>CM047809.1:125983959-126212454 GCA_026214975.1 Gentiana macrophylla | reverse complement strand
AAAAAGGTTTTTCTCGATAACAGTGGACATCGCCGGAAATTTGTGTTTTCCTTTATAACGAGTAGAAATTTGTGTTTTATCTTTGGTAACGAGTTCGAATTCATGTTTTCTTCATATTAACGAGTTCAAATTCGTGTTTTTCTCTGTAACGAGTTGTCCTTGAAGAAAAAAGGTTTTTTCTCGATAGCAGTGGACATCGCGGAAATTTGTGTTTTCCCTTATAATGAGTAGAAATTTGTGTTTTATCTTTGGTAACGAGTTCGAATTCATGTTTTCTTCATATTAACGAGTTCAAATTCGTGTTTTTCTCTGGTAACGAGTTGTCCTTGAAGAAAAAAGGTTTTTCTCACGATAACGAGTGGACATCGCGGAAATTTGTGTTTTCCCTTTATAATGAGTAGAAATTTGTGTTTTATCTTTGGTAACGAGTTCGAATTCATGTTTTCTTCATATTAACGAGTTCAAATTAGTGTTTTCTCACTGTAACGAGTTGTCCTTGAAGAAAAAGGTTTTTCTCGATAACAGTGGACATCGCCGGAAATTTGTGTTTTCCTTTATAACGAGTAGAAATTTGTGTTTTATCTTTGGTAACGAGTTCAATTCATGTTTTCTTCATATTAACGAGTTCAAATTAGTGTTTTTCTCTGGTAACGAGTTGTCCTTGAAGAAAAAAGGTTTTTCTCGATAACGAGTGGACATCGCCGGAAATTTGTGTTTTCCTTTTTATAACGAGTAGAAATTTGTGTTTTATCTTTGGTAACGAGTTCGAATTCATGTTTTCTTCATATTAACGAGTTCAAATTCGTGTTTTTCTCTGGTAGCGAGTTGTCCTTGAAGAAAAAAGGTTTTTTCTCGATATAGCAGTGGACATCGCCGGAAATTTGTTTTCCCTTTATAACGAGTAGAAATTTGTGTTTTATCTTTGGTAACGAGTTCGAATTCATGTTTTCTTCATATTAACGAGTTCAAATTCGTGTTTTTCTCTGGTAACGAGTTGTCCTTGAAGAAAAAAGGTTTTCTCTCGATAGCAGTGGACATCGCTTGAAAATTTGTGTTTTCCCTTTATAACGAGTAGAAATTTGTGTTTTATCTTTGGTAACGAGTTCGAATTCATGTTTTCTTCATATTAACGAGTTCAAATTCGTGTTTTCTCTCTGTAACGAGTTGTCCTTGAAGAAAAAAAGGTTTTTCTCTCTCGATAACAGTGGACATCGCGGAAATTTGTGTTTTCCTTTATAATGAGTAGAAATTTGTGTTTTATCTTTGGTAACGAGTTCAATTCATGTTTTCTTCATATTAACGAGTTCAAATTCGTGTTTTTCTCTGTAACGAGTTGTCCTTGAAGAAAAAAGGTTTTTCTCTGATAACGAGTGGACATCGCCGGAAATTTGTGTTTTCCTTTTATAACGAGTAGAAATTTGTGTTTTATCTTTGGTAACGAGTTCGAATTCATGTTTTCTTCATATTAACGAGTTCAAATTCGTGTTTTCTCTGGTAACGAGTTGTCCTTGAAGAAAAAAGGTTTTTTCTCTGATAACGAGTGGACATCGCTTGAAATTTGTGTTTTCCCTTTATAACGAGTAGAAATTTGTGTTTTATCTTTGGTAACGAGTTCGAATTCATGTTTTCTTCATATTAACGAGTTCAAATTCGTGTTTTTCTCTGGTAACGAGTTGTCCTTGAAGAAAAAAGGTTTTTTCTCTGATAACGAGTGGACATCGCCGGAAATTTGTGTTTTCCTTTATAACGAGTAGAAATTTGTGTTTTATCTTTGGTAACGAGTTCGAATTCATGTTTTCTTCATATTAACGAGTTCAAATTCGTGTTTTTCTCACGGTAACGAGTTGTCCTTGAAGAAAAAAGGGTTTTTCTCACGATAACAGTGGACATCGCGGAAAATTTGTGTTTTCCTTTATAACGAGTAGAAATTTGTGTTTTATCTTTGGTAACGAGTTCGAATTCATGTTTTCTTCATATTAACGAGTTCAAATTCGTGTTTTTCTCTGGTAACGAGTTGTCCTTGAAGAAAAAAGGTTTTTTCTCTGATAACGAGTGGACATCGCGGAAATTTGTGTTTTCCCTTTATAACGAGTAGAAATTTGTGTTTTATCTTTGGTAACGAGTTCGAATTCATGTTTTCTTCATATTAACGAGTTCAAATTCGTGTTTTTCTCTGGTAACGAGTTGTCCTTGAAGAAAAAAAGGTTTTTTCTCTGATAACGAGTGGACATCGCCGGAAAAATTGTGTTTTCCCTTTATAACGAGTAGAAATTTGTGTTTTATCTTTGGTAACGAGTTCGAATTCATGTTTTCTTCATATTAACGAGTTCAAATTCATGTTTTCTCAGTAACGAGTTGTCCTTGAAGAAAAAAGGTTTTTTTCTCTGATAACGAGTGGACATCGCCGGAAATTTGTGTTTTCCCTTTATAATGAGTAGAAATTTGTGTTTTATCTTTGGTAACGAGTTCGAATTCATGTTTTCTTCATATTAACGAGTTCAAATTCGTGTTTTTCTCTGGTAACGAGTTGTCCTTGAAGAAAAAAAGGTTTTTCTCTGATAACGAGTGGACATCGCCGAAATTTGTGTTTTCCTTTATAACGAGTAGAAATTTGTGTTTTATCTTTGGTAACGAGTTCGATTCATGTTTTCTTCATATTAACGAGTTCAAATTCGTGTTTTCTCTGGTAACGAGTTGTCCTTGAAGAAAAAAGGTTTTTCTCTGATAACGAGTGGACATCGCCGGAAATTTGTGTTTTCCCTTTATAACGAGTAGAAATTTGTGTTTTATCTTTGGTAACGAGTTCGAATTCATGTTTTCTTCATATTAACGAGTTCAAATTCGTGTTTTTCTCTGGTAACGAGTGGACATCGCCGGAAATTTGTGTTTTCCCTTTATAACGAGTAGAAATTTGTGTTTTATCTTTGGTAACGAGTTCGAATTCATGTTTTCTTCATATTAACGAGTTCAAATTCGTGTTTTCTCTGGTAACGAGTTGTCCTTGAAGAAAAAAAAAAAATTTCTCTGATAACGAGTGGACATCGCCGGAAATTTGTGTTTTCCTTTATAACGAGTAGAAATTTGTGTTTTATCTTTGGTAACGAGTTCGAATTCATGTTTTCTTCATATTAACGAGTTCAAATTCGTGTTTTTCTCTGGTAACGAGTTGTCCTTGAAGAAAAAAGGTTTTTTCTCTGATAACGAGTGGACATCGCCGGAAATTTGTGTTTTCCTTTATAACGAGTAGAAATTTGTGTTTTATCTTTGGTAACGAGTTCGAATTCATGTTTTCTTCATATTAACGAGTTCAAATTAAGTGTTTTTCTCTGGTAACGAGTTGTCCTTGAAGAAAAAAGGTTTTTCTCTGATAACGAGTGGACATCGCCGAAAATTTGTGTTTTCCCTTTATAACGAGTAGAAATTTGTGTTTTATCTTTGGTAACGAGTTCGAATTCATGTTTTCTTCATATTAACGAGTTCAAATTCGTGTTTTCTCTGGTAACGAGTTGTCCTTGAAGAAAAAAAAGGTTTTTCTCTCTGATAACGAGTGGACATCGCCGGAAATTTGTGTTTTCCCTTTATAACGAGTAGAAATTTGTGTTTTATCTTTGGTAACGAGTTCGAATTCATGTTTTCTTCATATTAACGAGTTCAAATTCGTGTTTTCTCTCAGTAACGAGAGTTGTCCTTGAAGAAAAAAAAGGTTTTTCTCTGATAACGAGTGGACATCGCCGGAAATTTGTGTTTTCCCTTTATAACGAGTAGAAATTTGTGTTTTATCTTTGGTAACGAGTTCGAATTCATGTTTTCTTCATATTAACGAGTTCAAATTCGTGTTTTTCTCTGGTAACGAGTTGTCCTTGAAGAAAAAAGGTTTTTTCTCTGATAACGAGTGGACATCGCCGAAATTTGTGTTTTCCCTTTATAACGAGTAGAAATTTGTGTTTTATCTTTGGTAACGAGTTCGAATTCATGTTTTCTTCATATTAACGAGTTCAAATTCGTGTTTTCTCTGGTAACGAGTTGTCCTTGAAGAAAAAAGGTTTTTCTCGATAGCAGTGGACATCGCCGAAATTTGTGTTTTCCTTTATAACGAGTAGAAATTTGTGTTTTATCTTTGGTAACGAGTTCGAATTCATGTTTTCTTCATATTAACGAGTTCAAATTCGTGTTTTTCTCTGTAACGAGTTATCCTTGAAGAAAAAAGGTTTTTCTCTGATAACGAGTGGACATCGCCGGAAATTTGTGTTTTCCTTTATAACGAGTAGAAATTTGTGTTTTATCTTTGGTAACGAGTTCGAATTCATGTTTTCTTCATATTAACGAGTTCAAATTCGTGTTTTTCTCTGGTAACGAGTTGTCCTTGAAGAAAAAAGGTTTTTCTCTGATAATGAGTGGACATCGCCGGAAATTTGTGTTTTCCCTTTATAACGAGTAGAAATTTGTGTTTTATCTTTGGTAACGAGTTCGAATTCATGTTTTCTTCATATTAACGAGTTCAAATTCATGTTTTTCTCTGGTAACGAGTTGTCCTTGAAGAAAAAAGGTTTTTCTCTGATAACGAGTGGACATCGCCGGAAATTTGTGTTTTCCCTTTATAACGAGTAGAAATTTGTGTTTTATCTTTGGTAACGAGTTCGAATTCATGTTTTCTTCATATTAACGAGTTCAAATTCGTGTTTTCTCTGGTAACGAGTTGTCCTTGAAGAAAAAAAGGTTTTTTCTCTGATAACGAGTGGACATCGCCGGAAATTTGTGTTTTCCCTTTATAACGAGTAGAAATTTGTGTTTTATCTTTGGTAACGAGTTCGAATTCATGTTTTCTTCATATTAACGAGTTCAAATTCGTGTTTTTCTCTGGTAACGAGTTGTCCTTGAAGAAAAAAAGGTTTTTCTCTGATAACGAGTGGACATCGCCGAAATTTGTGTTTTCCCTTTATAACGAGTAGAAATTTGTGTTTTATCTTTGGTAACGAGTTCGAATTCATGTTTTCTTCATATTAACGAGTTCAAATTCGTGTTTTCTCTGGTAACGAGTTGTCCTTGAAGAAAAAAAAGTTTTTCTCTGATAACGAGTGGACATCGCCGAAATTTGTGTTTTCCTTTATAACGAGTAGAAATTTGTGTTTTATCTTTGGTAACGAGTTCGAATTCATGTTTTCTTCATATTAACGAGTTCAAATTCGTGTTTTTCTCTGGTAACGAGTTGTCCTTGAAGAAAAAAGGTTTTTCTCTCGATAACGTGGACATCGCCGAAATTTGTGTTTTCCTTTATAACGAGTAGAAATTTGTGTTTTATCTTTGGTAACGAGTTCGAATTCATGTTTTCTTCATATTAACGAGTTCAAATTCGTGTTTTTCTCTGGTAACGAGTTGTCCTTGAAGAAAAAAGGTTTTTTCTCTGATAACGAGTGGACATCGCCGGAAATTTGTGTTTTCCTTTATAACGAGTAGAAATTTGTGTTTTATCTTTGGTAACGAGTTCGAATTCATGTTTTCTTCATATTAACGAGTTCAAATTCGTGTTTTTCTCTGGTAACGAGTTGTCCTTGAAGAAAAAGGTTTTTTCTCTGATAACGAGTGGACATCGCCGAAATTTGTGTTTTCCCTTTATAACGAGTAGAAATTTGTGTTTTATCTTTGGTAACGAGTTCGAATTCATGTTTTCTTCATATTAACGAGTTCAAATTCGTGTTTTCTCTGGTAACGAGTTGTCCTTGAAGAAAAAAGGTTTTTTCTCTGATAACGAGTGGACATCGCCGGAAATTTGTGTTTTACCTTTATAACGAGTAGAAATTTGTGTTTTATCTTTGGTAACGAGTTCGAATTCATGTTTTCTTCATATTAACGAGTTCAAATTCGTGTTTTTCTCTGGTAACGAGTTGTCCTTGAAGAAAAAAAGGTTTTTCTCTTGATAACGAGTGGACATCGCCGAAAATTTGTGTTTTCCCTTTATAATGAGTAGAAATTTGTGTTTTATCTTTGGTAACGAGTTCGAATTCATGTTTTCTTCATATTAACGAGTTCAAATTAGTGTTTTTCTCTGGTAACGAGTTGTCCTTGAAGAAAAAAGGTTTTTTCTCTGATAACGAGTGGACATCGCCGGAAATTTGTGTTTTCCCTTTATAACGAGTAGAAATTTGTGTTTTTCTCTTTGGTAACGAGTTCGAATTCATGTTTTCTTCATATTAACGAGTTCAAATTCGTGTTTTTCTCTGGTAACGAGTTGTCCTTGAAGAAAAAAGGTTTTTTTCTCTGATAACGAGTGGACATCGCCGAAAATTTGTGTTTTCCCTTTATAACGAGTAGAAATTTGTGTTTTATCTTTGGTAACGAGTTCGAATTCATGTTTTCTTCATATTAACGAGTTCAAATTCGTGTTTTTCTCTGGTAACGAGTTGTCCTTGAAGAAAAAAGGTTTTTCTCTGATAACGAGTGGACATCGCCGAAATTTGTGTTTTCCTTTATAACGAGTAGAAATTTGTGTTTTTCTTTGGTAACGAGTTCGAATTCATGTTTTCTTCATATTAACGAGTTCAAATTCGTGTTTTCTCTGGTAATGAGTTGTCCTTGAAGAAAAAAGGTTTTTCTCGATAACGCAGTGGACATCGCCGAAATTTGTGTTTTCCCTTTATAACGAGTAGAAATTTGTGTTTTATCTTTGGTAACGAGTTCGAATTCATGTTTTCTTCATATTAACGAGTTCAAATTCGTGTTTTTCTCTGTAACGAGTTGTCCTTGAAGAAAAAAGGTTTTTCTCGATAACGAGTGGACATCGCGAAAATTTGTGTTTTCCTTTTATAACGAGTAGAAATTTGTGTTTTATCTTTGGTAACGAGTTCGAATTCATGTTTTCTTCATATTAACGAGTTCAAATTAGTGTTTTTCTCTGTAACGAGTTGTCCTTGAAGAAAAAAAGTTTTTCTCTCGATAACGAGTGGACATCGCCGGAAATTTGTGATTTCCCTTTATAACGAGTAGAAATTTGTGTTTTATCTTTGGTAACAAGTTTGAATTCATGTTTTCTTCATATTAACGAGTTCAAATTCGTGTTTTCTCTTGTAACGAGTTGTCCTTGAAGAAAAAAAAAGGTTTTTCTCTGATAACGAGTGGACATCGCCGGAAATTTGTGTTTTCCTTTATAATGAGTAGAAATTTGTGTTTTATCTTTGGTAACGAGTTCGAATTCATGTTTTCTTCATATTAACGAGTTCAAATTCGTGTTTTTCTCTGGTAACGAGTTGTCCTTGAAGAAAAAAAGGTTTTTTCTCTGATAACGAGTGGACATCGCCGGAAATTTGTGTTTTCCCTTTATAACGAGTAGAAATTTGTGTTTTATCTTTGGTAACGAGTTCGAATTCATGTTTTCTTCATATTAACAAGTTCAAATTCATGTTTTTCTCTGTAATGAGTTGTCCTTGAAGAAAAAAGGTTTTTCTCTGATAACGAGTGGACATCGCCGGAAATTTGTGTTTTCCCTTTATAACGAGTAGAAATTTGTGTTTTTTATCTTTGGTAACGAGTTCGAATTCATGTTTTCTTCATATTAACGAGTTCAAATTCGTGTTTTTCTCTGGTAACGAGTTGTCCTTGAAGAAAAAAGGTTTTTCTCTGATAACGAGTGGACATCGCCGGAAATTTGTGTTTTCCTTTTATAACGAGTAGAAATTTGTGTTTTATCTTTGGTAACGAGTTCGAATTCATGTTTTCTTCATATTAACGAGTTCAAATTCGTGTTTTTCTCTGGTAACGAGTTGTCCTTGAAGAAAAAAGGTTTTTCTCTGATAACGAGTGGACATCGCCGAAATTTGTGTTTTCCCTTTATAACGAGTAGAAATTTGTGTTTTATCTTTGGTAACGAGTTCGAATTCATGTTTTCTTCATATTAACGAGTTCAAATTCGTGTTTTTCTCTGGTAACGAGTTGTCCTTGAAGAAAAAAGGGTTTTTCTCTGATAACGAGTGGACATCGCCGGAAATTTGTGTTTTCCTTTATAATGAGTAGAAATTTGTGTTTTATCTTTGGTAACGAGTTCGAATTCATGTTTTCTTCATATTAACGAGTTCAAATTCGTGTTTTTCTCTGGTAACGAGTTGTCCTTGAAGAAAAAAAAAGTTTTTCTCTGATAACGAGTGGACATCGCCGGAAATTTGTGTTTTCCTTTATAACGAGTAGAAATTTGTGTTTTATCTTTGGTAACGAGTTCGAATTCATGTTTTCTTCATATTAACGAGTTCAAATTCGTGTTTTTCTCTGGTAACGAGTTGTCCTTGAAGAAAAAAGGTTTTTTCTCTGATAACGAGTGGACATCGCAGGAAATTTGTGTTTTCCATTTATAATGAGTAGAAATTTGTGTTTTATCTTTGGTAACGAGTTCGAATTCATGTTTTCTTCATATTAACGAGTTCAAATTCGTGTTTTTCTCTGGTAACGTGTTGTCTTTGAAGAAAAAAAAGGTTTTTCTCTGATAACGAGTGGACATCGCGGAAATTTGTGTTTTCCTTTATAACGAGTAGAAATTTGTGTTTTATCTTTGGTAACTAGTTCAATTCATGTTTTCTTCATATTAAAGAGTTCAAATTCATGTTTTTCTCTGGTAACGTGTTGTCCTTGAAGAAAAAAGGTTTTTTCTCTGATAACGAGTGGACATCGCCGGAAATTTGTGTTTTCCCGTTATAACGATTAGAAATTTGTGTTTTATCTTTGGTAACGAGTTCGAATTCATGTTTTCTTCATATTAACGAGTTCAAATTCGTGTTTTTCTCTGGTAACGAGTTGTCCTTGAAGAAAAAAAAGGTTTTTTATCTGATAACGAGTGGACATCGCCGGAAATTTGTGTTTTACCTTTATAACGAGTAGAAATTTGTGTTTTATCTTTGGTAACGAGTTCGAATTCATGTTTTCTTCATATTAACGAGTTCAAATTCGTGTTTTTCTCTGGTAACGAGTTGTCCTTGAAGAAAAAAAGGTTTTTTTCTTGATAACGAGTGGACATCGCCGGAAATTTGTGTTTTCCCTTTATAATGAGTAGAAATTTGTGTTTTATCTTTGGTAACGAGTTCGAATTCATGTTTTCTTCATATTAACGAGTTCAAATTCGTGTTTTTCTCTGGTAATGAGTTGTCCTTGAAGAAAAAAGGTTTTTCTCTGATAACGAGTGGACATCGCCGGAAATTTGTGTTTTCCCTTTATAACGAGTAGAAATTTGTGTTTTTTCTTTGGTAACGAGTTCGAATTCATGTTTTCTTCTTATTAACGAGTAGAAATTTGTGTTTTTTCTTTGGTAACGAGTTTGAATTCATGTTTTCTACTTACTAACGAGTTCAAATTTGTGTTTTTCTCTGGTAACGAGTTTTTCTTGCAGAAAAAATATTTTTTCCTTGATAACGAGTTGACATCGCCGGAAATTTGTGTTTTTCCTTTATAACGAGTAGAAATTTGTGTTTTTTCTTTGGTAACGAGTTCGAATTCATGTTTACTTCTTATTAACGAGTAGAAATTTGTGTATTTTCTTTGGTAACGAGTTTGAATTCATGTTTTTTACTTATTAACGAGTTCAAATTTGTGTTTTTCTCTGGTAACGAGTTTTTCTTGCAGAAAAAAATGTTTTTTTCCTTGATAACAAGTTGACATCGCCGAAAATTTGTGTTTTCCCTTTATAACGAATATAAATTTGTGTTTTTTCTTTGGTAACGAGTTCGAATTCATGTTTTCTTCTTATTAACGAGTTCAAATTTGTGTTTTTCTCTGGTAACGAGTTTTCCTTGCACAAAAAATGTTTTTTTCCTTGATAACGAGTTGACATCGCCGGAAATTTGTGTTTTCTCTTTATAACGAGTAGAAATTTGTGTTTTTTCTTTGGTAACGAGTTCAAATTCATATTTTCTTCTTGTTAACGAGTTCAAATTAGTATTTTTCTCTGGTAACGAGTTTTCCTTGCAGAAAAAAATGTTTTTTTCCTAGACAACGAGTTGACATCGCCGGAAATTTGTGTTTTCCCTTTATAATGAGTAGAAATTTTTGTTTTTTCTTTGCTAACGAGTTCGAATTCATCTTTTCTTCTTATTAACGAGTAGAAATTTGTGTTTTTTCTATGGTAACGAGTTTGAATTCATGTTTTCTACTTATTAACGAGTTCAAATTTGTGTTTTTCTCTGGTAACGCGTTTTCCTTGCAGAAAAAATGTTTTTTCCTTGATAACGAGTTGACATCGCCGGAAATTTGTGTATTCCCTTTATAACGAGTAGAAATTTGTGTTTTATCTTTGGTAATGAGTTCGAATTCATGTTTTCATCTTATAACGAGTTTTCCTTGCATAAAAATGTTTTTTTCCTTGATAACGAGTTGACATCGCCGGAAATTTGTGTTTTCCCTTTATAACGAGTAGAAATTTGTGTGTTTTCTTTGGTAACGAGTTCGAATTCATATTTTCTTCTTATTTACGAGTTCAAATTTGTGTTTTTCTCTGGTAACGAGTTTTCCTAGCAGAAAAAATGTTTTTTTTCTTGATAACGATATGACATCGCCGGAAATTTGTGTTTTCCCTATATAACGAGTAGAAATTTGTGTTTTTTCTTTGGTAACGAGTTCAAATTCATGTTTTCTTCTTATTAACGAGTAGAAATTTGTGTTTTTTCTTTGGTAACGAGTTTGAATTCATGTTTTCTACTTACTAATGAGTTCAAATTTGTGTTTTTCTCTGGTAACGAGTTTTTCTTGCAGAAAAAATGTTTTTTTCCTTGATAATGAGTTGACATCGCCGAAATTTTGTGTTTTCCCTTGATAACGAGTAGAAATTTGTGTTTTTTCTTTGGTAACTAGTTCGAATTCATGTTTTCTTCTTATTAACGAGTTCAAATTTGTGTTTTTCTCTGGTAACGTTCCTTGCGGAAAAAATGTTTTTTCCTTGATAACGAGTTGACATCGCCGGAAATTTGTGTTTTCCCTTTATAACGAGTAGAAATTTGTGTTTTTTCTTTGGTAACGAGTTCGAATTCATGTTTTCTTCTTATTAACGAGTAGAAATTTGTGTTTTTTCTTTGGTAACGAGTTTGAATTCATGTTTTCTACTTACTAACGAGTTCTAATTTGAGTTTTTCTCTGGTAACGAGTTTTTCTTGCAGAAAAAATGTTTTTTCCTTGATAACGAGTTGACATCGCCGGAAATTTGTGTTTTCCCTTTATAACGAGTAGAAATTTGTGTTTTTTCTTTGGTAACAAGTTTGAATTCATGTTTTCTTCTTATTAACGAGTTCAAATTTGTGTTTTTCTCCGGTAACGAGTTGTACTTGCAAAAAAAAATGTTTTTTCCTTGATAACGAGTTGACATTTCCGGAAATTTTTGTTTTCCATTTATAACGAGTAGAAATATGTGTTTTTTCTTTGGTCACGAGTTCGAATCCATGTTTTCTTCTTATTAACGAGTTCAAATTTTTGTTTTTCTCTGGTAATGAGTTGTCCTTGCAGAAGAAATGTTTTTTTCTTTGATAACGAGTTGACATCGCCGGAAATTTGTGTTTTTTTCCCTTTATAACGAGTAGAAATTTGTGTTTTTTCTTTGGTAACGAGTTCGAATTCATGTTTTCTTCTTATTAACAAGTTCAAATTTGTGTTTTTCTCAGGTAACGAGTTGTACATGCAAAAAAAATATTTTTTTCCTTGATAACGAGTTGACATTGCCGGAAATTTGTGTTTTCCATTTATAACGAGTAGAAATATGTGTTTTTTCTTTGGTAATGAGTTCGAATCCATGTTTTCTTCTTATTAACGAGTTCAAATTTTTGTTTTCCTCTAGTAATGAGTTATCCTTGCGAAAAAAATGATTTTTCCTTGATAACGAGTTGACATCGCCGGAAATTTGTGTTTCCCTTTATAACGAGTAGAAATTTGTGTTTTTTCATTGGTAACGAGTTCGAATTCATGTTTTCTTCTTATTAACGAGTTCAAATTTGTGTTTTTCTTAGGTAACGAGTTGTACTTGCAAAAAAAAAAAATTTTTCCTTGATAACGAGTTGACATTGCTGGAAATTTGTGTTTTCCATTTATAACGAGTAGAAATATGTGTTTTTTCTTTGGTAACGAGTTCGAATCAATGTTTTCTTCTTATTAACGAGTTCAAATTTTTGTTTTTCTCTGGTAACGAGTTGTCCTTGCAGAAGAAATGTTTTTTTCCTTGATTACGAGTTGACATCGCCGGAAATTTGTGTTTTCACTTTATAACGAGTAGAAATTTGTGTTTTTTCTTTGGTAACAAGTTCGAATTCATGTTTTCTTCTTATTAACGAGTTCAAATTTGTGTTTTTCTCTGGTAACCAGTTGACCTTGCAGAGAAAATGTTTTTTCCTTGATAACAAGTCGACATCGCCGGAAATTTGTGTTTTCCATTTATAACGAGTAGAAATTTGTGTTTTTTTTCTGGTAACGAGTTCGAATCCATGTTTTCTTCTTATTAACGAGCACAAATTTGTGTTTTTCTCTGGTAACGAGTTTTCCTTGCAGAAAAAATGTTTTTTTCCCTGATAACGAGTTGGCATCGCCGGAAATTAGTGTTTTCCCTTTATAACGAGTAGAAATTTGTGTTTTTTCTTTGGTAACGAGTTTGAATTCATGTTTTCTTCTTATTAACGAGTTCACATTTGTGTTTTTCTCTGGTAACTAGTTTTTCTTGCAGAAAAAATGTTTTTTTTCCTTGATAACGAGTTGACATCGCCGGAAATTTGTGTTTTCCCTTTATAACAAGTAGAAATTTGTGATTTTTCTTTGGTAACGAGTTCGAATTCATGTTTTCTTCTTATTCACGAGTTCAAATTTGTGTTTTTCTCTGGTAACGAGTTTTTCTTGCAGAAAAAATGTTTTTTTCCTTGATAACGAGTTGACATCGCCGGAAATTTGTGTTTTCCCTTTATAACGAGTAGAAATTTGTGTTTTTCTTTGGTAACGAGTTCGAATTCATGTTTTCTTCTTATTAAAGTAGAAATTTGTGTTTTTCTTTGGTAATGTTGGACTTATTTACGAGTTTTAGTGATGAGTGCCGGACTAAGCTTGTTATAGTGCAAAGGCAAAAGATGTCTAGATCAAATGTATAGGTTTATTAGAGTTTGATCTTTGAATAGGTTTAATCAAACAAGCCTTTGTAATGGTCACCGATTTATATCGTGATGAGTCTATATCAATAGGGTAGATAGGTCGATTAGAATAGTCGAGGAACCTCTTGAAGGCGAAGAGGCGAGGGCTCAAACTCGATTTAATGAAGGCTAAGGGATCAAACTTAGTAATTAAAGTCAAGTATATGGAATCGAGAATTTAGGGAAGTGCAGTGATGACCTAAATCGATTACATATACCTTATGTACAAGGTCTAAGTTCCTTAAGTTGGATGGTGATTGGAACTTAGTTATTTGCAAAAGGTGTAATCGACTTCACAAGTAAAAGTTAGATAAAAAGTAGTGCACGCATTGTGTTAAACACGACAAATTATAGTTCGATGGCGATAGGTATTTCAATGATGATGAACTCGCTAATATATGTACCTCGATTAATTCAAGATTACATTGGAAGATTACATGGATAAGGACAGACCAACTACCACCGATTTATCAAACAAATCAATGGTTTGAGATTAAAAAGACGTTGGGATGATTCGGATTTTATCCAATGGTTACAAGTCAAAGGATGGATGATGTGTACTGCTTCGCCAAAAAGGATTACGACACTTTGTCAATCCTATGAATAGTGATGAAAGCAATTCAAATGGGACAAAACATGGAGCGGCTATATTTGAATTTCAAATACAAGTCACAAGGACTCCTACCTATAAATAGAGGACTTAACTCGAGAAAAGATGATGATTTACAAGAGAAAAATACGAGATAATCTGAGCTGCATTTTATTGAAAAAGCACCTGCTTGAACTTCTTGAGCTTAAGGCTCTTGATCCAGAGAAAATCTTCAAGTGTATTACAGATTCAAGCTACATCAAGCTTACACACTTGAAGGCGCAAGTGCTTGATTATATCATCCTAATCAAGTCTGCTGGCCCGAATCATTTACTTGATTCATTCTTTATTTTAAAAAGAACTCTTGAAGACAGTTGAAGCACTTTTGTGTGAAAGATGTTGTTTGTGGTGGAGGCTGGTGAAGAGGCAATCCTACCCTTCAAGGACCAGGTGGAAGACTTTGGAGCGACAATCCTACACATTCTAGTTTTCGGTTTGTGAAGCCATAGTTATTGGTGAAGGACAAGCAACCTTAGGAATCTTTGTAATGAGATACATCAAAGATCTCTAGTGAATTACCTCCAACATCACGGGAGAAGAGTGGGTGACGAGGATTACACCACCTGAACCACTATAAAATCTGCCTACATACTTTCTCTGCACTTACATTCTCGCATTTAGTTTATCATACACATCAACCTCTTTGAATCTAGCAAGCGACATCACACACATACAACTGCTTTGAGTATCTAATACTTTGTATCATATTTTACAACAAGTATTAAGGCTTAATTTTTGGTATAATTCCATTTGCACAAACTCGGAAACTTAGCTGTCGATGAACTCATATATATCGACAACCTCACCGAGGTGTCAACAGACTCTTCGAGATATCGCCAGAATCTTTGAAGTTCTTGAGTTTGTTAACTCCAAAAGTTTTAAGTGTTAAGTTTATTCACCCCCCCCCCCCCCCTAAAACTTAACCAAAGCCTTTTCAAGGGACCAACAATTGGTATCGGAGCAGTGCTTCTGTTCTGAAGTAATCCTACTTGTTGTACTTGTGAAAATACTTTGAAAACTTTTTCAAATCACTGATTTTCAAAGACTTGCATCATGGATAACAACCAGTATGCTAGAACTATACTGATGTGTTCTCTAGATAGATTTGATGAATATAAATGTCGAATGCAGGCTTACCTTGCTGCAACTCATGATGAAATGATGGATGTGCTGATAGATGGACCACTGGAGATTACCAAAGCAGTAACAGTGGGAGATGAGACACAGTACATTCCAAAACCAAAAAGAGAATGGAATGTTGAAGACAGAAAGAGAGCAAACCTCAACAATATTGCTATTGATATCATTTATAGAACCTTGGATAGCAATATGTACATGAAGGTTAAAGATTGCAAAGCGCAAAGGAACTTTGGGACAAGATCTGATTGATCTGTGAAGGCACCGATGCAATCAAGAAGAATAAAATCGGTGTGGCCAAAAGAGATTTCAAAAGTTCAAAATCTTTGCCAAATGAAACCATTGAGCAAATGGAGTCAAGATTCAATGCTATCTGGATGAACTTACCTGCTTTGTGTAAGTTATTCAAAAGAAGAAATCAACTCAAAAATCTTGGAAGCATTACGACACAAAGAAGTTTGGGAGATGAAATTCAACGTAATAGAAGAAATGAAAGCTACATGAAGAGGATACCTTCAAATTATTCTCGAGATATTAAAGCTTATGAATTCAAGCAAGAGATTGGTTCCTACCACTGAAAAGGAGGAACCCAAGACAACTGCACTGGCTGCCAAACATCACGAAGAGACATCAGGAGCTTAAGATGATCTGTTGGATGAAATGCAAGAAGCGGATTGCCCTCTTGAGCAAGAAAATCGGGATGATGAAATGCGGAAAGGTTTCTCAAGGAATTTCACTAAGAAATTCGATGAAAAAAGAAGAAGGAAGATTCTAGAAAAGACAATGATTACTTGTGCTTTCAATGCAAGAAACCAGGACACTTCAAACTGGTATCACGAGTTAAAACAAAGTAAGGAACATGATTATCTTTGCTTCAACTACAAAAAGCCTGGACATTTCAGACCTGATTGTCCAGACCTACTGAAGACCAAAAGTCAACAAAGAAGATATGGCAAGAAGGCCATGGTTGCTGAAGATGAATTAGGTTATGAAGTGGAATCTGAAAAGGAAATGAATCTGATGACACAGCACTGGTTGCTGATATGGAAGACTATGCATTAATGGCTAATATGGATGAAACAGAGGAGGTATACAATATTGTATCAATTAACACTCCTGCTGGAAGTGATGTGAATCAACTTGTGGTTCAAATCCTAGAAACTCTTACAATGAAGAAGCTTTGGATGCCATCCTCAATCAACTGAGGAAAATACAATCTGTTATGAGATTGTGAAGGCTGAAAAAGAGCTCTTCAAGTAGAAGTTGAAAGATTGAATCTTTGAATTAAGGGTTCTCAAAGGTAAAGAAAAAAGATGTTGGACGGAATCGGTATAAGCCTCACGAACATCCAGGAGCTTACGAATCTGCTTTGAACCATCTTGTTCCTCTGACATACAAATCTGGAAAGCCTTATGGTGATAGAGCAGGGGCTTGGATTTGGAACTCAACAATCCAAAAAGTGGATCTAGTAAGGTTCTTGAACCTAGTACGAGGTGGTCCTAAGTTTGTACTGCGTAAGATCCAACTCTAGTAAGGTTCTTGAGGTAGTAAAACCTCACGAGAATGCTTCAAGGAAGCAAAATCAGAAGTTAAAGAAGTCAACAGTTCCTAATAAAAAGAATAAATCCAAAAGTAGGACTGGTGTGCCTTCTAAACCTGCTGATAGCAGACCATCTACCAAGTCTGCTAGACCACAAAAAGGAAAAAACCAGAAATATTCCAAGGATAAGAATCCTAAACCCAAAAATGTTAATCATTCTAGGGATACTTATCTCAGGGGGAAAGGTAGATTGTTCCTCATTGATGATGATTGGAATATTCTGCATCATCTTTGCTAAAAGCAGTAGAAGTATAACCATCTTGCTAAGGTAAAACCTAAGCAATGGAATCGACAAAGGACTCGTGAGAGGGCTTATACAAGACCTCAAAGCGGGGACCTCAATGAGACTCCATACTATAGGGCTATTCTAACAGACGACAAACTAATGGTTATGCTAATGCTTCTAACAACAAAAATCACTTCAAACAGCATTATAAACCAAAAGGCCAGAAAACATATGTGAATCCTACACAACCAACTGTTATAAGTTATGGATGTGTAGAATACATGTATGAACCAAAGTATGACACTTTTAGGAGAAGACCTTGTGGAAACATCCCAGGGGTCATGCTTACCACTGACCATTATGGACCCAAACAGGTTTGGGTACCTAAAATGTATTAACTTTGTTTTGTAGGGTGTGCAGTACTTTGACGATGGATGTTCCGACATATGACAAAGAATAAGCACTTGTTTGTCAAATTTTGTGACAAAGGATGGTCCAAGGGTGAATTTTGGCAACAAAAATACACACAGTTACACAAGAGGATATGGCACACTTGTTAGGAATGGACTTACAATCAAGAATGTTGCATATGTGGAAGGATTGGACTACAACTTCTTTGAGCCTTTGGACAATTACATGACATGGGATACAAGGTCACTTTTGACAAAAACAATTGCATTGTCATTAGTGAAAGAGGTGATCAAATTGTATTGGTGGTAGAAGACAACAAAACATGTATGTTGTGGATTGGTCTCTGCTGCGATTCTAGAAACATGTCGATTGTGCATACCAAGTCGAACTCAATTGGTTATGGCACAAAAAGTTGAATCACTTGAATTTTGATGACATAAATCAGTTGGTGAAGAAGAAACTGGTGATTGGTTTACCTGATATCACATTCAAAAAGGATACAATATGTGATGCTTGTCAGCAAGGTAAACAGACAAAGTCAAGCTTCAAATCAAAGACTAAGCAATCAACTAATAGAGTCTTGGAGCTGATGCATATGGATCTATTTGGACCAGTTACACTAACAAGTGTTACAGGAAAGAAATACACCTTAGTGGTTGTGGATGATTATTCAATGTACACTTGGGTGGTATTTATGAACAAGAAAAGTGAAACACTTCAAAAGATGCCTGAACTTTTGAAGAGATTATAAAATGAGAAAAGTTTGACAGTAGTAAATATAAGATCAGACAAGGGTACTGAGTTTCTCAATAAAGTCATAAGAGAATATTGTGAACATAATGGTGTACTACATCAACTTGGTGCTGCTGGTACACCTCAGCAAAATGGGGTTGCTGAAAGAAGAAACATGACATTGAAAGAAGCAGGAAGGACTATGATTTGTGAAGCATTGCTACCTGAAAGATATTGAAATGAAGCAATTAATCTGACATGCTATACACAAAAGCAGAACCTCGAGTGAACAAGAAGGCTGCTTGAAGACACCTTATGAGATTTGGAATGGAAGGAAACCTAATATATCCTATTTCCATCCATTTGGAAGTAAATGTTTTATCTTAAATCATAAGGAGCATTTGAAGACATTCCAACCAAAGTCGGATGAAGGAATTTTCTTGGGATATTCTTGATCGACAAGGCATTCGTAGTCTTGAACAAAGGTCAACTGAAACATGAAGAAACAATCCATGTTGTGTTTGATGAACCTAAGTTCACTTGGTATGGAAGATGAAGCTTGTGAACTGTTTGAGAATCTACAAGTCAGCGATCCAGTTGTGTTGAAGTTTTGGAAAGGTTTAATGACTTAAAAGTTTACGATTACGCCTCTTTGAACACCTTCTTTGGTGATACTCTTGATGCAACAATCGAAGCAATTCAGGGATCTGCTGAACCCCCAGTTGAAGAAGCAACAGCAGACCCTACTGAAGATGAGGTTCCTGAGAATCAATCTAACCAGAATCCACAATGGTTAAGGAATCACCCTGCTGAACAAGTTATTGGCAATGTACAGCAAGGTGTGAGGACTAGAAGACAATTAGCAGCAATGTTTACTTGTTTTCTATCACAAATGGAACCTAAAGTTGTTGAAGAAGCAATTTCAGATCCATATTGGATAATTTCTATGCAAGAAGAGTTGAATGAATTTGAAAGAAATCAAGTTTAGACACTAGTTGAAAGGCCAAGTCATGCAAATATCATTGGTACAAAATGGGTATCTGAAAACAAATGGATGAATCTGGTACCATTGTGAGGAATAAGGCCGGACTAGTTGCAAAAGGGCTATTCTCAAGTCAAGGAATAAATTTTGATGAAACTTATGCACTGTTGCAAGATTGGAAGCTATCAGTTATTCTTGGCACATCTTTGTATATAAAAACTTCAAGGTATATCAAATGGATGTCAAGAGTGCATTTTTAATGGCATTCTAGAGGAGGAAGTGTATGTTCGACAACCTCTTGGATTTGAAGTTAAAGATCAAGAAGATAAAGTGTATAGACTCAACAAATCACTTTATGGTTTGAAACAAGCACCAAGAGCATGGTATGAGACTCTATCTCAATTCTTGGTGGACAATGGTTTTACAAAAGGCACCATTGATAAGACTCTTTTCGAGAATCAATGAGAAGGACGACACCTGGCAGTGCAGATTTATGTTGATGACATAATCTTTGGTTCTGAAAATGAATTGCTATGTGAAAAGTTTGCAAATCTAATGAAAAGCAAATTCCAAATGAGTATGATGGGAGAAATGAACTACTTTTTGGGATTGCAAGTTAAACAGATGAAAGATGGAATCTTCATTCATCAAACCAAGTACACCAAGGAGCTGCTGAGGAAGTTTGGTATGGAAAATAGCACCAAGATTTCAACTCCTATGAGTACAAATATCAGATTGGATGAAGATAAAGAAGGCAAAGATGTTGATCAGACCTTATACAGAAGGATGATAGGCAGTCTGCTGTACCTCACTACCAGCAGACCTGATATATCCTTTTATGTAGGTGTTTGTGCAAGATTTCAATCTAAACCTAAAGAAAGTCATTTAGGTGCAGTCAAAAGAGTTCTCAAATATCTTAAAGAGACTTTGGGAGTAGGGATATGGAATTCCAAGGATGGAAGTTTCAAAGTTATATCCTACTCAGTTACGATTATCTTTGGATGCAAA
Organism: Gentiana macrophylla; assembly: GCA_026214975.1. NCBI lineage: Eukaryota > Viridiplantae > Streptophyta > Magnoliopsida > Gentianales > Gentianaceae > Gentiana > Gentiana macrophylla. Next base: position 126,192,585 of record CM047809.1, on the reverse strand, counting down.
ATTGATAGAAAAAGCACCACAGAAACACAATCGAGTTAATGGGAAATAGTTGGGTTTCTGGTTTAGCAAGCAATTCTATATCAACTTCCACTCTTTGAAAATTTGAATACATTCTTCTTTGGAAGTTCTTTGTGCACAAGTACTATGGATAAGACAACAATTAAGGGATTATGGAATTGAAGAAAGAAATTCCAATTATGTGTGACAACACAAGTGCAATTGCAATCACTGAAAATCCTGTTTTGCACTCAAGGACCAAGCACATTGATGTGAGACATCATTTTATAAGAGATCATGTTGAGAAGAAAGATGTGATAGTTCTTTACATCCCTACTGAAGATCAACTTGCTGATATTTTCACTAAACCACTGGATAGTGAAAGATTTTCCAAATTAAGGACTGAACTTGGAATTATCAAAGTTGACTGATAATCAACAATGTACTAGAATTCACCAAGGGGATTAGTCTTTGCTATGTTGGGTGAGCTCACTTAGCAGATTAGTCATTGGTATCAACAATTCCATGTACTTATGTTTGGACAATTGAGCAAATGAGGTTGCCAAGGGGATTGGTCTTTGTCATGTTGGGTGAGCTCACTTGACAGATCAGTCATTGGTATTAAACTTCATCTTGTATTATCAATTGAACAAAAATAAGGAAGAATCGAGGATCATCAGAGTTACAATTTGTCGGCGGGGATCTTTGAGACAATTTTAATCGACATCTTCTTTGAGCCAACCTCTTTGATGTCAAGTCTGCTGAATGAAACGTTACACAGTCAAACTCATTAAAGTCAAAAAGCAGATTGGCGGGATATTTATTCTATCCTTTATAACCGCAGTTGCACGATCCAACGGTTACAAACATTATGGAGAAGTAATGGGCCACGTGTCAAGTTAGCATTCACTCAAATTAATCATGGTTAAATGCACAGTACGTGCTCTGACAGTTTCAACTGCATTTGCCTATATATACATAGATGATTGAGGTCAAGTTAAATTGTTAACTCGATGCCTAACTAACATACTAGCAAGAGAACTAGGTTCAATCGTAGTATAGCTAGATAGAGTCGAGGTCGATCCCACAGAGACTCGGCACAAACAAAACACAACCTTATTCTATCGAAACTAAATCGAAAGGCGCGATCTACGACCAGCGAAACCTTGATAAATAAAATAGTGAAAACCAGAAGACAAAGTATACCACAAAGACAAACTAACGACTACTAAACAAGAACAAAAGTGTTGATACTATCTTAACAAAGAATATTAAGAATATTGATTACGCTAGTAGCTAATGATTCCCCCATGTGAACTAGATTGACGACGAGACAAAACAAACGTTAAAGATTAATTATTATGACTACGGGAGTCATCCCCTAAGGTAGATTTAGCTCCAATTAGGCCATCTAAATCATTGTGCCTCCATTACGTGATTTCGCCTTTTAAGTGCCTCCATCTCATATAACTTCTGACACAATTACGAAACTAGGGATGCCGGTATAAACCGTAACCTCATCTTAGCAACATTCCTCGGGTAAGGCATACTTCTTAGATGCCGATTCAATCTATGGAAAATTAGGGATAAGGACACAATCTGGAATATTATTAAGTAACAGGACAGCTACATATTTTTTATAGGGAGAAGGACAACTGCATAATTTTTATAGCGCGAAGGACAAGCGGTGAATCCCAAAAATCGGTGAATCTCCCGAGTGAATCCGAAATCGGTGAATTTCGATAGTGAATTCGACAGTGAATCCCGAAAATTAGTGAATTTAAACAATGAATTTTGAAAATTAGTGAATTTAAACGATGAATTTAGGCGATGAATTTAAGCAGTGAATTTTGAACACAAGTGAATTTCGACAATGAATAAATAGTTTTGTCCTTTATGCAAAAGTTTCAAAAGACTGTCCTTCTACTCAATTGATGAAATATTTATGTCCTTCTCCCTCATTCCCCCTTCAATCTATATCCTAAGTAACAATCACTTTTTAGGTTTCATGTTAAATTATGATGACAAATAATTAAGTTGATCAGGTTTAATTACTCGTTTTAATTCCAAATCAGAGAATCTAACGTAGTCGAAGCCGGTCATAATTATGCCCTAAACTTCACCACACTCGGTCGACCGAATGACATGTCTCGGTCGACCGAGTGACATGTCTGCGTAGGTACACATTATGACTACTTCTTAACGTTTCTAATCTAAACACATGGGTTCGTAATTAGTCTACATCGCGGAATCAATACAAGAAAACTACTCCATAATAAAATAAATCTGATCTATGCATAAAGATTGCATAATTGAAAAGTCATACCCTCGAAGATGAGAGTGACTCCCACTCTTTAATGCGCTCCCTAACCGGAGAATCCGATGAATCCACAGTGAACAAACATAAAGAAAAGAAAACTCAAACTAAAAACTCGAATTGTATAAATTGTCTTGTGTTGTAATGGTGTGTTTTTTCAATTTAAGTAAATTCTTTGCTTATATAGAGGATTACGCCGACATAGGATGGATCTAGAAGATATGCCGCAGCGTTTTAGGTCGAAAGCGACTTGGGTGACCGAACCACATGCCTCGATCGACCGAATGAAGTGGCTCGATCGACCGAGCCTCCTTTTTGCACATGTTAAACACGTTTCTTGTCTAACTTGTTCCCCAACTTGCATTCTTTCGTCTTGATCGATTTCTCTAACTTATCCCTTGATTAATGCTCCGATTTTCTTCCTTATTATCTTGAGATTTGAATTGAATGATATTTATCCTCCCGATTTATCATGATCTGCATAATCAGCATTTATCGCACAATAAATTGGTCTTTAATAATAAAAACAGCTAAATACCAAAAATCATATTAATAATCACTTAACATTAAATAATGAATATTAACAAGTGATTTAATATGAAATATGGGAAATTAGGGATAAGGACACAATCTGGAATATTATTAAGCAACGGAGGCATGACTACATATTTCTTATAGGGAGAAGGACAAGCGCATAATTTTATAGCGAGAAGGACAAGCGGTGAATCCGAAAATCGGTGAATCTCCTAGTGAATCCCGAAATCGGTGAATTTAACGGTGAATCCAAAATCAGTGAATCCCGACAATGAATTTTGAAAATTAGTGAATTTAACGGTGAATTTCGCGATGAATTTAAGCAATTAATTTTGAACACAAGTGAATTTCGATAGTGGATAAATAGTTTTGTCATTTATGCAAAAGTTTTAAAAAAATTGTCCTTCTACTCAATTGATGAAATATTTTTGTCCTTCTCCCTCATTCCCCCTATAAAATATATATAATTAACTCCGATTTAAGGTTAGAATTGATGACATAAATAGGTATATCTTAGCCGTCATCAAAATGCCCCCCACTTAAACTTTGCTTCGTCCCGAACAAAGCATCAATAAGTCATTCCCAAGACACATTTTCCTTGGTCAACTCATACTTACACAAGAAACTCAAGTCAACTCATACCAGTCATGCTCATAAGATAAACATTATTCACTACTCACTATGAATCGAAGTGATTGTGTGCATGTGCATTAGTTTTATATAAATTTAGCAAGATTAGAGTTTATGCAGACTTTATATCGAAATTCACCAACATCAGCATTCATACTTCTTATGCCTCGCAATGGTTAAAGCACTAGAACAACAAGCAAGAGCGTATCTATAGGGATTTTGGACTTGGAGACCGAGTACTACTCAAAGCCTCTAAAAACTTGAACTTTTTCAATTTTCATATTTTTCAAATCTTGCCAATCTCAGGAAAGAAAACTCTTTTCTCTCTTATGAGCATCCTCCTATCTTAGATCATGCATAGTATCGAATATTACCACAAGCGCAGGCTACTTTGGTAATGTTACTACAAGCCAGTGTTTTAGCGCATTGTCAAAACACGTGCGTCTCAAGCTTATTGCTCCGCTTTGATGGCTAGAAGATCAGAATACATCAGTCGATAAATAACGACACTAGGTAAGCATAACCAATCATCTATGCAATGTACACATACCTCCTTCAATTAGCATGATTCATACGGTACTAAGCGATCCACATGTTGAGTAGTTGAACAATGCCTAACTACTTGCAATTGTTGGCATGAATATCCCTAAGTTTACTAAAAATTTATCGCAAAAAGTATAATATGACCACGTACTTACATAACTTGGTTTCTTTCTATCAATTCTAAGTATAAGAACTTCACAAATTTAAAGTGCGAGTTAAACAACTTGGCATTTATCCAAAATTTTTAATTTTTTTTAAATTTGGCTTAATATTCCGTTCCCCTTTACTTTTTCGACATATAGCTAAGCTAAGTCCCTTGCCCCCCACTTAAACATGGCATTGTCCTCAATGACAAAAATAAATGAGAGTTCAAGAAAAAGGACTTAGCTCTGGAAACGGCTCCCAAGTAAAGGAGTAAAATCGAAGTAAACATCAGCACGTCGTGGAGAGACACACACATCCTGTATAAGCAAACAAGCTCCACGAAATCGTCAAATACCATGTCTATGTAAGTTATAAAATAATGTGGTAGTAATTAGATATAAATATCTAAAAACAGTTTAAGCCACTTTACTTTATATTGCCCTGGACAAGACCAAAAGGGATTTAAACCTAAATAAACAACTCACATGACGGCTATCAAGGAAAAAACCTCGTTTATTCCGAACTTAGACTCGGAACATGGCGAGATGAAAAAAACCGTGATAGGCGCATGATACTTTATTAAAAATAAAAGCAAAAAAGATAGTTATAAGGAAATAGTTCTAAATTTATAGTTACATTAGCTCGACTCATTTCAAGATGGTTTATTCATAGGCGAGGTCGTCGTAAAGTATAAAACCTCCTCCTCGACACCAGACGCGAAGCCATGATAATGCTTCACCGATGTCCATTGACCACAAATTTGGATTCGTCTTTGAAATTGAATAGCTCCACCGCTCGAGAAAGGAAATACTTGTTGTACTCGAAATGGGCCATACCATCTTGATTTTAACTTACCGGGAAGAGTCTTAGCGGGTGTACAAGGGAACGGATCACCCTTGTAAAAGGTCCTCTCGAATCTTTTGTCATGGAATTTCTTCGTGCGCTCCTTGAAAATCTTGGCATTCTCATATGCCTCTAAACGAAAATCCTCGGGTGAGTTAATTCTAACATCCTCTTCTCACGGCCAATGTCTCATCAAAATTCAACATCCTTGTTGCCCACATGGCCCGGTGCTCAAGTTCCACAGAAGAAGATGACATGCTTTTCCAAAAACAATCCTATCACGGTGACATTCCAATCGAGGTTTTATATGCGATCCTATAAGCCCATAAAGCGTCGTCTAAGCGTAACGACCAATCCTTCTGAGTCGTATTGTGATTTTCTCAAGATCGCTTTATTTCTCGATTGGTGACTTCTACTTGTCCACTTAGTGCAGGGGTGATATGTTGTTGCTAGCTTATGTCGAACCCCATACTTAATCATCGACCTTTCAAAGGTTTATTGCAAAATGACTACCATTGTTGCTTATAATTGCCCTAGGCGTCCCGAACCTTCTAAAAATATTCTTTTTCAAGAATCTAATTACAACCTTAGCATCGTTAGTAGGGGAAGCAATGGCCTCAACCCATTTGGATACATAATCAACAGCAACTAAGATGTAGCGGTTAGATAGTGATGAAGTGAAGGGTCCAACAAAATCTATTCCCCAAACGTCAAAGAGTTCTACCTCTAAGATGCTCTTAAGCGGCATCTCATTCCTCCATGAAATATTTCCTGTCATTTGACAAGCATGACATGCTTTTGCATATTGGTGTGCATCCTTAAACAACGTCGGCCAATAAAAACCACATTGGAGGACCTTGGCATGATTTTATCTCCCCGTAGTGTCCTCCAACTTCATAAGAATGACAATGCTTGAGGATATCATTATACTCTTCCTCGGGCACACACCCCGAAAAAACATTATCGGATCTAGCTTAAGCAGATAAGGATCATCCCAATAATAGTGTCTAAGATCTTTAAAGAATTTTTTTCTTTCTTGGGCGGTGAGATTTGGTGGTAGGTACTTTGCGGATAGATAATTAACGAACAAGCTAAACCATGGTTGTTTCTTCTCCTTCACAACCTCTGATCGCGAAGAAAGCGCAACACAATCATCATGTCCCACGATGGTGGTGATGGAGAAAAGTTGTTCATCAGGAAAGGATTCTCCTATCTCCGGTAATTCCTCACCATCCTCTAATTGTAAGCGCAACAGATGATCGGCCACCACATTCACACTTCCTTTCTTATCTCGTATTTCTACGTCAAATTCTTGCAGCAGTAGAATCCATCTCAACAATCTAGGCTTTGAATCTTGCTTTTCTAGGAGATATTTAAGAGATGCATGGTCGATCCACCACGGTGACTTTAGATCCCACTAAGTCGATCTAAACTTGTAAAAGCAAAGATAACGGCCAAAAGCTCCTTCTCCGTTGTTGCGTAGTTTCTTTGGGCAGCATTCAAAGTCCGACTCGCATAATAGATTGGTCTGAAGATCTTATCTTTTCTTTGACCCAAAGCGGCGCCAACAGCAGTATCACTTGCATCGCACATCATTTCAAGCGGAAGTTCCCAATGCAGTGCGACCCGCCGCGGTGCGATAATCAACCTACTTTTTATTTCGTTGAAAGCTTTTATGCACTCATTAGAAAACACAAATGGTACATCCTTGGCCAATAATTCGGTAAGAGGTCTAGAGATCAAGGAAAAGTCCTTGATAAACCTACGATAAAATCCGGCGTGGCCTAAAAAACCTCGCAAAGTTTTAAGATTGGTAGGTGGAGGTAATTTCTCTATCACCTCAACTTTGGCTCTATCCACCTCTATCCCGTTCTTTGATATGCGGTGGCCTAGTACTATACCTTCCGTAACCATCAAATGACACTTCTCGATTTAAGCACAAGATTAGTCTCCTCACATCTCTTCAACACTCGTGCTAGATGTGTGAGACATGGATCAAAAAATCTCCAAATAAGGAGAAATCATCCATAAAGATTTCCAAGAAACCTTCCACCATATCCGCAAATAATGACATCATACATCGTTGAAATGTCGCGGGCGTTACACAATCAAATGGCATTCGATTATACGCAAATGTCCCGTATGGGCATGTAAATGTTGTTTTCTCACGATCTTGGGCGAGATGTGGATTTGATAGTATCGAATACCCGTCAAGAAAACAATAGAAAGCATGCCCGCTTTCGATCTCTCAAGCATTTGATCGATGAAGAGAAGAAAAGTGGTCATACGAGTCGCATCATTTAGTTTCCTAAAGTCTATGCATACTCGATGACCGGTGATTAGCCTCACGGAATCAACTCATTCAACTCATTGGCTTGCACCGTCAATCCTCCCTTCTTGGGAACTACATGGATAGAGTTTACCCATTCGCTATCGACAATTGGAAATATAATTCCCATTTCTAGCATTTTTATAACCTCATCACTAACCACTTCCTTTAATTGTGGGGTTAGGCGCCTCGAGGTTGTGCAACCTTTCTTTTAGGGTCCACGGAGATTTTGTGCATACATCGCTAGGACTAATGCCCTTAACGTCGGCTATGGTCCATCCAAATGCTCCAGCATACTCTCTCAAAACTCTCATTAGTTTCTCCTCTTGTGAGTCCGTTAAGGAAGAAGATATAATTAGTGGCAAAGTCTCATCTTGAAGAAATACATACATCAAATTTGCAGGAAGAGGTTTTAAAGTCAAATTTGTGGGAGGTTCTTCCAAAGAGGTCTTCAACTTTTGACCAGTGAGTTTGAGTTCGAAGTACTTATGCCACGTTGGTCTATGATATAATCTTTCAATCTCCGCAGCACTTACTTCCTCTACAGGCCTAGGGGTCCACCTACTACATCCTGGCCATATCATCTTCTCCTCCTCACTACTTACGTGCTTGACTTCATCTTCTTCTTCCAAGACGACATCAAGAAATCCTTGATACTTTCATGTTGTTGAAATTCTTGAGCGATCTGTCAATGGAATCTAACATGAAACATGCATCCTCTCCATCATCGGGTTGCTTCATAGTGTCGAAGACATTGAATGCAACTCTCTCTTCGTTCACTCTTAATACTAACTCGCCTTTGTAAACATCAATTAGCGTTCTACTAGTGGCCATAAAAGGTCTTCCGAATATCAAGGACACTTCATAGTTAGCTTCCATATCTAATACCACAAAGTCGACAGGGAATACAAACTTTTCAACTCTTACTAGCACATCCTCAACCACTCCACACGGTTCTTTGTGAGCGGTCAGCTAATTGTAGCGTGATTGAGGTCTTCTTAAGATCTTTCATGCCTAGTTTCCGAAAAATAGATAGGGGCATCGGGTTCACGCTTGCTCTAGATCACACAAAGCTTTGTTTAAACATCGTTACCTATAGTGCGAGGGAATGAAAGCTTCCCGGATCTTTGCATTTTAGGGGTAACTTATGTTGAAGAATGGTGAGCACTCCTCATTAAGGCATATGGTCTCTAAATCTAGAAGTTTCCTTTTAGTTGAGGCGGAGTCTTTTAAAAACTTGGTGTACTCGGGCATTTCGGCCCGATCTTCAACTAGGGGTATATTGATTTGTAACTTACTGAATATATCCACGAACTTCTTCTACCTCTTATTATCAAACTTAGGCTTCGGCTTTGGTGGAGGATAAGGTAGAGTTGAAGGATCGACTTGATGAAAAATAGGATAATTGTTATTGTAAAGTTCAACTCTAGGGCGAGCAGGTTCTTTATACGCTCTTTGCTCAGGCAAAGTCTCAGAAGTACTAGTCTCATTGCTTGGCTCACCATCCTTATTCTTTGTGACTTTCTCTTTCTCCTGCAGGGATGGTGGAGTTACCTCTTTTCCACTTCTTGTCATGATCGCATTCAAATCCTTAGGGTTCTTCTCGGTGTTGCTTGGCAACCTCCAGCGAGTCTAGTTGAGACTTGCTCGGCTAGTTGTCTATCTGGTGCGTGAGATTTTGGACTAGAGCTTCTTGATTGGTCACCTTAGTATCGGTCTTACGAGAATATTGGCTAAAATTAGTGTCTAAATCGACCATAGATTTTGAAAGTTGTCCCGTATTATCGATGCGACATTACTCGATTTTTCTATTGCGACTTCCCAACCAAAAGTTTAGTTTCTTTGTGGTACATAAGTGGTAGGCGGTTTAGGCCTTTCTCACGCATTAAGGTCACTATATCGGAATCGGGATGGTTATGATTAAGCCTATATCCTCCCGATATAATTGGCTTCTTGATCTAGCATTCTCACTTTGAGGTGTTACCTCGATTCCGACCCTTTCTCTACTTTTGCCATCCTCTCTTGCATTCCATCTACCTTATTGTTGATAACGAGAAAGTTGTTCTAAGATTCTGGTAGATGCACTATCCTCGAATATATCAGCGGCCATCTTCACAGTAGCTATGTCATTGCCTCCCCATTGACTATTCATCGCTATTTGCTCCATTTTTCCTTGTGCCTCCTCAGGAGATAAAAGAACAAACGCTCCATTGCTAGGTTCCTGATTAACCTCTCCTCGCACTCCTGTGGGATCGGGGGCGAGGGGACCCTTTCGGTTAGGGTTTAACCCTTTTTTCATAAATCCCAAAACAAACCAGAAAACATGAACAAAGAGTGTGGAAGAAAAAGCATATTTAAAAATAACGCCTACGTTATTTCAAGTATTAAAGAAAAGTATTCATATATTAGTTTAGATTAACCAATTTTATTCGTATGTGGATGAGGGGCATGACTATAATAAGTGATATTCACATTGACTACGAGAAGGAACTAATTGTCATGTTATGAGAGACAATGTTGTTACCTTTAGAATCTCTGATAAGATCCTGCAATGACGTCTCATTTTGAAAAATGGCAGGGAAAAAAAATATGAAATAGAAAATTTAGTAACGAAATGTAACAATTTTTATCCAAAAAGAATTGACGACATAAATACTTATTGGATCAATTATGATTCCACTAACATCGTTATGCCCTAGTTACAAGGCTTCACATAATATGTGTAACATCCCAGAATTTAGGTCTAATGACACTACTAGACTTAGAGTGGATCCGATAAGTATTTAGGTTAATCGTCATTGCTTGGCCTAAAAAATTAACCTATAAGCTAGCAAGTTCATTATGTCTCAATCTAATATATTGCCTAGTTATGAGGTTTACATAATGACATGGTTAATGATACCATAATCGATCTACCCGAACACCACACTTGGGGCGAATTTCGACTTAACATGAGTCGAAATATGAGTTTTGTATATAAATTCGACTATGGAAGATCGAATTTCGTTTTGGTGCCCCAACGATTGATTGAATGTGGTGCGCGCTAACGTCCTTACCGAAGGATGTAGGAGCTCAGATCTGTACAGAACAGATCTTTGCGCAGCGGATGGATCACGATCTATAAACTACAATACATAAATAAAGGATCTAAAATCCTACAAGGGGGTTAAGTTTATCTTACCAATAGTAGGAAGAGAAGCCAAGATCTTCCAATGTGTTCTCCAAACGGTGGTTGGTGGACATCAATCCTTGGAATTGAAACCTCCTTGATATGCGTCCAAGAAAACTCCAAGTTTTTCTTCAACTAGAAACCCAAGACAAGAAACAAGTTTTTCTCTCTTTATTTGTGTGTATGGGGCGAAATTTGCATTGTCATATGTCTTGGAAGAACTCTCTTTATATAGGAGAGCAAATCCTTGGCCTCCAAGTTTCTAATTAATTAAATAAATAATTAAAAAGAAATCATAGTAAAGGATAATTCCATTTATAAAAGATTGTGATTAATCAATCAATCAATTACAAATCAATCATCTTTTATTAATCATTAATCACACAAGAAAATCAAATCTTGCATTTAATGAAGTATGAGCGCCATATACACTTTAGGTTTTAGGCCCACGAAAATGTCTTTTACATGTATTATATTATTAGCCCAACTAAATAATATTTAGCATATCAATTAATTAGCCCGACCAATTAATTATCATCACGAGGCCCAATAACGGAAAAACACCCGAATTACAGGAGCCACATTGGGGGCCATGGACTATAACCAGTAGCTCCAATAACTAAGTAAAATATTCATCGAACCGAATATTCATACTTAAATTATTAATTCGGGATTACGCCACCATAAACCCAAAGCGAACTCTACCAATTATAGATATATACTTACACTCAACCACATGAGTAAATAGCGTCCTTAATATAATCACTACATCGGACTAACCTCATGGCATCCCATTACGGTGGGAAGTCTCCGTGAACCCGACTTCGAATATCTTATCCTTATTTAGCATTAACCCACAGTGATCAATTAGTTCACATATCGACTAGTAGCTAATTAGTCTAACATGAAGTGGGCCCATCGATCATTTTCTTAGGGCTAACAAATAAGGGGGATTGTCTCTCTACTTCCCAGAGGGAAGGAATGGATTCCATGTCTGTGAAAATCACAACTACTCACTCGTCGAGGAGATAGTGCCAATGAGAAGTGGCTTGGAACACATATTCAAGTGAACCGTAACTAACACATCAAACACTACCCGAGACAAGCGACACCACAGCGATCACCTCGAGGATTAAGGTTGATCCATATATGATCATCATCAATGATTTAATAAGATTCCTCGATTACGGAATTATATCAAGAAATTGATTAAATCGGTCGATCTATATGAATGCCATCATATATAAATGCCCCAGCGTAGGTACCTCTGCCCGGCGAGTCCGGATAAGACTATCACACCCACAAGGTGTTAGGCGCATTATTGGTGTTTTAATCAAGAGACCACTAAACTCTGATTAAGTTCACCACGGACTAACGATTTAAGTATATCACCACTAACTCAATCCTCACGTGTAATCCATACATTTGAGTTTAAGCGATTACATCTTGATATACTTAGGGTTTGCGGCGATGTATTACTTTACAAGCACAAAGCAAGTAATAAGGTGAGATAAATTACATCATCCATTATTAAAAACAATTACACAAATTGTCTTTCAGGGCATTCTGCTGTAACACTTACATAATATGTGTAACACCGTAACTTAGATGCAGTAACAACTACTAGACCCACATAGAATCCATCAACTACTCGTGTTCATCGTCATTTGCTTGGCTATGATAATTTAACCTAAGATATCAACTTCATTATATCTCAATCTATATAATGATAACTTTTTCACACTTTTTCAATGTGGATATTGTATTCTCCTCATCATAAAGAGCTGGCGTCCTCGCCATGACCATACTAGATCATTCCAGAATAGACGGCTTCAATACCACATATAATGCCTCAGAACGTGAGTCTAGCTGCATAAGTTTAGCCATAATGAGTACGGTGACTATGTAGACTCAGGGGTGGATCCACATATGTTAATGTGGTTCACGTGACACCACTAAGATCAGGTAAAAAAAGAGGAATAAAACAATATAGTTTTGTTGTTAAAAAATGTCGTTTTGTAGTTAAAAAATATAGTTTTACGCTTCGGTGATGAACTGAAACAAATTTTTAATCAAAATATAATTTTAGAAACTTAGATACTTGTGGCTGAAACGTATTTACGAATCCAACGTTATGTAAACTCATCATTTTTTTTTCTTCTTTAAAGTTCTCGATATTCGGGGTTTGGCCGAAGCGAGGAAAATTATCACAGGAATTTCCTCTTGGGGGGCTATCTGCGTGGCGTCTGGGGGCATATGATTTCATATGTGCGGTATTTGTGTATTAAATCTCGAGAAGCTGTGTGGTCAGATCTCTCTTAGCGTGAGCGTTCACTCTTAAAGAATCTCTGATAAACGGCCAAAGCAAGTGGTCCGACTCATCGAATCTCTTAGAATCGTCTGAACACTTATTTTAATTTTTAAGTTTAACGGAAAACTAAAAATGTCGAAATTCCAGCTCTGTTGAGTCTTGCTATCACTCTGTAGTCTATATCATCGAATCTCTTCCAGTGAGACCAACGGTATGTCGCCGCCGTCGAAGGAAAAAGCTGAAAACGGAACCGCCGTTCAAAAACCGAAGAAAAAAGAAGCATTAGGATGGATGGAATGGCTGAGAGGCTGGATGTACATAATCTACGAGATGTTATTCCAACGGATAGTAGCTAGTCATTTGCCCAATCAATGCCTCTTCCTCCTATTAACGACCTCACTTTCATTGTTACCGGCTCCACCAGCGGCATCGGCCGTGAAATCGCTCGTCAATTGGCTGACGCCGGCGGCCACGTAGTTATGGCGGTTAGAAATGTGAAGGCAGCTAACGATTTGATTCATCAGTGGAATGATGAATCTGCAGCCAGAGTTGGACTTCCTCTAAATGTCGAGGTATGATTGAACTTGAGCAAAACTGAATTAGACTACTTGGAGTAGAATCAATCGATCGATGATAATTCTTTTGTTACCAGATTCATATGCATCTAAAATGCAGCTTCATCATAATATGTATTCAATACCTCGTATACTCTACCTCTAACGCACTCTGAAGGAATCTGCGGTTTATGTATTTACTATCTTAGAATATTTACATGATGGTTTGCAGTTCTTTTGATGTTGTCTGTGTTATAGTACAGATTCTGATGCAATTGACCCTTGTTAGAGATTATGTAAAATGGAAAAAAGTGGTGCTTGAGGTTATAAAATAGAGAACGTGTTAAGAGACACCGAATGTTCTTACCATGAAATTTTGCTTAGGTGATTTTGAAAATCTTATTCCATAGGTGATGGAGCTGGATCTCTCTTCATTGGATTCTGTCGCTAGATTTGCGGAAGCGTTTAATGCAAGGATGTTACCGCTTAATGCTCTGATCAATAATGCAGGAATCTTTGCAATTGGAGGTCAGTTGTGAGAGTTTGAACCTTATACATTTGGGTTTTTTGAGCTTTCTTTAACTGCTGAGACGTTGAATTTGGTAATCAATTTTAGTATTTGTGTTCAGAGCATGAAGTTTACTAAGGGCGGTGCGTGAACAGCATATGCAAGTGAACCATTTAGCTCCTGCTATGTTATCGATATTGCTCTTGCCATCGCTCATTCGAGGCTCTCCTAGTAGGATTGTTAATGTTAATTCTGTTGTAAGTTCCTTGCCTTTTCTTTTTGGTTCTTTCCGTTTTTTGCTTAATGTTAATTAGTACATGTGAAAGGATAGGAAATCGATTACGAAGGCAAATTTGATGCACGAATAATTGTGTCTGGTAGCGTGTCCATGCAGATGCGCACCAGCTACTTAGGATACACACCTAGAGGAGAATTAGTAATTTTCACAAGTTGGATATGGGATTATTATATGGATATCCATAACTTGGATATGGGAAATGATGAAACATGTTGAAAATTGAGTAAATACCATCAGATAATGAATGGTAAGCTTTTCAAAATGATGAATTACTGCCAAAAATGAAGGGAACCGGTTTATATATTTATATATCTACACATGCCTTCCATACCCGTATCCTATATTTTTCAAAACCCCCGCACCTGCTTATCACGTATCCATTTTTCTATACCCGTGTAACCTAGGGAGGCATTGTTGTCTTGTTCCCGTAACTACCCTTTGAAATAAGAAAAATAAATCATAGTTAATGGAAAGTAATTACTGGTGGTTTGTAGAACACAAAATCAGCAGTTTCTGTTTCTATTGTTGTTAGTACTATTTAATTACTAACAGAAATAGTCATCGTTATCCTCTTTTTAGCAGACCCTTTTAAATGCTTTACACTAGGCTAAAGGAATTTGTACATATCATTCTCAACTGAATACGACTTAGACGTAAGAAAATTTTGCTTTTACCCTTTGCATCAGATGCACTATGTTGGATTTGTGGATACAGAGGATATGGATGTTACTACCGGGAAGAGGAAATATTCGAGTTTAGTTGGATACTGTGGCAGCAAGCTTGCAGAGGTGTGTAACGCCTTTTGTTTTTGTGGGTTTCCCAGAAGCTTCATGTTGCATTATATGCTCTTACTTTTTGACGTCCTGTGTTTTAATCCAAACCGATATATAAACTGCAGGTCATGTTCAGTAGTGTACTGCATAAAAGACTGCCTGCAGAATCTGGCATAAGCATATCCTGTGTATCTCCTGGAATTGTTCACACTAATGTGGTAAGCACTTTGAAGTATGATTCCCTTTGGAAGCTGTTTTCTTGGAACTCTGGTAGTTTGAATGGGGTGTCAACATGTGGTTGGAGCTCACAGGTTTTGATATGTGGATTGTGGACACGGTTTTTGTAGAAATATAAGTTAAGGTTACATACAATATACAATATATTCTAGGGAGCAATTGTTTTTGTCATCGTCATTATCATTACTATTATTTGGTTTGCCCCGTTTGCCCCCTTTCTGAAGTTGGTTAAGAATTTGATGTTTACTATTTCAGGCCAGGGATCTTCCAAAGATTGTCCAAGCTGGTTATCACCTGATACCATATTTCATTTTCAGTCCTGAAGAAGGTGATTTTCGTTACATTAATGTAAACTTGCTTCGATGTGTAATTGTTTTATAGCGTACTACCTCCGTCCTGTAATATACGCCTTTTTAACTATTCAATAATGTTCCATTATATACAAGTCTTTTCAGAATACTGAGTATCTGTTATTTTCCCTTCATCTTGCCTGTTTTCTTAATCTGTATGAAAACCTGAAAAAAATATGTTTATTTTGGAACAGAGGTAGTACTTTCTTTTTCTCATTGACAAAAAATGAATCATACAACTAAATTTGAATTTATTGATGATATTTTGATGGATTACCGGTTGACTTAGTCGTGTTGAGGGTACTGCAGGATCAAGAAGCGCGCTTTTTGCTGCAACAGATCCACAACTTCCTGAATACTGTGAGACGTTGAAAGCAGACGAGTGGCCCGTATGTGCGTTCATATCGCAAGATTGCCGACCCACGAATCCCTCTGAAGAAGCGCATAACGTCGACACGAGTCTAAGGGTCTGGGAGAAGACGTTGGAACTGATAGGCCTTCCATTAGATGCCGTTGAGAAGCTCATAGAAGGCCAAGAAGTTGAATGCAAATTCGGGGCTTCGTAACAGTAACTCATTTAAGTTGAATCCTTTTTATTGGGACCCCTTATTGCGCTTGCATCGTTGGATGAGTGACAAGTGTACTTCTCATCCAACGGTGTGATACAGTAAGAGGTTTTTACCGAAGACTTTCCTTTTTTACCCCTTCACTGACCTTCAATGGCAAGCATGTCGGAAGCTTGTAGACGGGCATGGTGCCGACGTATTGTTCTTAGGAGATAATCGGGTAAAGAGTTTTTATCACATCAGAACGCATGTGTCAATTGTATAAAAGGACAAACTATGTTTCGTCTTTTTATATACAATGTTGTTCATCTAATGGTGTGATGTAATAGCGTTTTCATGTAAAATTTTCGATGGTTCTTGTCGTTTTTCGTAGGATATTCCACTCTAACTTCCATTTATCTTGAAAATAATTACCTTGACATGTTTGATGGTGAATTTTGATGTTAAGAATAGCCTCTATATATCCCTCATCAAAAAAAGAATAGCCTCTATATCCATAGTAAACTTACGGGAGGCTTTAGTGACACCATACTAAAACAACGTATATGTGCGTGAGATTTGACTTCCCAGAGATCGATCGAAAGTAGACATTCGATCTTTTGGAATTCAATGATTGAATACGGTGCCAAGAAGGTACGTTAGGTGTGGTGTGGTGTCATTAAAGACTTCCAAAATATTTCTTTTTCCTTTTTTTGAAGAGACCATTTTATTAGACTGGCCTCCAGGGGCAAAAAAAAGAAGCAGCTTTACATGGGTATGTAGTTCAAAAATGAAACAAGAAGCAACTTAACTCTCTTTTATCTGATTATCTGGCAAAGCGAATCTAAGATTAAGCTGTATTTCTCTCTACATTGGACAAGAATTAAGAAAGCATAGGCCGGGGGCTCTCTTTTTCATGTCCATGTCTCATCTTGTTTCTCCACGTTCAAATCGCGTAGACGGCCTCCTTCGATAGTTACTTCCATTTATTTACATGTAGAGGAGATATGTAGTTGTTCCCCAGGTTCATACTCAGCCGATCTATTTCAGTGTTAGCTCCAAAAAAAAAAAAATGCTAAGTAATCGAGACGCCTTTATCTAAAAATGAGTTTTCAATTAAAACTATCATGAGCAACATACATTCGTTGCATGTGATTAAAGTCCATCAAACTATCAAATTCGTTTCAAAATATTAAACAAAATGTTTAATTCGACTCAAAATGTTTAGACTTTTTTTTCATGAGGTGTAACGATTTTTATCACTTTATCAAATTCCGAAAGAAATTTAAAATAAAATAAAATAAAATAAAAAAATGATCCCAATCAAATGGCTTCACTGCATTGTCTTTAAAAGTACGTTTGGATTGCTTGATGAAATGTAATGAAATGCTTTTTTCATTCAATTCCATCATTTTGACATGTTGGGTTGTAAGAGAATGGAATGAAAATTCATTCCATTGGAATTATTTTTAACATTTTCATTCCATCAAAAAATAGACGGAATAGTTTGATGGAATGAAATGTAAGCATAACTTAGTGATAAAAAATCAACCACTACCGCCCGCCCGCAACCTCCCATGGCACCTGCCCACCCCACCGCAATCCACCACCACCCTCCACCACCGCTGCCTACCCTATCACCACCCTCAGCACAACTCTTCACCATCCCCCATCATAGCCCAACCCACAACCATCACAACCCACCACCACCACCGCCGCCGCCATAACAATCAATGATATCGCACACCACAACCACCACCTCAACCACCACTATCGCACACCACAACCACAACCACCACCATCACCACCACCACAAACACTACTATCGCACACCTCACATCATCCTTCGCGGCTTCGCCACCCACCACCGCTTGCTACACTCGTTATCATGCACGCTCATCACCTACTGTATTACTTGTTACATTTAATACAATCTTGCATATTTCATTCCATTGCATGCCAAACATAGGAATGGAATCGGTTTCGATTCCATTCCAATCGAGTTTAATTCAATTCAGTTATATTAAAATGATCAAAGCACTTTGCTAAGGGTTAAGTGAAACAAGTAAATTGATAATTTTGTCTTCTATTCTCAAAATGAAAAAATAAAAAAAGATAATTATGTCTTCATGATATATAATTTACAAATGTGACCTATAGCTCTCTTATTGTTGAGATAAGTTGATAATTTACTATTATCAATTTCAATCACGACTCATTGTTGTTAGGGGTGTCGTGGTCAGGTCCGAATTCGGTTTTACGATTTTACGAAGCGAAGCTGTAATTCTGGTTTTGATATTTTACAAGCCAGAAGCCCAGAATTGGTCATTTTACGAATTGGGTGAACCAATCTGATCCGGTTCGATTCGATTCGATTTTTAATTTGTATTTTATTTACCATAAAATTTTGATTTTCCTTCTTAAAATGAGACAAACACCATTATTGGCACCATAAGCCAGTGGGTGGTCGTTGTAGCAACAATTTCAAATTCTTTCATTTTCACGATCAAAAGATGAAGAATATTAGAAGAAGCAAAACGGCCGGTGAGCTCAAATGGCGGTTATCGTTTGAGGAAGCATTTTAGGTTTAGGTTTAGGTAGAAAGCAGCGAAGTATAAGGTTTAGAAATTTAGGGTTGTGTGTGTGGGGTTTTTATAGTAGGAGCTAGTGAGCAAATTAAATTTTCTATATATATATATATATATATATATATATATATATATATATATAATTAAAAATGAAGTATAAGCTGGTTGGTTCGGTCATCTGGGTTTTATGGATAAGCGAAAAGCGAATTGGATTTCGGTTCGGTTTTCTTCAATGAAAAAAAAGCCGATTGGAAAACCATGATTCATCATTTTCGGTCAGGTTTAATCAGATTGATCAGTCGATCAGGTTTTTAAATTTAGTTTATCTGCTTTTTAATTGTTGTAACATAAAATCCTCTTTTGTCAGCACACCATTTGATAAATTGCAAATATAATGCATGTTTTCAAAGGAATTGATTAACCTTACTTTTTTTGAGAGAATTGATTAACCCTTACTTAAATTTAGATAAATACGGCTCCAATTTTTTTAAATAAATAAATTAATTTTCCTATATTCATAAATTAAAATGCAACACATTTATCTTATTTTGAAAATGATAATCTGTATCTTATTTTGAAAATGATAATCTGAAAAGGATATCTGATTTAATAACGTAAAATATCAACAAAAATCTCTTTACATAAAGAGGAAATATTCAAGTAGCAAGAATCTCTCCATATCTTTCTATATATAAAAACCATAGGCAGCCATTATACAGTTTTCTATTTTTTCTCACTTTTTGGCTCTCATCACCATTCAGAGTCTTTCTTTTTCAAGTTTTCCCAAGGACTCACTTACACAGGTATTCAACTTTTTGCTCTTATCTTCAAGCATTAATTTCTTTTTCGATTTCTGGAGGTTAAATCGATTTATTGCTTAGAGTTGGACTTTGTGCATAATGTGAATTATCCATTTTAGGCCGGGTAACTACAGCATTGAGCGGTTCATTTTGCTATGTTTTGCTATGAATTGCGAGATATATATATATATTCTTACAACAATTTTAATTCAGCAATCGAGAACAAAAGCAATAAAATCAACAATCTGATATATAAATTCTACAATGATTTTGAATGCGGTTTTATTGCGTTTGAAAATGAAAAAAAAAGTTGTAGTACATATACATATTAATGATTTTATTATTTTTGTTCTGATTCTTTAGCTGAATTAAAATTATTGTAAAATATATATATATATATATATATATATATATATATATATATATAATATAATTTATTTTTAATAAAAGGTAGTATGTTCTTGCTTTGTCTGGCTAAACGGTAGCAAAGATGAAGCGGCGGGAGAAAATGAGCGGCAGAGGTGGCGGTGGCGGTGGCGGTAGCGGTGGTGGTGGTGGCGGCGGCGGCAGAGCAAAGAGCATGTCTCCTGTTTTCAGCAGGCCCCCATGGCTTCTGTACAGTATTGCTGGTATGTATGAAACTCTATCTACCCATGTTTTAAGAATACAATTCAATCATTAGTAATCACCAATACTTGTTCTTTAAAAGTCGATGAATCTATCGTGACAATACATTTAATGTTAAAATTCAATTCTATAGAGGTTAAAAATTGATATTTAATTATGTAAAGTCGAATGTTGAGTTTAGATTCTAGTTTCAAATTGTCAGAATATCATCTTTTTAACGCGACACATTCATGTTGATTTCAGTTTTACAAAAGTTGAAAATGAACGTTTGACACTACACTTCATGTTTAATTTAATTTAGGTTGAAAATAAAATTCGATAACTACAATGTCGAACATTGAATTAAGATTTAAGTTTTTATAAAGTGTAATATGAGTGTAATGCCCTAAAAATACATTGGTTAAGATGACTTTAACAACCGTGAATACTTGTAGGGACATGTCCGAGAACAACTTTTGCATTTATTAGTGTCACACATTTTGAATGTAGGCAAGCAGACTGTCAAAAATCACAAGTTTTAATATTGTGACTTAATTTTTTCATGATATAATAAAAATAAAGAAAATAAAGAAACCTCAGTCAAAAAGTTGTGATGAAAAGGAAGGCTTCTCATTAAATTGTCAATTCTGTCATGCAAAGCAGCTCACTATTTTTTTGCGGGAAATTATTATGAAGGCTCACTTGTAGGAAGTCGTTTCAGCGTGGTGATCTACAGGCCATGCGCGGTTTATTCTGTAGCGTGGGTGGCTCACTCTGAGGAGTCTACCAATAAACTTACTTTCTTGCCTTTTTGAACAGAAAAGGACACTGTTGATACCTAGGATATCACCAATATATATTAAAAACTCTGACCATAAAAACATAGATAGGGATTACCATTGTGATTGATTATATTTGCATGCCAACGAAATTTAATCATTGAAAAGTTTAATCTTATATATGAGATGAGATTCGTCTTTTTCAGAAGCTAGGGTTGTGGTCGAGTCGATATATTCTAAGACTTGATTCTGACTCGTCTAAAAAGTCAAGCTCGATCAAACCTTAAAAAGATAAGATCAAACTCAACTCACCATATATTGGATGTCACCCGGCTAAACTCGTATATTTTCATAGAATTCTTTATTCTTATAAAAAAAATATGACAAGATCGAGCTCATCTAATATAATACTCGACTCAACTAATTATTTATTGTAAATGTTATTTTATAATAAAATTTATTTATATAATTCATTAATTAATAAATAGCTCGTTAACTCACAAGTTACTCGATTAATATTTGACTAGCTTGAGTCAAACTTAATCTCAGAAACAAACTGAATCAGGTTAAAGTTTTTTATAAGTCGAGTAAGAGTAACTGACAAATAGTCCAGTCCCTTTAAAGTCTTAGATCACAATAACACGGTATTTATAAAGGGGAAATTTGAAAAAACATGCCTGAAAAGTTAAAAATTGAAAAAATATGTTTAAAAGTAAGCGTTTGAAAGCATGTATCGTCCGTAGCGTGAGCAGCCTTGCGGCGTGCGTGGTTTGCTGCTTCGTGAGTGGCGCGAAGAGCGCGTGCGTCTGAGCGTATTTTGTCAAATTTTTAACTTTGCGGCATAGTTTCTCAAGTTTCCCTTTATAAAGTGGACCCACAAAATGTTCGAAAACATAAATGTCAAATGTTCATCAAAGAAAATAAGAAAAATCCAACCTGCTCCCTATGTTTTTGGCTTTAACTTTCATGCGGTGTCAGAATTAGATAAGATGTTTTTCGGGAAGTTCTCTTATGGTGAATCCATTTGAAGAGTAAAACATATAGATGAATCAGGTAATATAGTTTGATTTAAATTATTGTGTGGTCAGGAATAAATCGGCGATGTGTGTCTGATATAAATAGAGTGATTAGGGAAGAATTAAAATCGTTTTCCAAACTTTTATGTGATACATTTAAAAAAGGTTTGCTTCAAATTTTTAAATTTTATTACACTGCATTTTTGTTGCTACTTTTGTGTTTCAAATTTGAATGAAAAAGCAAGTCAATATGTATTGTTGCTTGTTGCAGATACCAAACGATTCTCTTATCTGCATCTGTGTTTTCCTTTTTATTTTTTTTAACCTTTTGACCTTTCTATATCACTGGGGACATAGCCACATAGGCCTTCTATGGGGATAAATTTCAAGTGGTGTCTCCACACTTGTAAACGTCTTGCCCATATAGTTTTATCTTGTTATGAAACCCTATGGTCTAAATGTCTCCATTATTCATGTGTGAAGACACTACGGAAGAATCTCACCGTCAATAGTAGTCACAGCAAATAGCGAGTGTTTTATTTCATTTCAGCGATTCTCTTAGCGGCTCTGGCTTTGAATCGAACTTTTGCATGTCGATTTTTTAGTCAAGAACTGCCGATTGTGATATCGACCTTTTAAAAGTCGGTTCTTAAGTAAAAAATCAACTTGCAAACAATTCAATGTGATAATCGACCTTCGGAAAATCGATTTTTTTGACTCAATAATTGACTTTCGAAAAGTCGATTCAATGTAGTGTAAATGTAGTGTGGTGTGCTGGTAGAATTGCTAGATTGAAAATAAATACTTCACAAATAATATGTTACCTGATATTTTATGGTTTAACTTAGTTATCTTAAAGTGTAATTGATGTGATCACAATCACATATTATTACTCGTTTTTCTATCTGTGCTTTCTTATGTGAAAGAAAGCGAAAATCGTGAATATATAACTTACGGGTTGTAGGATAAAAATTTCATTGCATATTAAATACGTTTTACATATAAACGTTGAAAGATATTTGTATGGTCTCTTCATATGCATCAACATTGAAACATGATATAAATAACTCTGCATGTGATGTCTCCACATATAGATTTTGATGCATGGATGTTTTTGTTTGATTCGTATCCCGTATCGACACATATCTGCACGAATACTTAGATCTTTCATATGGACAAAATTTTGCCCCTCATATATGCGATCTTCCACCTTTTGGGCTATTCAAGTTTCTTTTGGTCAGAGCATATCGTATCATTGCTAGTTGTTTGCATGTGGCACTCTGGACTCATAAAACAAAGATGCATACACGAGGGCAAAAATGTAAAGATCAATTGTTCAAGATATAAGTAAAAAAATCGTGAAATAAATCAATTTCAATTGCTTATGATCCCAGAAATGGATGAGAGGATGCAGATGCTGAAACTAAACACCAGGGATGAAAAAACGCTTGAATTTGCGAATTCGGGCGAAGGCTATTACCAAAAAAACGCCCTCAACTACTGGCATTGCTTCATGATTTGTACAGCGGCTCGTCTCCTTAGCTGATCGCTACTGCCAGGCCTTAGCCAGAACCAACAACACCACCGTAGATGTCCGTCACCAATCTCCCGTTCAATTTCTCGAAAATAACGAAGAGGCGGCGGATTCTGACGCCGAGAGTTCTTCTCTCTCATACCAAACTCCATGTCCTCCGGTATTGGATGCGGACATTGTAGTAGCTGATCTAGTTATGAAGTCTGTAAACTACGAGATCGTTTTAAGCGAGCTGAATGTTGCAGATAAAAGACAGATTGATTAAATCGAGGAAAACCGAGTTGCAGAAAAGCTTGATAGGCGTGTTGGAATCGAGCGGATAATAATGTTGAATGAAAATGCTAGTTTAGCTTTTAGGGTCAATGCATTGCTTGAAGAAAACAACGGGTTGGTTTCAGAATCAGTGTATATGAAGAAAAAAGCTGCTGAACTGGCACGATACGCGGCGCAGTCAAGGGAAGAAGATCATAGGGTATGTGTTTTGAGTGAAAAGATTAAGGATCTTCAAGAACAGGTAAATGGGCTGGAAAAACAGAATAAGGAGTATTATGATCGGATCGTCGAGCATGAAGTTGAGAGGGTCAAATCCGAGCCCGAGCATGAAGTTGAGAGGATCAAATCCGAGCCCGTCATCAAAAAGACTGGATCAAGAATCGTTATTGATGGTGTTTCTTGCTTTGGAAATGACAGCAATGGTGTACAAGTGCGTACCGGTAATGGAGGTAGGGGTGTAATCAAGCCGAATCGAGCTGGAAAACGGGGTTTGAAGATATGGGATCGGTTGAAGAAGCTCAAGATTTTTATGTGTGTGCCTTAAATCAACTCCAGAGTGTGCTGAGGGACAAAAGGGTAATTTAATCATGATGGATTCTTGAAGATTTGGTAGCAAAATCAGAGTACAAATATTAGAGAGTTATAATGTTTAGAGATGTATCTATAACGGTAATCGGAGATATAAAGGAAGAAAATCCTAATTGTCATAACTACCCTTGTCACAACAAATAAATATAATAATCTGACGTGACAATGAGACCTTTAATGATGATGTCATATTTGTATTTAACGGGAGGTCTCAGTAGTCACTACCACATAATGAAATATCCTATTACTTCATGTTGTGAGGTTTTTTTATGCCAGAATGATTGTTACAGTATCATTATGTTCGATATTTTTTTAATAAATTACATATTTTGTGATCGTTTGCATTCGAGTTATCGTACAGATAAACGTTGCAGTAACAAAACGGAGTTCGGGGGCACCTCTGGAATGCGAAGTGATACACCTCGAAAGAGCTGAAGAGTTGCAGCTCATGGCAAGTGAAATGGCTGTGTTGTTTTCATGAAGGCATAGAATCATTCGGATGCAACCTTTATTTATACCTATAAAAGGCACTCAATGCATGCATGAAAAGTCCATTCGAAATAAGCATCATTAGATTGAGTGTTTCTGTTTGATTCAAACGAGTCACCGTTTGAATCAAACATTTCCAGCATTTCCATTTTATCCCGAAAGAGATTTTCGTGTGATCCTCAAGTGAAATTGTATGAGCGAAATATCTCTTAAAAGACTACACATCTTTAGGTGTCTTGGAAATTCAGTGTCATTGATTCATTTTTGTCTATGATTTTCCACTAGCGGGGTTGAGCATGAATCTTAAATGCGGATTATAGTCTATGAATTTTTTCAACACATTATTCATGCATTATATAGCATCATACAATGCCGCTCTACTCGGTGCACCCAACCTACCGGTGCACTACACTGTTTTCACATAATCAACCTTGTAAAAGTCGATTCTAGAACCACAAAATCGATTTCTTGCAGTGTCGATTCTGAATCAACCTTGCGAAGGTCGATTATTGGCTCAAAAATCGACTTTCACAGGGGTCGATTTTACTGTGGTGCACATGTAGTGTGGTAAATCGATCTAACATCTAGATTTAAGGATACAATGTGTTCGAATCAATAAAAACTTGACACGTTGCAAAAATAGACTGAAATGGTTTAAAAAAATGCATAGACGAGGGATAAAATACATAATATCACTTTCTATCCTTTAAATACCAAAGTTGCCTCCATATCCTTCTAAAATTTTAGCCTTTTAAAACCAGTGGCAAACTAACCTGTAAGTTCCTGTCATGTAATCTGCAGATATTTAAACGTTAATGCGACGAAATCAAGCCGAATCAAACAGGTGCACGTCGTTCTTGAAGTTTTGCAATCCGTGCCTACAAATAAATGTTCCACAATTTGAGCTAGAAGAACAATTAAATACGGGGTAAACGACTGTTTTGAAGTAGTCAATTCGTCGACCGATGGCTTGTCCTGACCCGAGAAAGCGAGTCTAAGTTGCACTGAATCTGAACATGTCGATACAGGATACATGATTTTGAAAAATATAGGATCACAGTATGGATGGGATATGATGCGTAAATATTTAAGGTATAGGGATCAAACTGTAAATGATAAAACTACAAGGTTCAAATTGCAGATATTAAAAATCATAAACTTAAACAATATTTTGTTGTCTTCTTCATTATGGGTAGCTTTTCAATAGTTTCCTAGTGGTTTGCCTTCGATTTCGAACACGGTTCTTCGTTTTATGTATCCGAGTTATGGATGTGCATATTCGGATCACGTATCCAACTCTAGAATATTGCAAATTAGCCCCACGCGTGTATTCTAAATATCCCGTGTTTATCTAGTTTCGGATAAATATCAGATAAGGGACACACTATGAAACAGAAGTATCTGTGCATCAGGGGACTGGAGCCAAACTCATCAAAGCATTGCTCAAGATCATCTACAACAAGCCGTGGCGATAAGATTTCACTAAAAGGAAAAACCGAGTAAGGGAAATGACTGAAATGACCTTGAAGGATTTTGAACGGCGTAGAGATTGATCAATTGCAATGCCATCAAATAAGAGTTTTCTGCAGCATCCAATTTGTCCATAGCCATCAAAGCATCACCTTGGCAGAGATAAGCCTACAACAACATAAACAATGTTAGGATTGCATACAAAACCGAATATTCAATTGCAGCGAGATCATATTCTCGGTTTTCTACTCTTTCATCTTCATCTGTTGTTTCTTTAGGTAGCAGATTTACCTCGGGATATTTGGGTGCGAGTATCAAAGCCTCGTTAGCATCTTCAAGAGCTCCCATGACGTTTCCGACAGCTAATCTTGCAGCTGACCTACATATGGAAAGCATCACAAATAGCATCCCGAAAAGACAAGAGATACAGTCTCGAGATCCGAGGCTCGTCCCATGATTTGTCCAGTGACATCACAAATAACAAAGTAAGCTTAATTTTTCCTCCCATGGATGATCCAACCTATGTGCAAAGCACAAAGTAAACTTTCTGTGAAATACGAAGTTCACTGCACGATATCACTAGACGAATCACAAAATACGCCTCATAGGAGAGGATCCGATCTCCAGTGAGAAGATCCAGGCTCCTATTGGACCAAGATAACGTCAAAACTTTCAGAAACCGAGACATCTAAGATCAAACAATGCCGAATCCATAAAAAAAAAGGTGCAATGCCCTACTCGTGTTCTTACAACTTATGACAAGAAGACAATAAAGGGTACGTACCTAGATTTATATGAAATATGGACACCAGTATATGGCTTGAGATCTATTGCCTGCACCAAGCAAGTAAGTAATATACATAAGCATTGTCTCTTAAACTAATAAGAAACAGAAGAAAGTTGATTTTTGAGCTGAGAATAAAAAATAAAAATAAAAAAACCTGAGAAAGCAGAATCTGGGCTTCATCAAAATCACCATTATCCATCAAATCCTCAGCTTTCATCCTCAAACTCAATGCATCCAAACACTTACGAATTTCCCTCTCAACAAACCCATCGCCATTATCACCCTTATTAACAAACGACATCATCAATTGTGCGGCTTTGAAAGGTGTACCACAATGGCCCACAAAGACCTGATCAGGCAAAACGACGACGTTTGGACCACTCCCACAGCGGCCGAGACAGCCACATCGATTGACGGAGACAAACGGAGGAGCAATCCCAGATAGAATTCGAAAGGTTTCTAATGAGCCTTGGTTCCTGCATGTTCGATTTGTGCAGACTCTTATCTCAATTTCTTCTTCTTTTGATTCTTCTCGTCCTCTTCCTGTTTCTGCTACTGTAATTCTTGATAATGGTCTCGATTTAGTAGCAATTGGAAATGGAGCAAATAGAGAGGCATAAGAAACAGAATTGGGGAACATGGAATCGGTTTGGTTTGGTTTGGTTTGTTAATCTACTTATCACTTCTGTATTGGATTTTGATCAGAATTTCAGATATTAATCTCTTACCTTGATGAGTTTATGTTACCTTAAATTCCTTGTCTCGTTAGTTTTCTGAAGAATTAGCGTTTTGAAGATAGCGCCATAGTTACTTAAGTAAAGCTATAGCTAGCGCCATATGATTAGTTAGCAGTTAAGTAGCTTCAAGCTTGGCGCCATAATATAGTTAATCTAAATGTATAACCAATTTTCGGAAAGTCGAAGGTAAAAATTAAATTTTTTTGAGTGGAAAATAATTTTTTTAAATAATAAATTTTATAATCTGACCGTTGTTGCGAGTTTATCTGCGGCGGCATCATTCTGATAATTCATTTAACTACAATGAATTTAAATCATAAAATCTCTCTTTTAAATTGTTGAAAATGTGGTGTCACTATATATATTACCTAAGATAATTGTGTGACGATCGTGTGAAATGACACGATAAAATGTCTCAACAAGAATACAAAATCATATCTTTCATTCTAGTTATGCACCGCAATAGGAATGACTTTATGAAAATCGATTCTAAAGTCTATAACCGAATTTTTATAAGTGTATTGTAAAAGCCGACTTTGATAAAGTTAATTATACGAAAAGTCAATCAAAAGCACCAAAAATCGGTTCTGCTATGGTACACAGATAGAATAGTGCACGAATATACCGGATGTGATGTAAATAAAGGCACCGTAATAAAGGCCGTTATGATGCCTGGCTACGCTGTCTTGTTTGCTATTCGTTACTATAATTTGCTATGCTTCGTTGGATTTACGACACTTGCGTCACACAGCAATATACTTTGTTATACTTGTTTTGATTGTCGTGATCCGTATTGGCGCAGTGCCAGGGGTAGGTCGAGCACGTTTTATTCTGACGTATTTATACGTGCGACAATTCGAATCTGAAATGATCAAAAAAGATATGTAACGTATAATAGCTGTTTTACCTAAAGCAGGCTTAAATAACAACAAGGCAATTCTAACAAAGGAATTCGGATCCCATACACTGAGGGGATACCGCAAGCGTACTCGGGTGCATTATTATCAAAACGACGTTGTTGTAAAATTCTAGAGAAAATAAATAAATTATCCAATCAAATCTTTCTCCACGTTGTGAATGTATGGTCACAACAATACCTTTCTCTGTGGGGATCAGTTGAGTTCTCTCCTAAAAAAGATAGGAAAGTCCCATGCACATACTCTGTATTGCACCGTACCATTGAATACGTGTCACGTGTATAACCAGAAAAAACGCCTACACACGTAACACCTGTCCAACAGTACAGTACAACACGATTCTTCTAGATTATTCTACCCCCACCTTCTTCTATCTTCTTCCTCATCTACCGGAACATACCACGCCGGTCGTCTTTTCGAGTTGCTCAACCTGTAGTTCACAAGGATCTCTTCATCCTGTACTGCCCTAGTTGCAACAAGAACCAGACTTTTCAAAACAGGATTTTCAGGCACAATATTCCCTGAAGATTTCCAAGATTTGAACCAAAAGCTACCAAACCTTTTCATGTTCGCTTCCTGTCCGTTTCCGAAGGATATATTGGGTATATACGTCCTCATACTCTTCTCGGTTAATGGGAAATCATACGAACAGACCATGACGTTTGGGTTCATATCTTTACCAGGATGATTAGCATAATGACCTAAAGCTAAAGGGTTTCTCTTTTCCAAGATCTCACCTTTAATCCCAAACTCTTTACTATCCAATGGTTTACTAAGCATTTTCCATATTTTATCCGAACCCTTCTCGATACCTTCGGTTTTAGCCTCCGGAACATAAACACCGTTCCATAACTCACGTGTTTCTCCACCTGAACCCCAGGGTTGGGCATTGATTACAGTACCGTCGTATCTAGTGATCATATACGTGTTTTGTGTGTCGAACCTTGGATATCCGGGAATGTAGCGATAATGAGCGGGTGAATATACGACGCCGGGGTAGAAAGCTATCACAGAACCAACATCGGCTTCCCCGTTTATGAATAAACCTAAGCCAGCATCTTTGTGTGGGATTGTAGAGGGCTTAAGTTCTAGGGTGTAACCCATGAGATCCTTCAACTTTTGCGATACCTCGGCTCGTGTTAATGGATGCGTTGCAGGAATAACTGACGAAAACATTATTACAGAGTCAAATTCCGAGATATTATGGACAGCTAAATGTAAGGCAAAAGACATTGTAGGCCCCTAAATCATCATGATCATAACATTTTGGTCGTTTAACTATTTGTTTTGTAACAAATAGGCCCCTAGTCAATTTTTTTAACAAGCGCCCCACTAATAAAAGTTTTGTAACATACTGGCTCCTGATCAGTTAAAAGTGTGCCATACTATATCGGTTCCTACGGTATGAAAACCCCATTTCGATCACACCATTACATAGCTATTGTTTTCAGGAGTTCAACATGATAAAGCGCCGTGAAAGCGGACTTCAGAATCATTGGCGAATTTAATAATGAAGTTGATCTCGTATTACAGTAACAATGGATTCCTGGTGTGGATTTTGAAGTCCATTTTTTATGCTGTTTGTTATGTTGAACTCCTGGATATAAAAGCTACTCATTGGTGTGACAAAAAATGACCAAAATAGGTTTTGAAAACCGATGAAGCCAATATGCGCTGGTGGGGAGCCAATTTGTTGCCAAAAAAAAAAAAAGACTGTTTAGGGACCGGTTTGTTCAAAAATAGAGCTTAAGGGCCAAAATATTACAATCGTAACGTTTTTTGGCCCACATTTCTATATATAGGTAGTCTTTCAAATATAGTATTGCTTACCAGGATGACCAGTCAAGGGAGTAGTCTGACCCACAGCAAGGCTTAGACCGCTACGGCGAGATGGGCTCGTGTTATTCGGGTCTGATTCACTGAGCTTGTTTGAGGTTGGTAAATCGCGAACAAGTATATGATCCATGTTCGTGACGAAGTTTTGTGTTTGCAAATGGATGTTTTCTTGGACTTGATTTTGCTGATCATCAATGGATGCATTGTTAGCCAATTCAATGATCTCCTCTGCATCTGCTTCTGCGGCATCTTTTCCTAAGCGATTGTAACTGAAATATTGAAAATTTCGAGTTGAAATAAAGTTGAATTTTCTTTAAAACTGAATCGAATCAAATAAGCTTATTATCTAAATGAGTAGTGAACAACTTGGGGCTTTATCATTGATGTTTTATTATCATAAAACAAGCTGAGCTGCTCATGAAATGCTTGCTCAAATATGATTTAATCGATCTCGAGCCGAACTCGAGCGGTTCATCAAGGTTAACGAGCCGAACAAGTGCATTGAAGAATAATGTAAGGTGTGATCCTCACCTGGTGTACAGGAAAAGACGATTTATATCTGCTTCAAACTGTAAGCGTCTAGGTTCTTTGGCAAAAGTAGGACTTTTGGCTAGTACTTGCACAGCCTGCACTAGGAATATAATGCACAAAACTGTTAAACTATTTAATTGACAATCTAATTTGCACAAAATTATATAACAGGTCAAATTATGCTGCAACTCAAATTTGATTTCAATCACATCCTAGCCACTAGAAAAGAAAAAAAAATACAACAACGGAAACTTAGCACAAAATGTGACGGTGGAATTTCTAAGTCATAAACAGTAATGACTGCGTAAGACAATGAATACCGACAAATGAAAAAAAAAATGTAAGAAAATAGAAACAAGACGGAACCTTATGGCCCTGTTAGCCCTTGAAATCTTCAAATAAATACCCATCATGAACTGGGAAAATATACAATTTCAAGGTATGTTGATGTTCTCATAGTTCTTGCTTTAGAACTTACAGAGGAAAGTCGATTCAAATCACATTTAGAGTGCATATGGTCATCCTATGTATTTTCTAAAAGAGACAGAGAGAGAAAAGAGGTACCTCCTGAAATTTCCGAAAGAGGAAAGCCATCCTAGACAAAACCGTCCAAGCTAAGCAGCAAAGAAAAAACAGTCCACGGAAAAATAGCCCAACTGGGCCGCCTGTAAAAATAAAAATAAATAAACGCACCAGAAGAAATCCACATGATGTTAATCCTGAGTAAGAGAACAGGCAAGCCTACGTGGCCGGTACTCTGTGAATAGTTTGTATTCTATGAACACGCACCAGAAGAAATCCACATGATGTTAAGTTAATTGACACTTGACAGAGATCATTAAGAGAACAGGCAAACCTACTTGGCTGGTACTCTATGAATAGTTCGTATATTTCTACTTCAATGAATGTTGGCACGTGGAATGAAATGGGAAATTAGGACAACTGAACTCACAGATAGTTGTTCAAAGAAAAAAAAAACTCACAGAAAGCAAATTCTGGCCAAGAAACAGAACTCAGCTCAAGAAAAGAAAAACATATAATACAGATATATTTGGTGGCCTCCTCCAATACGAAGTATAGGAGACAGCAGCAGGAATTTATAGGAAGTGACTCTGTGAACACTGAACAGTGGGAAAAACATATTGAGGTAAATGCTAGAGAAATCAAGGAGTCAGAAGCTGACAGTTGTACATCCACGTCAGCTTAATTAGAACCTACTCGAAAACACTGATCAAAATTTTCCTACTCAAAACAAGCTCTTGTGATTTGTCATTTGTGGATGTCAATTGCAGCGATCTTATAAGAACTTCCGACTTTGCAGAGGTAGAATATCACATTGGTGCCCCGAAAGCAGATTCGATGCGGTGTCAATAGCAACTGCTCTGAAAGCAAAATCGATGCGGTGCAGATAACAACAAGTGACATACGAGACTATTACGAGAAATGGGCCAAATAACGTGAAACAATTATACCATTTCCGAAAATTTTAATAAAGTAAATACACTTGAAGTAACCAATTAGCTGAAATCACTAGTGTGCTGAATTCCTTTGGCATGGTAATAGGTCAAGAAAGTGAGAAAAAAGGAATTTCAGTATGACGCAGGCATACCTTCAAACAGCTGGTGGGCAGATCATACTGCTATGTTTCAGCAAAAGCTTCGTGTCTAGTCGCCAAGCTACGGACAACAGCTCGGGAATGCCGCCTACGGCGAGAGAGAAATGGTGATAAATTTATCGAATTGAAGAAGACGCACGCAGGCCGCGAACAAGCTTTAGTTCAAAGAGATGGTGTATGAGAGCACTTCACACCCCTCGAAATGGAGTCGTCTTTAAAATGACATAAAAACACTTTTTTTTCCCCGCAATTTAAGGGATAATTAGTAAAGAAGGCTGTTTTTCAAAAAAAAAAATTGGAAAAAAGGTTGTTTTGTCTTTTAGCGAAATTTGGCCATGATTTTCTACCGTTCTTTTCTGAATGTGCGCGATCTTAAAATCTTTCAAATCACTGGGAGTGCATCCCGATTATGGTTTAGTTTGGTTAAAAAAGCAGCATAAAGCGGGAGAAAAAAATGAATTTTATATGGCAGCCTTTTCTGCGGCCTTTTAGTCAATATGGCCTTTTTAACAAACACAATTTAATTCATGAGTTTTGTATTTTCTTCCTAACATTTTATTCGGGCATAATTACACTTTTGATCCTCTACTTTTTTTCCTATTTCAAAACTAAATTCTATTTTCGTAATGACATTTACTTGTCTCTAACCATACTTTTTTATCCACTTTTGGGATAGTTAATGGACGCATAACTTCTAATGTTTGACCTCTATTTATGCATGTGTTACGTGTTACCTTCTTATGATTGAAAAATAATTAATATCAACGACTTTTGGTCTATTGTATTTTTTTGTCTTAAAAAATAACCTTAGCCTTTTAATAATGACAATTGCGGTCCTATTTTTTATTACACTTTTTGAGCAATTAACGTATTGATGTCGAGTCGAATATTAAGTGTCACAAAAGTATATCAAAAAAGTATCTTGAAGTGAAAACTCTACTTGAGATGTATTTTACATACTGATTAGTTTTTAATAAAATATCAGGTTTTAAAAAAAAAAAAAAAAGAAAAAAAGTATATTTAAGGTTAGAAAAAATAGGAGCTAGTTTTGAGAACTTAATGAAACATGAGGACTAAAAGTATAACCCGTGAAAAAATTGCATGAGAAATAGCGTTTAAAGATAAAACATCAAGAAATGACAAATCTAATACCGTATGATATATGTGAAAGACACATTGTATGTGGCTTTACGACGAAGCATCGACCAACATTGGGTGAATCATTAGCTCAATTTAAGTGTGATGTGATACTTTAGTTGTTGGAATAGTGTCCTAAACCGGACCTCGATCCTATGTTGTGTATCGACCAGCGGCCATTCTTTTTGTGTATAAAAGCGGCGTCGTTTTGTGTCGAATCGGCAGCCGTTTTGTTCCGACCTAAAAAAAAAACGATCGAAGCGGCGCGTCATTTGTGTGTCGAAGCAGCGCCCGTTCGACATCACGACCGCGACGCGGTAGAGAACATCAAAGCGAGAGGATCGACTAAATCTAAACCCAATCGGGTTGGACCGGGATCCGACAAGGTCGGATCATTTCTACTATTTCTTTATGTTTATACATATATTAAGTGACTATTACATTTGTCATATATTTTTCTTTTAAAGAACCAATTATGAATTGTTATATGATAACGTCCTTAATTAGTATTAAACTTTGATAGAGAAACCATGATAGGCGATCATGGTTGATGAGATCTCTAATCACTTTAATAAGTTTGATACTTAAATGTCTGGGTGATGTCTTATTAAGCAGGGCATTGATAGTATGAGCAGGCTAACACGTATTAGATGTCTTATGTCTTTAGAGGCGGGGGTAGATCTAAATCATCGAAGTGTAGAGACACTTTGGGTATGCGTTGATGATGTATAAATCGTCACAGTGTCCTTGCGGTGTATAGGCGGTGGATATCTGGGTGTATTAAGGTGGTGTGATACTCCGTGGGTGGCGGTATGGAGGAATAAAAATGGGCCAGCTTTGGCTTGCAAGTGTAGTGTATATCTCATCCTCATCATACAGTTTACAATGACCACACTTTTATAGAGGTGGGTAACTTAGGGAATAAGTAATCTATTAGACAATCCACTAACGACTAGGTTTAACTTAGATATTAAGTAAGGCGAAATATCTAAGATACAAGTGAGGAAAGAGATGCGGATCAACCGGCGGCCATCTCTGCGAGGTCGCGAGGAGCAAGCCTTTTCTGCCTCGTCCATGGCGCCCTTAACGACTTGCTGGATGAGATCCACAGATCTGTTGCACTTGCACAGGGCGCCAAATGCTTTGGTCGCGGCGAGGTGAGACACGATGGCGCTCTCTTTGCGATCTCTTACATCATGCCGGAGGATGGCGCGATGGGTTGTCTCCCATTGTTGAGGTGGTGGAATTATTTATACCCGTCAATGGCCCCTACTCCGTGCTTTAATGATATTCCACGAGGATATGAAGGATGGAGTAATTATCAACACCTTTTATGACCTGCGTCGTCGGATCGACTTGTACACTTAGGGCGTGCTTTTAAAGCAGCGACCTCGAGGTAACTTTAGGTCGATTTTGCGACCTTGTAAATGCGATCGACTTGTTCACTAAGGGCGTGCTTTCAAAGCATCACGGCCTTGAAGCAACTCTGGGCTGTTTTGCGACGCTTGCGTGCGATCGACTTGTTCACTAAGGGCGTGCTTTCAAAGCATCGCCGCCGAAGTAACTCTGGAGTACATTTTGCGACCTTGGCGTCGATCGACTTGTTCACTAAGGGCCGTCCTTTCAAAGCATCGGGCCTTGAAGCAACTCTGGGCTGTTTTTGCGACCTTGTAAATGCGATCGACTTGTTCACTAAGGGCCGTGCTTTCAAAGCATCGCGGCCTTGAAAGTAACTCTGGGTCGATTTGGTGGGGCGAGATCGTCAATCGTGGTGGCGTCGATCCTCAGTACCGTTCTGGCGAGTAATCACGGCGCGCTGCTGCAGCTGCTGGCGGTTGCGTGGCTGATGATGGGGCGCCCGCCAATTTGAAATTGATAGCTGCCGCCCCAATCCCGAACCGTCGAATAAAGGTTTCCCAACCGTCCGATCGTGGCCCTTTGCACATATAAGGCTTTCACCCCTCAACCTCCTCACACTTTTAGCATTCCTTATTTCCTTATTTGTTTATCGATCGAATTCTTAAGGTTTCTTGGCGAGCTTTGAAGGTTCATTGGCGTTTCTTTGGTGGTTTAGGATTTCAAGGTGGTTCTTTTGAAGATTCGGCCACTTTCTTGAGCATTTCAGTCTTCAGCGGTTTCCTCTTTTCCTCGACAAATTGGGTAAGAATTCCTCTCTTTTACCTCTTTTATTCATCCATCCTGCGTTATTTTCCATAGGCATCATTTTCATCTTTCTTTACTGCTTGGGATGCAACCTCGATTTGTTTACGATTAATAATGGGGGTTTTCTGGGAAGAGATTATAGCTTTCTGGGAAAATTGGGGTTTCACCGCTCCTGCTTTCCTCTGTAATTTTATTTGCGATCTCTCTTTTAAAAGCGGAGGCGGCATTGAAGTGGAGTGCGATCACCTTCACAGGCTAATTTATTATTATACAGTCTGAAAGCTCCACCTTTTTCCTCACTTGTTTTGCGGGATGTCGGGGAATGATTATTACAGCGATGATTACGGAAAGGAGATTTATGATTATCTTGAGATGACCCCATATTATCTGCGGCCTCGATCGGCGATCTCTTTGGGCGAGGTGGAAGTGGAAAGTACTCGCGCGCGGTGTTGGCGAGATTCTGCTGATGATGTGGTCGCTACTATGGATGCCGACCGCTTTTGAGTTGGAGGCCTTTATCTCGCCAAAATCCGCCCGCGTAGAGAGCCTTAAAGAGAAGCGCGGGCTCAAAAATCTCAAGCTGTTCACGGGGCTTTTGAAAAAATCGCGTCCCAGTGAAGGACAAGCTGCGGTCCCAATACTAGCGGCGCTCCGACCACAGCCAAAACTTATGTTCGAGGCCGCGCGATTCATGAGTTAATGGGGTCGGTGAGGATGAAAATCTTTGAATTGCCTCGGAAGGATATCTGGGTGCCCGCCAAAAGCGAAGAAGAAGAAGAAAATTGCGAGCCAAACCATGCGATCGGTGAAGCCGCGCGGCGCCACCCGCCGAAGAACTATCGACCTAACAATCCACGAAGCTATCGCGGGAGTTTGGGACCATGGCGGATGAGAAGGATGTTGAGAAAAATGGTCCAGCTGTGTAAGGCGGCGATCTCAATAGGACCATAAATCGTATATTTGGAATCGACACCCGGTGTGTATCGGTTTTCTTTTTCGATTATGAGAAGGAGGCCGACAAATTTAAGCCCGGGGATCACAAGGATTACGTATGTGCGCGCGCTCGAGGACACCACTTATCCTCACTTCCATCATTTGCATATGTTCATTTTGTTTTGTTGGGTTCTAAACCGCTTTCCTTTTGTAGGTATGGATCCAAATGCTCGCGAGGCTCAAAGAAACAAGCTTAGCGGAGGCGACCAAGGCGACCAATGCTCGGCGGAGGCTCGAAGAAAGCTCTAGGGAAAGTGCCCCGAGCGTGGATGCCTCGGTTGTCGCCGAGACATATAACCGGAAGGCTGCGACCTCTTACGCCGCTTGTTGCGACTTCCTACGCCGCCTGTTGCGAGCCCAGTCGGTGGTGCCTCAAAAGACTCATCCCCACGCTAAAGAGTTGCCTGGCGTAAAGCGACCTCAACGAGGAAAGCGAAGGATGATCGCCCACCCAAGCGGCCAGCTCACGGCCGGTGCATCTTGAAGAGGTTGAAGCTCCGGTGGAAAGAAGCGCGCCCGGCTGAGACTTGCCACAAAAAACCTTGCCTCGAGGTTACTGCGGGAAAGAGGCCGCTTTGGTTGGATCGAGCTTTACCAGGATCTTGACTTATCAAAGCTCGCCGGGGTTGGTGAAGCAATTCTTGATGTGATTCTCTTGGGCGATTTCTCTTGACTATCTGATCATGTTCAAGTGGAGATTGGTGGGGCATACTAGCCCGACTGCGGCTCAAGATAATACTCCGCCTCAGATGAGATCGCCGAAATCGAGATTTGGCGGCGATTTAGGATTCTTTGCTTTTATGGTAAGACCACCTCTTTCTTCTCTTCTTCCTTTTTCTTTTTCTTTTTTTTTATAATTTATTTTTGTTTTTGGCCAACTCCCTTGCTTTCCCATTTCGGCGCTCGTTTGAATAAGTGCTCGAGGCCCCGAGGCGCGGCGAGAGATGATAAAGGTAATGGCGCGGTGAGGGCGTGACCAGGCAAAGTTCTTGCCGAAAAGAAAATCTAGGCACTTTGGTGGCGAGTGGAAAAGATGAGATCAATCTTGGAGGAGCACTCTAAACTTGATCTTTGAAATCAATGAAAGTTTCCACTTTGACCAAGGATTTTCTTGGAGGCGCGAGGAGGAGATCGCTAAGTTGAGGTAAGCTCATTTGGCGGATCTGATTGCTAAAGAGGCTCTTGAGAAAATTGCTTTGAAGAAGGCTGAAGAGAGCTGCTGAAAAAGGTGAAGAAAGCTGCCGAGGCCGTTGAGGAGGCCAAGTGCAGGGGCCGTCGCCGCTACAAAATTGAGATGACTTCCTTGACCTCTGGGCGTAAGCTTTGATCGGGGTTTTAGTCACTTAGCTCATTGCATCTGGGGTGGCGGGCGGAGGCACATTACTCTGGAAGATATCTTTGCGGTGGGTGAATCGCACAAGGTCATCTGATTTGGTGGTTTTTCACCGGAGATTCCACTATGCCAATGAGCTTATTACCTCGTCTGGTGAGCGACTTAGTCGTGGCGAGCTGTTTGAGATCTGCTCCTGTTAATCCTGTGAACTTTGAGGCGTTGAAGAAGCCGCCGTCCTCTGAGCAAGGCGATGAGTTCATCGACACCTCACCTACCCCTCATGATCTCTACAGATTTTGGATCTTCCTGCGAGCCCTTTAAAAATTTGACTTGTAACCTTGACTATTTATCTTTGTGATTTGCACGAATTTTGAGTTGTAATATCTTGACAATTTACTCTCTGCATTTTCTATTTATAAGATTTGATTTTTCCCATCCACGATTTGTGTCGACTATATGGCGGTCTTTAGCGAAATTTGTGATAGGCATTACTTTATCCTCTGTATCGGTCCTCTTGATTTGTCGAGAGTCTTTTACATAATTTGTTGGAGTCTGCAGCGGTCCGCGAAGCGTCGCCGTCTTGTCCTAACCATGAGTCATTTATCACGGTGTCAATTGTCAAGATTTCCAGCGACCTGAAGGCGATGTTTTGTCGAAATTTAGCCTCTCCGGGCGACCTTTGACCGTGTCATTAGCGCGAGTTATGACCCACAATAAATAGGTGTCGAGTGTAGCTGTGGCCATAAATTTGGGTCTCTTTGTAGTGCAGTGTTCCTGCTTGCCTTGGTTATATCCTTCTTTTAGTATAAAAGGGGTACCTTGGAACTCATTACGCCTCT
Source organism: Gentiana macrophylla (assembly GCA_026214975.1). NCBI lineage: Eukaryota > Viridiplantae > Streptophyta > Magnoliopsida > Gentianales > Gentianaceae > Gentiana > Gentiana macrophylla. The sequence goes on along the minus strand of CM047809.1, from coordinate 126,153,472 downwards.
TGCCTTATCTTTGAATTTGCTTTCTTTATTACGCAATTTGTTCATTATCCTCCACTTTACTTTCTGCTATGTCTCACCAGAGAAAGCGGCCGGGTTCGGATATGGAAAGCTCGTCTATTAAGTGATGTATCCACTTTCTTCTTTCTTTGCCTCGGCGTTGTTAAAGATCATTTACGGCGCTATTTTGAGTGGGTTGAGCTGCGAAGAGAGGGTTTAAATCGAGCAAGGTCGAGTGGCGGTTCTCTTACTGCGCGTCGTCTTTACGGGTGGGCGGATTTTGTTGCACCACGCCGTCAATACTTCCCAATCTTTCAATAGTGAGGAGTTCTATTCCATCTTGTCGAGAGTTATTACGGGGGCGCCATTGCATTACCCTTCGTGGCGTCGCGGTCATTTTACTCGGAATCCATCAATGGTGCCACAGGTATACCAGCTATCGACCCTTATCCCATTATGAGCTCGCTTGGAACCTTGCCGATGAGTCAAGTAGACAATCTTGCTTGCGGCGAGCCGCCAGCGAGCTCTTTCACGATTATGGCGACCTGCGTGTCTTGGGACTGCGTCGATCTTTCTCGCGGCAATCGTGAGTGGAAAAGGTTCATCAACTCGCGCGCCTCTTGTCCCACGGATAACGAGGTACATTAGTGAAGCGAAGCTTTGCTTTTGCGCTATTCGCGATCATCGCGTTGATATTGATTGGGGATCTTGATTCGCCGGGGCGGTTAATTTTGCGGTTTCTATGGACCGACATCGTCGCTTCCCTTTTGCTTCATTAATAACGAAGCTATGCGACTTAAGCGAGGTGCGAAGCATTCAACTGGATCGTTATAGGTACACTCGTTAGATAGAGTGTAACCCGTTTTTTTTTTTTTTTTTTTGAGATACATAAGCATGGTAGGCGCGATTTCTTTGAAACAATTGTATTTCTTAATAAGCGAAGATGGCTCTTTTATTTGATTTCCACTTTCCGTATGCCTGTTAAATGCAGCGGGCATACATCTGCTTTACATATAATATTTTTTGGTTGTCCGCGTGCGAGTCGGTTGTACTCGCGACCTTGGTTGTCACTTAATCGTAAGTTCCTTTTTGACTATCCGGCGATCCTCTGCGGTCCTTCCCGATTTTCCGATAGTTTTCCGCTTCTTGCCTCGTGGCGGTGGCTTGTCTCTTTACGCAAAACATAATCTCTACGGCGAAGTGATGCCCGCGAATCGTTTGTCGTGATGGCGCCCGCTTTGTTTATAATTGACTAAGCGGTGTATGCCTGGATGCGCGCTCATGCTAGATCAAGCTCGAGTTTACGTGCGCGGTATTATTGACCTCGTTATAAAAAAAAGACGACCACAGGGGCTTGGTAAGGCCATTTCCACTTTGGCGCCATAGCCTCGGATCCATAAGTTAAGGCAAAGGAGTTTCCTCGTTGTGATTTTTCGCGGCGTCTGAGTGCCAATAGAGCCGCGGAAGGTGATCCGGCGATGACACCTTTCTCACCAGGCTCTTCTTTAGTACACTTAGGACTGTTTGTTGGCATTTTCGACTTGCCCATTTCCTTGTGGGTAACATCACGGATGATTGCCAATGTTTAACATTGTTTTCTTCACAAAATTTGTCGAATCGTCTCTACGAATTGAGGTCCGTGATCGGAAACCACAACTCTCGGAACTCGAATCTTGTCCATATTTGATCGAGCAAAAGTATGTTATATCCACTGGTGTTGGTTTTACCAAGGCCTTAGCCTCGACCCGTTTAGTAAAATAATCCCGCTGCGGCGACCACATACTCGCATCGGCGACCGCTTCCTCGAAAGGTCCGATGAGGTCAAGCGCCCCACGTGTCGAAGGGCCAGGCGGCTTACCATGCTTTGTTATTGAGGTAGCACGGGGATCTTGGCGAACCTCGGCAAACATCACATGCCTGGGTATATGCTTTGGCGTCTTACGCTAATTTCGGCCAATAGTATCCGGCTAGGAGTACTTTACGTGCTAGCGTTCGATTGGCGGGATGGCGCGCGCACATTCCACCGTGTAGTTACATTAGAATGCCCGTTACCTCCTCGGTCGCCGCGCGTCGCGAAGGGTTTGAGAATGAATGACGGTAAAGCACATAAATCCGTAATCATATATCTTGCGACCACTTTTTACCAGGCATTAACCGCGCGGATCAGCGGGAGCTCCTGGCTCAATGTAAGATTTCATGATGTCGACCCGACAAGTATTCTGGGTTGGAAGTCCATGACCTCGACTTGAGAAATGGCGGGCTCAAAGAGATGCTCGACCATGATGCTAGGATCGCCTGACGCATCTTCGTTGGTCAATTTGGATAAATAGTGCCTACTATGATTATCCTCTCGGGATGTTTTTGAGCGGCAATATCTGAAGGCTGCTTTGAGTTTTTGTGCGAGGTTGATATACCTTTGTAATATTTACTTAATGAATGCCGAAAGAGCCATTGATCGATTCACAACCAAGCGTAGTCGCAAAAATACACATATATTTTTCGACTTTCATGGCTTTGGCGAGCTTTAAACCGGCGATGGCGGCCTCATACTCTGCTGGTTATTAGGCGGTGAAATCGAATCTCGAGCACACTCGATTTCCTCTGATGTGCCCGGCTCTAACGAGATTATCCTGCGCCGCACCGCTTTATGGTGGCGGCCCAGTCGGCGTAGAGTTGCCATGATGACTTGGCACAAAGGCTCGTCTATGTGGCTACCTTATCTGACAGGTGTATTTGGGGCAAACACCTCCGTTGTTTCTTCGTTGAAGCTTGTTTCTACTATGAAATGCAGGAGAGCACAGGCTTTATAGCCTTCGAGGCTCATAACGGATGTCGAATGCAGTAAGTTCGATAGCCCACGAAGCGATCGACGGACAAGTCACGGTTTATGAAGAACTGTCTTAGCGATGCATTCGATAGGACTACGATGGTGTCGATGAAAGTAAGCCCTTAATTTGCGGCGGCTATAACAACACAATAAGCTAACTTTTCAATATTAAAATAACGACTTTCTCTGGGGCTTAGAGCCTTGGAAACATGAAAAAGCGGCCTGCGAGCCCTCATCTTCTTTTACAAATCTGCGGCTCGGCCTATCTGAAATTGCCAAATACAAAAACAAAATATCCCCTAGTTTTGGGGTTTGGTTAACAACTGGGCGGGCTTGACAAGTATTCTTTAAGGTCTTTAAAAGCACGAGAGCATTCCATTTGTCAAGAAAGGTACCGCCCTTTCAAAATTTTGAAGAAAGCGGACTTCTTTCTGCGATTTTGAGACAAACCTCTTGATGTCTGCATCATCGCCCGGTCGCGGATCGCCGTTCGGGCTGGCCGACCACGGCGATAGTGGATGAGGCCACGGCCATTATTGTCATGACCACGCAAGCGATCGGGGCCATGAGCGCCGGACCGTTCCGAGCCTCAGCGCTGTCACGGCAGCGAGAGGATTAGAAGTGACAGCGCGATCTCGTTTGATAAACCGGTCCGCCCGGCGACTTGATCCACTTACAATCTAGGCATTTTAGTTTCTTACTTGGTAAGTTTCTTAAGTCTTCAAAACTTTCACTCCTATAAATAGGGGCTATGTAACTCATTAGGAGATCGGGAAAAATGATATAAAAGCAATGGCCAAATTAACACCGTCTTAACCTGCGATATAGCACCACCGCCGAATCTACTACACCGCCGGGCACCACGGAAAACTCTACTAAAACACTTTTTATAGCCAGGATATCGCTCCAAAATCATATCACATGAAGCGCGGTGTTTCTGCAACGTCAGTTGGGCTCAAGTTGCAGGAAATCGACATTTTTTCAGCATTTTCAGGCCAGATCTAGTATTTCCGGCGGCCTAAAACCATCCCTCAAGATCTAATGAATCTCCATTCGGATCCAGAAAGCTTGTGTATAGCAGGAGGTGGAGTATTGCAAGTTTTCTCCTTCTGTGGCTAAAAGAGGAAGGAAACAGAGGTGGTTTCTTTCTAAGGCATCCAACTTACCACCTCCGATCGATTTTCACTTCATCTCATCGGGGAAGATGACCGGAGACGGAGAAACAACACTAGTGAAATTGGAAGGCAATTACCTAAACTTGAAAGCTTCATTACGGTAATTGAAGTAATTGACGTTTCCGAGTCTCCGAGTCTCGTCTCCGACCGGCCTCTATTCAAGCTCTTTTGGAGCTCAAAAACTCAAATTTAGGCCCATCTGCTTTAAATATCACCGACGGAGGTAATCCATGTGCTAGAATTTCTGGATTTCCGTTGTTCGGGTTTGAAGTTAAGCAGCCTTGTCCGAATTTCAAATCTTTCCATTTAAGGTAAATTATCTCCTGCTGCTACTTGATTAGTGAATGATGTTGAAGCAGGGTAAAGTCTCTAATTGCAACCCCATATGAAAACTTTGGTGATTTTGTTCAAATTCAAGTTGATCATGCTTTGATTCCCTCATACGAGCTGGCACCACATCATCTCCTTCAAGGAGTTTATGCCCAACAACAAGATTTTATTGTTATTGCTGATGAGTATCATTACGTGAGTTGACATCAAATAATTGAGTTTCATGGTTAGAATTATTATAATTTCCAAGATCCGAGTATTCATCTACAACTTCTCCATCAAATTACATCCCGCTAGTGTTGCCTTGATGATGTTTGCTATTCTTTATTGGATCAAGTAACAACCATGAAGCAGCTTCATCTTCATCTATGATAGTCTCCTTTGTAACAGTCCGGCTGCGAGACAGGGACCGTCTTGTATTTTCAGGTGCAATTAATGACGATGTAATTAATATGGTTGCTGAACACCATGATGATTTATACGAGCCCGTAGCGAGTTCTCTGTCAACGAGCTCTCTAGAATCAATTGTACCGGATAATCACCAGTCGGCCAGCTCTAAGCCCGACACCTCGGTCGGCAAGCTCTAAGTCCGACCTCACTCGGCCAGACTCTAAGTCCGACCTCGGTCGTTAGCTCTAAAATCCGACTTGATTAAACAAGCTCTAAGCCGACCTCGTATTTTGCACCATCAGAATTTGTTTCAACCAAGCTCATAGCGACCTTGCTTAAAACAAGAGGGCGCGCATCAGTTTTTGATTCAATCATCGACCTCAATCGCAACAAGTAAGACTTTTAGCTCGATTATTTTTAGCAAGTTCGGCGCTTTGCGTCCTCGACCTGCGCCAAAAACAAGGGGCCTATATATATATATACATGTATGATACGTCGGACTCAAATAGCGGACTCAGAAAAGATGGAATATTTCGAGCAAAAATAAAGTAAACATTTGTTACAAGCTCCGTATCAGCGAGCTCATTTATAACGAGCTCTACACAACAAGCTCGCCATCAACATGGATTTCTTTGCAGCGATAAGTCCGACGAGGCGTTGTCGGCGACTAAGTCCGACGAGGCGTTGTCGGCGACTAAACCCGTCGCTTCGTACGGCACTTTAAGCCAGCCAGGCGTTGTCGGCGACTAAGCCAGCGAGCATTGTCGGCGACTAAGCTGATAAGCGTTATCGGCGAGCAAGCTTTCATCGCTACGTACCTGACGCCAAGCGGTGGTTTCCATCAACACTAGTTCAAGCCCGATAAATGATGTCGGCGACTAAGCCAGACAGGCGTTATCGGCTTTTCAGACCGATAAGCGATGTCGGCACTCTAAGCCCGATAAGCGGCTTTCGGCATCATTTGCTTTTCGCCTCGGCGAGCATTTTATAAGCCCGCGTCGGCTCGGCATCATATTGCTTTTCGCCTCGGCGAGCATTTTATAAGCCCGACCTCGGCTCGGCATCATATTTGGCACTCGCCCTCGGCGAGCATTTTATAAGCCCGACCTCGGCTCGGCATCATATTTGGAACTTCGCCGCCCGGCGGCGGTTTATAAGACCAACCTACAGGTCGGATCATATTTTGGAACTCGACTTCAAGCGAGTCCTCTGAAGACTAAAATCTCTCAAGCCACCAAAGGCAAGATCAATTCATGGCACGAGCCACAAGAAGCGAAATTCATCAACTACATACAAGCAACAAGAAGATCTACTCGAGTCGGCACTCAAGCAAAGCTAACGAGCGATCCGCCACAACATCCAGTCATCCACAATATTTCAAGGCAGCGGATCCATAAGCAGACTATTACTCCCGCCTAACATTTTGAGAAAATGATTAAGGCACGCGGGTAGGGGCCGATGATGTGCCTAAATCGTTACTTGATCCGCGGATCCTCATTCGGGCCTGGCCGACCACCGACGATAGTGGATGAGGCCACGGCCATTATTGTCCGCGAGCACGCAAGCGGTCGGGGACCGCGAGCCTTGGACCCATTCGAGCCCTCGACCTGTCGGCGGCGAGAAGAGAGATTAGGGGGCGACCGCGATCTCATTTGATAAACCGGTCCGCCAGCGACTTCGATCCACTTACCATCTAGACATTTTAGTTTACTTAACGACTAAGTTTACTTAAGTGCTAAGCTTTACCTCCTATAAATAGGGGAGCTATGTAACTCATTAGGAGATCGGGAAAAATGATATAAAACACAAGGCAAAGCCGAATTGCTCCCGTCTTCTTCTCTGATATAGCACCACCGCCGGAATCTACACCGCCGCCGGGCACCACGGAAAACACTACTAAAACACACTTTTATAGCGGATATCCACCTCAAAATCTATATACATAAACTGATGTTTTTGACAACATCACTACCCAAAATTGTGATTATGCCGTTTAGCATTTATCTTCCTTGACCTTTGGTGGGCTCGCTCATGTTGATTAGGGCTTGATTTTTGGGTTTGCCTCGATCCCTCGACTCACCATGAAGCCAGAAATTTTCTGCTGGACTCCAAAAATACATTTCGCGAGGTTTAGTTTCATTGAGTGGTCTCTTATATTGGCGAAGGTTTAGCGAAGGTCCACCAGGTGATCTGGCGACTTGATTTTACGACCATATCATCAATGTAGGCCTCGTGTTCTGCTTTTGTTGTGTGCTAAAAACTCTGTTCACCATTCTCTAATAAATTCGAACTGCGTTTTTTCGAGGCGAAAGGCATCGTCTAAGTAATAATAGAGTCCACCTAACGCCACAAAAGGCATCATCTCTTTGTCTTCATCTGCCATTTGACTTGGTGATAACGGAATATGCATCGGAAAACTCACCGTTTGAATCCGGCGATCCGTCGACCATTTTGTCAATTCGAGCGGTAGCGTAAAGTCTTTGGGGCAAGCTTTGTTCAAGTCTGTGAAGTCGACACACATCCGCCACTTGCCATTATGTTTCTTTACCATTACTACGTTTGCCAACCAGGTGGGATCTGAAGCTCTTTGATTATACTGCTTTGCGAAGTTTTTGATCTCGCTTTTTATTGCGATCTCTTTTCCATAGAAAGCTGTCGCTCTTTCTTTGTGTCGGCTGAAGTTGGGGTCGGCACTTAGATAGTGCAAAGCGACCTCGACTCTCGCCCTCCATGTCTGTTTACCTCCGCGCGAAAGCGCTCGTGTTTAGCTTTGAAGCCCGATCAATTCTTCCACTTTCTCCTCGGTGGTCGCGATCTATTTTTATCCTTTGATCGGGATATTTGTCGTTCATTATGACCTCGACCAACTCGTCCTCGGCGGTGAAGTCGGGCTCGTCCCGAACTTGCAATGTTTCAACCTCATTTGCTCTTTCCGGCATTTCATTCAACGTGGCGACTGATCCCGAACCAAGAAAAAACCATCCTACTGGGTCGGCTTGGAGTCGACCACATTCTTTGTCATATAATCGAGGAAAGATCCGGGTCGGTGATGGCGACCCCAATCTCCTCCACATGTGAAATTTGACCGCTTTGATGAGGAGCGGACGCCACCATTTGAAATTTTTTCATGGTTTGGGATCCCAAGATAATGTTGTAGTATGAGGAGATCAATGACCGAAAGGTGATCATCTCGGTTCTGCATGGCTCGTAGTCACCCAAAGTGATCTTGAGTCGACCGTTCCTTTAACCATGCGCGATGTCGTTGGTAAAACCTCGAGCACCCCGAGGTAGGGTTTCAACTTAGCCTCTCCAAATCCGATCTGTTTTAAATAGTCGAAATAGATGGCGTCGCGACCCGACCCACATGTCGATCTTTACTCTGTTGACACCATGCTTGTCGTTTATTCCGACTTTGAGAATAAGAGGTATATGGGGCCTAAACATGGCCAATTCGCTTTTAGTGAATATGATTCCCTTCTCGTTCTCCCCGATACTACCTTTTCAAAGCGCGCGTGTCTCTGGTGCATCGAGATTTGATTGATTGTTCTTTGAGGATATCCCAGCTGGATAACTGGACCTCGCTTACGATGAAGCGGGGTGGCGACCTTGTCGGTACCCGGTGTTCCCGTCTCGCTTATACTTGGTGGGCCCGGTCGCCCGCGGATTAACGCTTTCTATCTCTCGCCTTAACGTGAAACATTAAATGCGTGATGTGACCGTGGTCCTTGTGATAATCGCGATGTTTGGATTTGTCGCGACTATCGGGATCACCCTCATAGGTTTGGGCTTGTCAAAATGTTCACGGTTTGAACAATATTTGGGATGCTTTAGTGTTGGCGGGGTAAAATTTTCCTCATTGAATTTATAAGGCCTTTTTGTCTCGCGATGCGTGGTTAGCATCTCGCCACTTTTTCCTTCTTACGCTCCTGCATGCGATCCTCTTTCTGTGTGAAAGCACATTACGCTTTGGGTTTACCTTCTCCACGAGGCGCGGCGCTTGCCGACTCCCGTCATTCGAGCCGCTTTCCAACATTTCCACGAGACCCGCTTTTAGGGGCGCGAGTTGAACTCGATTTTCATTGGACCGCTTGGCGATCCTGTGAGAAACATGTGACAAGCGCATCATCCGGAATGTTTCTTGTCGATCGTATATTACGATGAAAGCGTTCATAATATTCTTTTCGGACTCATGTCCTCCATGCGAACCATTATGGGTCATTATAGTTTTCTTTGGTCTACTCGCCGATTCAAACTCTCGGCGAATTTCTCGAAGAGATCCTCCCGACCTTTTCTTGAGCCACGGGAAGTCACGTATCAAAGCGGCCTATCACTGCATGCTTCCGACTAAGGCGATGCACGGTGGTTTATTTTGGGTCGCCAGGTGATCGCGACCTTGAAGCGGTGAGCGGTCGTTTGGGCAAGAATTTCAATTGTAGTAATTATAGGCGGGATAGCTAACCTTTTAGCGACCGGTAGGCAATGTTTACGTAATTCTCTTGGCGAGCACGTCGATTCACGAGATTGGGCGCTCTCTGTGGTGGCCTTGACTTTTCAAATCGGCGAGCTCATTTTCATTATCTCCATCTGTTACGCCCAAGCAGGTCGGCCGAGTCGCAGCGATGCACGTGTATTAGCCTTCTCGGCTGCGCTCGACTCCCCGCGATCTTCCGACTCCTCCCGGCGAGCTCTTTTTCCACGGATAATTATCGCGGGCGTCCGTGCGTCCACTGTCTCGTCGGGGAAGAAATCCTCCATCGGGAAAATTGAGAGCGACTTGGGGCGAGGCCTTGTCCTTCTCACCCAACCTTTTGAAAGCCGAACCTTTTTAGTGTGATTTTTCCTCCTGATGATCGCGATCTGGGAGAACCGAAGTCTGCACAGCGTTTTCCTGGGTCGCTGCGGCTGATGGCGCCTGCACTTTCTTATCTCGATCCGTGAATCGGCTCTGCCGACCACTTATTCACCGCCCGCGGGGCGATTTCATCTCTGGGGATTTGGGGTCGTATCGACATTGGAGCTTGGCCATTTGCTACCAGGCGGGAATTGGCTAGGTACATAGTGTCCGCATACCTCGCGTATTCCACTTATTTCCGCAATCTCGGATCTTCTTGGAGATCTGGCTCATACAGGGGGTTGATCTACGGCTTTCTTTGCGATCGAGATGATCCTCGATTTTCCTATCCAATCTTTGCTCGACCTCTCTTGACTTAGCCTTACGATTTATCAAATTTGGGCATCGGCCAGGCGAACTCCCTTTGTGATCCTTCCCCACCGACTTGCGTAATCTACCGTGTCTCTACCGCGACATCGACTTGTATATGTGTTTGTACAACGCCTCTCGCGAGGAGTTTGGGGGTTCGATTGCCGCTTTGCTTCGATCATGGTTATGACTACACTTGTGATTAGGACTACTTGCCGAGTCGGACTTCACAGCAATCGATATGTGATTTACATATGATGGAGCGGTCGGGTGAAGCGCCGTTTTCGATTTTGTGTGGAGTTATGGTGATGAAACTTTCGTTTCCCGATAGCGAGCCAAGCGATGATGTATAAATCGTCACGAGTGTCCTTGCGGTGTATAGGCGGTGGATATCTGGTTTGTATTAAGGTGGTGTGATACTCCGTGGGTGGCGGTATGGAGGAATAAAATGGGAATGAGCTTTGGCTTGCAAGTGTAGTGTATATCTCATCCTCATACTAGTTTACAATGACCACACCTTTTATAGAGGTGGGTAACTTAGGGAATAAGTAATCTATTAGACAATCCACTAACACTAGGTTTAACTTAGATATTAAGTAAGGCGAAATATCTAAGATACAAGTGAGGAAAAGATCTGGATCAACCGGCCATCTCTGCGAGGTCGCAAGGAGCAAGCCTTTTCTGCCTCGTCCCCTGGCGCCCTTCTTGACTTGCTGGATGAGATCCACGGGATCTGTTGCACTTGCACTGGGGCGCAAATGCTTTGGTCGCGGCGGTGAGACCACGATGGCGCTCTCTTTGCGATCTCTTACATCATGCCGGAGGATGGCGCGATGGGTTGTCTCCATTTGTTGAGGTGGTGGAATTATTTATACCCGTCATACGTGGGCGTGTATTAGAGAATCGTCGTTAAGTGACCCCACTTACGGATAAGTGTCACACTATGTGACGGTTGTGTAATTATTCTTAAGACCGAGTCTTCGTGGCATCACGGTGTGGATTGTCATGCTTTGACACTATTGAGGTTTCCGCCAGCCGCGGGCGATCGTGAGGTAGTGATTGGGTGTGATCTTTGAAGCATCACGGAGTATACATGATTGGTCGTCCGGGAATCGCGTATCCTATGATTGGGATAGAATATCCGAAATGGCGCTACTTATAAGGAATGTCTTACTCTCGTGAATCTTTGCAAAGTGGGATTAAATGAGTTACTTGAGAGAGCATGATATCAGGATTATAAGATACGATCGTTAATGTTTGACACTTTCGACGTCGACCGTATGGATATTATTACATCGATAGGATTGTAAGTTACACGATAGCTTGTTTCACATGAAAGGTAGTAGTCATTGCATTTGATTCTTCCGATGATTGGGGTCACGGTGTGTTCTTTAGGCGCTATCCCGTGATCGTTAGGCATGAAGAGCATTTTCATAAATTACACTTTGTGTCTACGGCCAACATATTCGAGCTGTCGGGTCACACATGCATAAGAACATCTAGCGGGATTAAAATGTGGTTATAGATGATAACCAAATAAGGAAAGTTTTATCTCACGACTATAAATGTTATAGTGGTAAATTAATATGGTGGTATTTATTTATTATGAATAAATATAATACAAGATATTAATTATGTTGATTAATTAAATGTATGTATTTAGATACATATGTCGAAAATATATATGTATATTGATACACATGTATTTTGCAAATTAATTAATCATAGTATTATATTATATTAATTGATTAAACATATATATAGTTGATATGTATGTTAGGCGCCACTTTCCAAGTACATTAGATGTATTTGGATTGTGCAAGTTGATTGATAAAATAAATAACATTTTATCATATATTAATATTAGATATTAATATTATAGATTTACTTAGCATGTGTAAATTGATTTATGATAATAAAATAAATATAAGCGATATAAGATATTGATGATATATTGGAAATATTTAATAGAAGATATTAAATTAAATGAGATAAATCAATCAATTATATTTTCGCTTATTTTTATCGGAAAATGTTTTCTTCTCTCTTCACTCAGGTTGGGCGCCCCCTGCTACACTATAAATAAGAGGTGAGTGTCAACCTCTTTTGTGCATCATGATTCCAAGAACTAATAATTCTTGTGTAAAATAGAAGCGTCATAGAGAGTTGGAGAGTGGGGAAAAATGCCGGTCAGCAACCGGAGTTTTCGAATAGCAATCCATGATGGGATTCGGCGGGCTATTCATGTGGACTAGCGGTAGATGCGAACACTTGGGCGACTCTATCTTGAAACTACTCTCTCTTAGGCGGTCAAAGCGTCGATCTTTTAGATCAACCAATGTAACCACCGTCTACTACTTATTTGTTTATTGCTTAAACGAAGTCGATCTTGGGTCGATAGGAAATTAAATTTTGAATTCCGCTGCGTTCCCGCGTAGATTTCCTAACATTAGTATGATTGAATTCATTACTCACTACCCTCTATCGGCATGTTGATCGATCTTTACCCTCTAATTGGACACTTCTAGTTTTTGGCCAAGTGAAAATCAATGTTGACGTATAATGTCTTGAAAACACCCAAACTTATGGTGTTCTCTTTCATGATCATGGTGGACAGGCCATGCACGCTTTTGTCGACCAGCTAGAGGGAAATTTCGAGGTTGAATCGGCTTAGCTTCTGGCCACTCACTAGGGTCTTTCTCTGGTTCGTGATATGGTCTACCAAGTGGTTTGTTTGGAGTCTGATTCTCTCTCGTGCATTCAGAAATAATGATACGAGAACAACAAGTTAGGCAACATGTATTTACATTGTTTTAGTGAAAAAAAGGTTTGCTCATGTAAATAAATTTTATTATTTGCCGATGATGCATAACTCAACTGACTAGAGTTGTGGTCGTGAGATCTGGATGTCTTAGGTTCCAATCCCTCTGAAAGGTTTAAATTCATCTGGAGGCCATAATTTGAGAGACCACTAACATAGTTTTTCTCTATAGAAAAAGTTATACCCATGTTATATGTTGGGTTAGTCTGCTGTGGTGTGTTATTTCACTCTTGTACAGTCATAAATAGTTATATCGTTCTTGTTTTCCATTGTAATAATAATAATAATAATAATAAATTCGAGTAAGAAAAAAAAGGAAAAATTACTTTTCCGGTAGTGGATAAAATACTTGCAGTTGAACCAGTCCACCGGACCGGCATCTTTCTTCTGTTCGTTTCCGATGAATTCTACATTTGCATGCTTTACACAACAGCACACCATTTCTTCTTTGAAACCCAATTTATTCCCAGCTTCCAATTTTCGACTTTCCATAATCGAAGCAAATCATTTATTCTGCATCTTTCTCGGCAACAATTTCAGCTAAAATGCCGGACAAATCAGCATTCCAATCTGGAATGCGAACAAAGTTTTGAACTTCATGCTTCATCATCATCAGCATCATCAGACGACAGAAATTGGATATGGGTTGATTCTAGAACTGATAATTACAGTGAGAGTATAAAGGAATTTGTTGTAGTGAATTTCTATCATTTTGTTTCTATTCAAGACCCTGAAGATGAAGTTGCCAAGCACCTATCATTTGTGCAGGTTTTGTAATTCTCTGTATCTTTCCATGAATTTTTTTTATATGAACAATTATTTTTATGATATGTGAGATTTTATCAACAGCTTTGGTGTCATTGCAATGATTTTGCAAAAATTGTTAAACATATGAGCTAAAAGCAAAAAAAATGAACAACTTTTAGCTATGAACAGCCCGAAAATGATAAGTTTACACCATTTTGGTTTACATAGAAGATACATAATTCATGATCTCAGATGTCCTTGTATTTTACAATTGTGCAATCAAACATTTTGGATATCACATAAGGGTAATGAATAGATTCATTCTATCCTATGGCTAAGGTTTACTATACCAACTTTTGAATAGTTTCATTGAAATGGTATGAAAATATGAAAAGATTTCAGAGACTCAAAAGATGTTCTGGAATGTTAATTTTTGTCTTGTTGCTATATGCATTATGTACACAAAAAAGAAAAAGAAGAAAAGCAATTATGATTGATATTGTTGCAATGTTAATGATTATATGCAGGGTCGTGACATACATGGGCGTATTTACCTTAATGAACAAGGAATCAATGCACAGGTATATGCTGTATTCTTGATCTGTTTATGTTTTTTGTATTCAAGGGGTTTGAGATTCACGTTTACTTGCTACATTGTTAAGTACATGTCTGAATATGTCTGTCTAGTCCAGCTAAGATTCTTGGACTCAGTCTTTTCACTGTGGCTTCGTTTTTGTGCTGTTTAGTGGACCATTTAAAGACGCTCTTGCGTATGTTAAATGGGTTTGAGCTAAGATTCTTGATCTCTTTATGTTTTTGTATTCAAGGGGTTTGAGATTCGTGTTTACTTGTTACATTGTTAAGTAACAAGTCTGAAAATGTCTAGTCGAGCTAAGATTCTTGGACTGTGTTTTCACTGTGGCTTTCGTTTTTGTGCAGTTTAGTGGACCATTTGAAGACGCTCTTGTGTATGTGAAATGGGTGCAAGATGACCGTAGATTCTCAGATATGCTCGTCCAGTTCTCGTCTTCACCGGATGGCCATGCTTTTCCGAGATTGAAGCTTCGGTATAAGCCATCGCTTGTGCAGGCAAGTGGTATAGTACTTGGTCCCTATCTGTGTATCATGTCTTTTCATCTTGGTCTTATATGTTAGATAATTTTCATAAATCACTTATTTTAGTGATTGTTTGCATTTGAGTTGCCGCTCGGAATGTTTCCGTAACAAAACGGGGTTCCAGCTGAATGGATATACCCGTGCAACAGTTCGGAAGTGCTGTGTTGTGCCTATAAAAGGCACTCAATGCTAACATGAAATCATTCAATTGAAAAACATCATCAGTAACTCTTTGAGTGTTTTTTGGTTTGATCAAACAAGTCACCGTTTGAATCAAACACCAACGTTGTATCCTGAAAGAGATTCTTCGTTTCATTCAGGTTGCATGGGGGTACGGATACGTGGGTACACGGCTATGCGTATACAGGATTTTGTGGGTGAGGGAGTTTTTGAAAAATATTAGATCACAGTGCGAAGGGCATAAGCATACATATCAAAGATGCATGGATCAAACCGTATATAGTAAAACTATACGGACCAATTAATAATTATCAAAAGACATAGTAAAACATTTTTGAGTGGTTTTCTTCAATTTTGGTAGTTCTTTCATCAATTTGGACAACTTTTCATTCATTATCTAACGCTTTTACTCAAACTTTGTTCATGGTTCTTCATTTCACGTATCCGACCTATAGTGATGCATATCCAAATCCCGTATGGCCGTATCCAACTTCTGAAATTTACAAATTTACCCTAGGCGTGTGTATCCGGAGCATATCTGTGTTGGATGAGTATCGAATGCAGGACATGCTATGTTGCATCATAGCTGCACATTACATGTGTTTGTTTCTTTTAGTATAACCACTACAGAATGAAAGAAAGGTCATTTGACTATAAATTTTTGTGTGCAGTTGGAAGGAGGAATTTCACATCTCCCTTTGATTGATTCATCGGCTCGAGCTACACCTCTCACACCGACTGAATGGAGGTCTCGATTAGAGACAGTAAACAAGAATAATGGTCCTACAAATGGCGATCCTGGTACAGATTGTGTCATACTTGACGTGAGAAACGGTATATGTTTTGTATTTTTCATTTATGATAATTAGTGACATTTGAGAAGGTGTTAATCTGCTCTGATGAAGTAGGGCTCATAGTTTTTGCGTAGTATCCTATTTTTGACTCATGATCAGGTTATGAGTGGGACATTGGCCATTTCATGGAGCACAACGACCGGATGTGGATTGTTTCAGGAGCACTTCACTTGGAATGGGTGAAACTGCGGTATGGCCCACTGATTGTATTTGTAATATCTCGAGCGTTGTGTTCTCGCGCCTATGCAAATTTATGACCAACTTTATACTCGTATACTTGTCACTTTACGGTTTTTTTTCTTCTTTTCTTTCTGTTATGTCGGTTTTTGTATCTTAGGTAAGTGATTCGGATCCATTAGCGGATATTGATAAAGGCAAAACCGATATACTGATGTACTGCACTGGAGGTATCCGCTGTGATGTATACTCTGTCATCCTAAGGTAGGCCTTTTGCTTTTGTAAGCCCGTGTTCACCTGCGTGTGACTTTTTGATAAGTATCCGACACAGATATGCATCGGATACTGTAGAAAAAGATAGGAGGAAGGAAGATTTTATTGATAGTTTCCTTGTAGAGATAACAAAGAGGAGATTACAATAAATAGGCAAAACCCCCAACGGCTAGAATACACTTTGTTCCAACGTCTATGAGCGATTGTATTACGGGCCAAAAGTAGAAAAACAGAAAAACAATAGAAAGTGTCCTAATTACATATTTAGGACACTTAAGACAAAAGAAAAACATAAAAGAAGACTATAAGGGACCTATATACACTATATTTTAACACCCCTCCTCAAGCTTGGTTGTGTATAGAATAACGACCTAGCTTGCATCTCATTCTGTGAATATAGGTAGAAGCGAGACCCTTAGTAAAAATATCAAACCACTTGATCTTGAGAGGTATGAATTCAATCTTTGATATCTTGATCTTGATTTTTCTTTGATAAAGTGTCTGTCAATGTCTATATGTTTGGATGTATCATGATGAATGGGATTTTCAGACATATTGATAGCAGACACATTATCACAAGAGAGAAGTACATGATGCTCTTTTTTTTGATCTTTAGGTCAACTAGGATCTTCTGAGCCATAATCCTTCACAAATACCAAGGGCCAAGGCCTCAATTCGGCTTTCTGCTTGCTTACTTAGAAACCACGGGTTGTTTCTTACTCTTCCAAGTGGTGAGATTTCCCCAAAAATAGGAGCAATAGCTAGTAGTAGATCTTCTATCAACCACAGACCACCTTGATCAACATTAGTGAAGACATGGATCTTTATCTTTGGATTTCTTGAAGATAAGACCTTGACCAGGCGATCCGCTTTTAGATACCTCGGCATCATCATGAACAATATCAAGATGTTCTTGACAAGGATGATGCATAAACTGGCTGACCAGACTCACAGCATAGCATATGTCTGGTCTAGTATGAGCCAAGTAAATCAATTTTCCCACCAGTCTTTGATATCTGCCAACATCCACAGGAGCAATTTTACTTTCCTTTTCCAATTTTACCCCAGGAGTGGAGGCAAGTTTGCACTCAAGCATCCCTGTTTCAGAAAGAAGGTCTAAAATGTACTTCCTTTGAGATATAAAGATCCCCTCCTTAGACCTAACCACTTCCATTCCAAGGAAGTATTTCATCTGTCCAAGGTTTTAACCTCAAACTCCTTTGCAAGACAATGCTTTAGAGACTCAATCTCATGGACATCATCTCCAGTAATGATAATGTCATCCACATATACAATGAGGATGACTCTTTTTCCAGAAGGTGACACCTTGGTGAACATAGTGTGGTCAGCTTGACCTTGTATGAACCCAAGGTTCTTAACAACTTTGGTAAATCGGCCAAACCAAGCTCTGAGGAATTGCTTTAGTCCATAAAGAGCTTTGTGTAATCTACACACCTTATTTTCGACTCTGGATAGTCAATTCCGGGAGGCAACTTTAAGTAAACTTCCTCTTTTAGGTCACCATTTAGGAAAGCATTTTCACGTCTAGTTGGTGTAAGGGCCAATCTAGATTCACAACAATAGATAGGAGCACTCGATGGTGTTCAATTTTGCCACTTGGTGCAAAAGTCTCTGGTAATCTATGCCGTGAGTCCAGTGTAACCCCAGCAACCAATCTAGCCTTATGCACATTAATGGTGCCATCGAGTTGTATTTCAAGGTGAAAATCCATTTGCATTGCTTGTTTTCTTTCCACTTAGGAAGAGAAGTCGATGTCCAGTGTGATTATTGTTTAGAGCATGTAATTCCTCATTGATGACTGTTTCCACTCGGGAATTCCCGAGGCTTCATGAATGGAGTGAGGAATTTTGTTTTATCCAAGCTTTGTATGAAAACTTGATAGGAAGTGGAAATATTGTCTATTGCTTAGGAGATTATATAAAGGATATTGGGTGCAAGCCCTTGTTCCTTTCTCAAAGCAATAGGTCTATCATCATAATTGACCGTGTTATAGATCTTTCAGGTGATTCTGAGGTAGTGCCATCCTCAGGTTGATCCTGATAAGTGTCATGAAGTTCTAAAGAATCATCATTCTCGAATGAGGTGATGTTCTTGATTCTCAAGTTCATTCTGTTTCTTACAGTATAGACCTCCGAATTGGAGTGCTAGGGTTTAAGGACTCCATTTCGGAATGAGGTTAGAAGGATTTTGAGTATTATCGGGGGTAGTAACTTCCCTTGATTTATACTTTCTTTATCCGGAGAGAGTGCAAAGTTCCAGGACTCATATCCCATCATTGAGAGGATGAGACATAGTCAGGTGATTCCCTTCGGATGGTAGAAGGCTTTACCTTCAAAGAAGGTTACATCCATTGAATTAAAGAATTTTCTAGTTTGAGGACGATAACATTTGTAACCCATCCGCCTTGGTGAATAGCCAAGAAAATGCACTGGATGCCTTTGGCTCAAGTTTGGTTACGTGGTGGTTGTGAACATATGCAATGCACCCAAACACCTTAGGAGGCGATTTTGAATTAAGTGAGAAGATGCTATGCATTCGATTAGATCGCCACAGGGGTTTTGAATTTCAAAACCCTAGATGGCGATACTGTTAATGAGATAAGTGGCGATTATGATGACTTCTCCCAAAAAATGCTTAGGCACTTTCATAGCAAACATAAGTGCCACTTGCGGTGTCAAGGAGGTGCCTATTTTTCCTTTCTGCAACCCCGTTTTCGTTGGGGAGTATCAACACGTGAAGTTAGGTGAATAATCCTTTCTTTTTGAAGAATTTCCCAGATGGTTCTCAAAATATTCGGACCCGTTGTAATACTTGAGGATTTTAATATCGATTTCAAACTGAGTCTTAATCATGAGAAAGAAGTTCATGAAGATTGCCCTGTACGCCTTCTCCTTCATCAAGAACACCCAGCTGACAATCTGGTGTGATCATCAATGAAGGTGATGAACCATCTTGTACCAGTGATATTCTTGGCCCTTGAGGGTCCCCAAATATCACTATGTATAAGATGGAAAGGCTTGGAGGGAACATGAGACTTAGTATGAAACACAGTCCTACTTTGTTTAGCCATACAATGAATCTCACACCGAAAATCGACACATTCTTATTGATAAACAAGCGAGGCATAAGCCTTTTTCGATACAAAAATTGGGGTGCCCCGATCATAGTGCCGTAAAACAATAGGGTCACCATTACAATTAACAGAATCAATAACCAAAGCTGAGTTTTTGGTATCCAGAGAACCAACATCAGTAGGTAGCATGTATAGGCCAGAGGTAGCACTAGCATTGCCAATCATCTTCCCAGAGCTGTTCTCCTGTAAGATACACTTATTCTCATGAAATATGACATATAAGTTTTGTCTCTTTACTAGTTTATTCACTGATAAGAGATTGCATGACAGATTTGGTACATACAGAACCTGATCAAGGATCAGATCTTTGGAAAAATTGATAGATCCAATTCCTTGCACTTTGGAAGTGGATCCATCTGCAATTCTCACAAATCTTTCATGTTTACAGGGATTTAAGGAGTGAAACAACCCCTTATTTCCTGTCATATGTTACGAGGCCCCGAATCAACAATCCAGAGTTGTTTTTCAAGGTCGGATATAATGTAGGAATGAGCATGATTACAGAGTGTGCCACGAAGCGGTGGAGGTATTAGAAAGAGTTCTTGATCCAGGAGCGCGGTGTGAAGCCTTTTGAACTTCCACTGTTCTGAGAGAAAAAATGAAGGTTCCACTAGGTGTTCCTTCACCCAATTGAGTTGAAAGGTTGCCTTGGTATTCCGCTTCCAGGTCCCAGTTTTGGCTTCCAATCAGTAGGCTTTCCATGGAGTCTCCAGCAAGTTTCCTTGGAATGTCCAACCTTCTTGCAGTGATCACAGAAAGGCCTCTCTTTCTTGCCCTTTTGGTGTTGACTACCCTTTGATAGGAGAGCAGAGGCAGAGCTTTCTGGTTGAGTAGGAATAGATTGAGTAGGAATAGGATGAGGTTGAGTTCCCAGCATGACCTTTCTCCTGCTTTCCTCATGTTTGACTTGAAGCGGACTTGAGGCTAGGAAGATGGGATTTTCCAAGAATCCTACCCTTACATCATCCAAACAAGGATTTAATCCCGTTAGGAAGGAGAAGACCACGTCATTTTCGGTGTTGCTCTTGTGGATCTTAGCATCGGTAGGGCACTTCCACTTGTGATCATTGAAAAGATCAAGTTCTTTGCCAAATCTTGGTCAATTGGTTGTAGTATTGAGTGACATTCAAATCACCTTGTCTCAGATCTTTTAGTTGAGATTTGAGATCATAGATTTTTGAAGTGTTGTCCTTCTTTGAATATAGATCATGGACAACAGCCCAAATCTCAGCAGCAGTGTTGTAAAACATAAAGTTTTCACTTTGATCCTTGGTCATTGATCCAATCAGCCAGGACATGATAACATTGTTTTCAGCTTTCCATTGCCTGAGTTGTGGATCATTTGTCGGAGGTTCAGTGATTTCACCAGTCAGGTATCCTTCTCTGCTTTTTCCAGCAATAAACATGAGAAGAGATCTAGACCATAGGTGATAATTGTTCCCATCAAACTTATGGTTTGTGAGAAGATGAGAGTTATCATTGCTACCCCACGATTGAGAATAACTCCACTTGAAGATGGAGTAGAATCGGTGGAATCAAGATAGAAGCCATTTTTGTGAGTTCGAAAAACTTGAAAAAATGGGATTGAGGAGGATGAAGAAGAGATTTAACCACAAGGCTCCGATACCATGTAGAAAAAGATAGGAGGAAAGAAGATTTTATTGATAGTTTCCTTGTAGAGATAACAAGGAGGAGATTACAATAAATAGGCAAAACCCCCAACGGCTAGAATACACTGTTCCAACGTCTATGAACAGTGTATTCAGGAGCCAAAAGTAGAAAAACAGAAAAAAACAATAGAAAGTGTCCTAATTACATATTTAGGACACTTAAGACAAAAGAAAAACATAAATAAAAGAAGACTATAAGGGACCTATATACACCTATATTTTAACAGATACATAGAATACACATGCAAATTTTGTAATTTTTGGAAGTTGGATTCGGGATATGTATATGCATATCCATAACTATCAGATTTGTGAAATGAAGGACCATGAAGGGAACTGGTCCTTATAATTTCACTATTTACGCATATACCATTCGTACCCGAATCCTATATGCATATATATACCAAGAGTTTTAGTTTGTGGTAACAAACTTGCTTTGCAACTTATGATCATATGCACCAAGAAGTTGCTTGATATTATGTGACAGGCAACGCGGTTTTAAAAGGCTATATACTTTAAAAGGAGGGTTTCTAATTACTTAAAGAATGAAGGACCTGTAGGATGGGTTGGAAACTTATTTGTGTTCGATTCGCGTCTTTCACTACCGCCTTCTACATACAACCCTCGAGAAGTTCAGAAGACGACAAACACCGAGTCAGCAGCAGTCGTCTCCCACGATAACTCGCTTGGTGGGTGTTATGTATGCGGCTCACGTGTATCTGAACCAAGGCATCGTAATTGTGCAAACCTTGACTGCAACCTCCTTTTCCTGTAAGTATTTTTGTTGTTGTCATATACAACAAGCAAAATATCCCCCATTGGTTTGCTTTTGAAAAAGCTTAGTCTTTTTATTAAGTGCAGGTGTTGCACGTCGTGTGTGGATCGATTACGAGGATGCTGTTGCTTGAAATGCGTGTCTGCACCGCGACTTAGGCCTGTTCTTCATGGTCATCAAAGGTACCAAAAATGGCATCTCTACAGAGATAATGTGGAGTTGGGAAAGTAAATGAAAACTCTACAGGGTTCAGTTCAGCAGACAGAATCTTTCGGGTGGAGTGATCGGTATCACGGTATTCATGGAGTTCGGGGTAGGGGGTGGGTGGGAGATTCAATAACCATTCGATCAAAACACGACACGTAGATTTGTGTGGTTTGTAGTAACCTGAGGTTGTTTTTAGTCGTGTTTTGATATCCATATTTCAAATGATTTGTAGGAGGAAAATACTTCAAGCTCTCAAACAAATCTGAAGGAGTTTAAAGTAAGACGTGTAATCGAGTTTATCAAGACAAAAACTCAATACAATTATAATAATTCAGGCTCAAAACACGATTCGAACTTGGTCAATTTATTAAAAGTATGATCTAACTTGATCGGTTTATAAAAGTGTGATTTAACTCGGTTCGTGAACTCGATTTTCATAAAATGTGGTAAGCTTGATTTTGGCACGTTTCACCATTTGTCTTGCTTAATAATAAAACGCAATGTTGCGGGACATGGTGCAGCGACAAGAGTTGTGGGATCATTGGGAGCGGCCACCTGTTGGGATAGGGTTCATCTTTCAAGACTATCATGACTTTATTCTTGCAGCTTACTTTTTCCACCTAGATCCAGGCATAGCGGTTGCGTTGTTAGAGTTGAGGGCGATCCTTATAGCATTAGTGGAGGGTGGCGCTTGAGCCTCTCACAGTTGTTGGTGGAGAGACTGTCTTATCTGCGTGCAGCGGCTGCAGCATCGTGAGGACGACTTCTCTTCTTAAGGCAGCTTATTGCAGGATTACATTGCGGAGACAACTCATTTTTCGTCAGTTGGTTTTTCTTTTGTTAGGCGTCGGTAACGAACCGGCTCATATTCTAGCGTGTCTATGCGTTGATTCTTTGGGTGTTACTGCTTGGGGAACACATACCCCGAATTATATTACTACCGTTGTTTTTTACGGATTTAATTGATTAATAAAAGTGATTGATTTCTAAAATAAAATAAAAAATTTATCTCGTATCTATAATAACTTGTTAATTAATTTTCCCTATAAGAATCTCGTATATATAATAATTTATTAAATAAGTATTATATAAGCTCGATTAGCTTTATGAGCTATTCGATTATTAATTCTGAGCTCGGCTCGTTTAAGTCGAAAGCATAAGAACAAATTTCCCCAAATTCTATATAGAACTTTCCACCATATCCATCAATAGCGGCATAATCCTTCCAAAATTCAGAGGGAAAATCAGGCAGCCAAAGAATCGAGAAAGATGTCGGACGCATACGAGAGAGTAAAAGGAGGAAGATTAACCTTCAAAGGAGGAGTCTTAGGCACACGAGCTAAATCAATCGACAAGAAGAAGAAGAAAAAGAAGAACATCATCAATGAATCAAGCTTACCCGAAGTCGACGGCGAGGAAATCGTTGCTTTTCCCTCCGATGATCCAACCGAACTTGTTCCGGCTTCGAATTCCGGTGCTCAACCAGCTGCTGGAGGAGGAGGAGGAGAGATTTACACCATCGATGCTGCGAAGAAGATGAAGTACGAGGATTTGTTTCCTGTTGAAGCTAAACGGTTCGGGTATGATCCGAAAGCGAAATTGAAGTCTGTGGATGAAGCTCTTGAAGATCGTGTGAAGAAGAAAGCTGATCGGTACTGCAAATAGCTTAATTTCTGCTCCTTAATTTGAAACCCTAGTTCCTTTTTCGCCTTTGAAGGTAACTGTACTTTTGATTTACTGGTTTTATGATTATTGTAAGGGATTATGAAGAGTTTATTAAGAAAATTGCAGCTTATTAACTGGGCTTTAGCTTCATTCTACTAATCAGAGCATAAGCTATTGCTAATCTCTCACTATGGTACCTTAAAGATTCTAATTTAGTCTCATTATCTACAAACCTAGCTATATACAGTACACAACAAACTAAGCCCTTGAAAAAACACCATTATTCCCCCCACCATGTCTCATACATACAGTATGTTACATTACTCAGTCTTAGGAACTGCATATACTGGATTGCCTCTGGATAAAGCACCCTTTTTGCACCACTGTAATCCAAAAGCTTCTTGCTCAAACTGTCATTTGCTGAAGAACTCGTGCGGTGCCCGTTACCTACATAAAACGGTACCCATACTCGAGTGGTTCGGGCCAGTAGAACACCTTCCACAAGTAGGTGCACTTTGAACCAAGCCTGAACCAACTTCTTGCTCCAGGAGTTGTCATTGGCCCTAGGACCCGTACCCGTACCCGCTTCCTAGAAAAAAACGACAACTCTATTGTACTAATTCTGGCCAAAACGCGTTTAACATGTAGGTGTACTTGTACCATGTCGGTGTAATCACCTACTTTTCGCCCAATTCGTATATGATCTCTGTTTCCACTGCAACAAGTAGCTCAATATCTTCAGACTACTTGCGATTTACGAACCGCATAATTAATATTCAACACAATTAAAACACAGTAAACAATAATAACAAGATTGATATATATTTGAAGGAAGGAACAATACATACCAGATATCTCTATCTCTACTATATTAAAAGTGTGTGTGTTTTCCTTAAAAATTGTTTCTCCTAAAAAGTGTTTCTTCCTAATTAAATAAATGGTTATTTGTTTATAAGGATTGGTTTTGAGACTTAATTGACACTTAGGACACACTTAAAAGATCATTAGTTATAAGGACACATTTTTTTCCAACTTTCCTAAATTACCCTCAAAATCACCTGTCTAATTTTCTGAATAAATTAAGATGCCGGGGCTTAGAATCGGAGATCCTCTTCCCAACCTGCAAGTTGATCACACCCATGGCAAGTTGAAGCTTCATGACTACGTCGGCAATGGCTACGCAATCATCTTTTATCATCTAGGTAATTAATTTGATAAATTCATTAATCAATTTGTTTTTCTCTTTAATTTATTTTTCAATCACTAGCTGATGATTGCCTACGATCGAAGGTGTGTATTAACTGAAGAATCGAACGGCAATCCGAGTGAATTGGCGAATTCCGATAGTGTACGGCCTATGGATTCCAATAGCTCCGATGAGGAGCCTAACCCGGTGACCTTTGGAACTGGTTATAAGGGTTACATTGATGAAAATGTTAGGGTTGGTCTCAAATCCTTGCCTGTTGCAGTCAAGGTTCTGAATAAGGAGGGCCTTCAAGGCCACCGGGAATGGCTTACCGAGGTTATATTTCTTGCTCAACTGCGGCATTAGAATCTTGTGAATCAGATAGGATAGGATATTGCTGTGATGATGATCACATATTACTTGTTTACGAGTTCATGTTCTGTGGGAGCCTTAAGAATCACCTTTTCCGAAACACAAATGTTCCGTTATCTTGGTCAACGAGAATGAATTGCTCTAGGAGCTTCCAAAGGCCTTGCTTTCCTGCATAATGCTGACCGGACTTGCTCTTTTATTTTATGCCATTTTGTAGGAATTTGCGCTAAGGGTTGGTTTTTGTATACAGTGACTATTGTATACATTGATCATTGAGCTAGATTTTGATTACAAGAACAAGTTGTCCTTAAGCTCAAGTTATTACCACCTTTGTGCTTCCTTTTAGATTTGATTTTGTGTGTATTTAGTATTGGAACCTGGGATCCCAATGTCTGCTGCAATTATGTTATCTTTTTCAAGACATGATTACTTTCAAGCTGATAGTTTCAACCCCCGTGGCATTTTTGAATTACCTGTACGCAATTGATCCAGAAAAGGACAGGCGTTCTGATTTCATCAGAGGAGTGAAATATGTGGTAATATTTTCTTTTGATCACGATTTCCTGTCGTCCAGTTTCCTACCAGTTGCAGTATGTAACTTGCCTGTTATTTGATAAATCCAGGTTTTTGATGAAGCAGACATGCTACTTTGTGGGAGTTTCCAGAACCAAGTCTTCGTGTCATAAACATGTTTCGTTTCGATGAAAAGCAGATTTTTCGTTGGAAGGATTCCGGTCTTGATTCCGAGTTAGATTCTGGTCAAGCAGACCTTGATTCAATAGATGCAATTGCTTCAAATCCTGAACTAGTGAACATTTTGACAATTAAAATAGGTTATGTTAAACTAGTGAACATTTTGACAATTTTCATTTACTACTCTTTTCGACTTGGATATATGTACAAAAGTCATTTGGGAACCCAAAAAAAAAAGTTTAGTGCCTTTTGTTGGTAATGTACAACTGCTCAAAAAATAAGGAGTCACTTCATAAAATTTGGTGTCATTGGTGTCACCGTAAGGTGTTACTTCATAAAATGTTGCTAGCATTGGGTGCCATTTTATAAAATGTTGTGGTTATTGGGTGTCACTTCATAAAATGTTGGTGTTATTGAGTGTCACTACATAAAATGACACTTCATAAAATGAGATATCAGAATAAAGAGACAAAAAAATATGAATTATGTTGATCGGATTTCATATCAAAAGATATAGCCGTTTGAAATCAAATTTATAAAGATAAAAATCGATTTTCTGAAATTAAGTCAGAAAAATATCAAATGAGATATCAGAATAAAGAGAACGAAAAAATATGAATTAGGGTGAAATAATTATGTTGATTGGAGTTTTATATCAAAAAGTATAGCTATTTGAAGTCGAATTTATAAAGAAAAAATTGATTTTCTGAAATTAAGTCAGAAAAATATCAATGTCATCACGGTGTCGCATCATAAAATGTCCTTGCATCGTGGTGGTCATTGCATCGCGATGGTCAATGCATCGCGATAGTCACTGCATCCCGATGGTCACTGCATCACGGTGGTCAATGCATCGGGGTGGTCACTACATTGCGGTGGTCAATGCATCACAGTGGTTATTACATCGGGGTGGTCAATGAATCGCGGTGGTCATTGCATCGGGGTGGTCACTTCAGCGGGGTGGTCAATGCATCGCGGTTGGTCAGTGCATCGGGGTGGTCACTGCATCGCGGTTGTCCTTATCACCCGGTTTCTCCCACATCCGATTTTCCGGATTAGAGTTTTAAGGAGATGAGAGAAATACATTAAGGACACATGTCTCTTAGAGGAGGCCGGAAGGGCCCAATAACCTTGTAAAATATCATTTTTTTATTCTAATACTAGTAAAATGTATCGCAATGAGTCATCGCGATCGCGGTTGGTCACTGCATTGCGTGGTCACTGTATCGTGGTTGTCAATGCATCGCGGTTGGTAACTGTATCGAGGTGGTCAGTGCATCGGGGTGGTGAATGCCTCGCGATGGTTACTGCATCACGGTGGTCACCGAATCGCGGTGTACTACATAAATCGCTTCATAAGGTGGGTGTCACTGCATAAATCGTTGCTTAAGATGTCATTGCATAAATCTGCATAACGTGGGTGTCATTGCATCGGAGTGCCATTGTATCGCGTCAATTTCAATGAAGAAAATTTCGATTTTCAGAAATTAAGTCGGAAAAATATCAAATGAAGCCTACAATCCTTTCAAAGAAAAATGAAATCTTCAAAAAATGTCAAATGTCATCGCGGTGGTCATTACATCGCGGTGGTCACTGCATCGGGGAGGTCAATGCATCCCGGTGGTCAATGCATCGCGGTGGTCACTGCATCGCGGTGGTCAACGAAATCGCTTTTCTGAAATTAAGTCAAAAAATATCAAATGTCATCGCGGAGTCGCATCATCAAATGTCATTGCATCGCGGTGGTCATTGTATCAGGGTGGTCAATGAATTGCGGTGGTCACTACATCGGGGGTGGATTTATGTTCTAGATTGTTGTTGTGTGGATTTTATTCTTGAATGTAATGTCGATTGCGGTGGTCATTGCATCTCGATGGTCACTGCATCGGGGTAGTCATTGCATCTGGGTGGTCACTGCATCGGGTGTGGTCAATGCATAGGGGTGGTCACTGCATCGCGGTGGTCATTGTATCGGAGTGGTCAATGCATCGCGGTGGTCACTGCATCGCGGGTGATCGATGCATCGTGGTGGTCAATGCATCATAGTATTCAATGCATTGCTGTGGTCAATACATCACGGTGGTCGCTGCATCGAGGTCGTCAATGCATCAGGGGTGGTCAATGCATCGCGATGGTCAATACATCGGGATGGTCAATGCATCGATGTGGTCAATGAATCGCGATTGTCAGTGCATCGCGTGGTCAATACATCGGGATGGTAAATGCATCGCGGTAGTCAACGAAACGAAAAAAGAAAAGGAAAAAAAATCTTACTTTCAACGTCCAGGAAAAATAAATAAAAAATAAAATAAAAATAACCACAACTTACTTTCTGTTATAAATACACTCGTATTATGTGGATGTCCATTAGATATAATATCTACTCCACTGTGTGAAATACTAGCCTGCAGATAGTTTATCTAATAACTAAGTCTCGACGCAAATACGATAAAATAGATAATAGCGACGTAAATATATGGTGTAATCGACAGATGTATTAACATCATAAAACCACGTATAATATGTCGTGTCTTTGTTAGACGGTACCCCGTTGGATAATTATCCGATACGACGTTTAGATAATATCGAAAAGGGATAAGGCTAGCCGCCATTTGAGGTCGGCTCCTAGTTTGCATATTTATGTATATGAGATAGTTGAGCAAGGATATATACATACACTTCCACCTTTGAATATAAACAGAGAATACTAATAGAAAAGTGATTAATTCCTTTCTTTTCTTCTTGACTCTACAGTGAAGAAACAAAGCATCCAAAATATTTTCGTTCTACTTTGTTGTTGTTATTGGTTATTTTATAACACGTTATCAGCACGAGTCTCTACCGATTGAGCCGTGTAATTAAAACCTCAGCATTTCAGATAAGCTGCATGTTTATCAGTACATCATCCATGGTGCTGTGATGATCCTCGGTACTTTTGCTACCAAAAGAAAAGAAAAGGAAAGATCAAGTTATGTTTCTCTCATCACTTCTTCTTTTCACCTTTTGTGGTTGTTTCATGGCATCAACAACGATAACATCTGAGAGATGGTGTATCAACAAAAACCAATTCGGATGGAGCGATTCCGAGTTCCGAGTTCCGACTTCCGAATTCGACGGAGACGATTACGGTTATGGTTGTCTATTGCTCTCTTGCTTCATGTAGATTAAATCAATCATCGAGAGGAAGTGATTATTCCACTTTCTGCACCAATATTGATGATCGAGGAACTGACCCGGCTGTTCAGTTGGAATAGAAGAAGGAAATTTATTTATGGAAGAAAAGACTATGGTGCAGCCACAACCTCTTCATTTGAAGTGAATACGCTTGTTGCAATATTGTGGTGAGCATCCGACGACTCTCGTTATTATACGGTATTCGGTATATCGGTTATTCGGCTTCTATTATTTATTTATCGATGGATGGTTATAAATAATCGACGGTGATCGATGATTATCGGGATTTCTATATTGACACGCGTCTGGATATTCTATGGATTAATCTTATGGGCAATATGAATATCTATTATTAGCCGACGGAGTCAATAAATTATGATGTTGATCACCATTATAAATTATTGACTTTGATCGATCAATAATGGTGATCATGTTCTATACCTGAGGTAAACTATGGAGGTAAAAGTTTATTTCATTCAATTGATTTAATATAATCAATATATCATGCGGTGATATTATTATATATTGTAATATATAAATTATTAGTGAAAAGGATGATGCAATTACATTTCCTGAAGTGAATGTGTTCAAACTATTAGTTTGATGCGTCAAAATTACGTAGATCCGTTTCCAGAAGTAAACGCGATATATTTAAGATGTGTCGGTTGACATAAATCCATTCCCAGAAGTGAATGAGATGAAATGAAATATTCGAGGTGTACCGAATTACCCGAGTCCATTTCCAGAAGTGAATAGGACCACCTAATGAAATATATAAGTTACACCAAATTTTATACGTTCATTCTCAGAAGTGATTGTGGCTGAATCATATATTTGAAATATAGATCGAATTACACGAGTCGGTTCCCAGAAGTGAACGTGACTAGATTATGAAAGACTAAAGATACATTAAATTATATTGGCTCAATCCCGGAAGTGAACATGAGTAAATTAATATTTATGATGTATCAGATTACGCATGTCAATCCCCAGAAGTGGATGTGACTAAACTCAAAATTTATGATATGTCATATACGACATGTCCATTCCTATAAGTGAACATGAATAGTTAAAAATTCTAGATGTGTTATGATACACAAGTCTGTTCCTAGAAGTGAACATGACAGAATCTAGATATTATATACCGAAATTTAAAGATATATTGAATCACGTCAGTCAGTTCCCTGTAGTGAACGTGACATAGATAAGACTGTGATTTTAAAATTGTCATAGTAAATATCACCAGAAGTGAGTTGATGACCCTAAGGAAAAACGATACATCAGTAAAACCCGGTATACTATGAGTTCGTTTTATAATTTATTATATATTAAATATATACATATATATTTATTTATGTATTTATTTATTTATGTACTTACTTTTGCATCGTTTAGATTGGGCCCTGAAGACTAAGTCTAACATAAAAGATCATTTTGTCTTTTACACAAATTTGATTAGAAGAATTGATCACCCGAAGATGATCATTCATTTAAGGTATATAGTGATGGACCAGAAGCTCATCAGAAGCACTTGTATGCTCATAAAAGTGAATCTGAAATTCACAGAAATAAAAACGGACTCGAAGTCCATATGAATTGGAATGATGTTCCAACGAATGACCTGAAGTCTAAAGATAAGAAAAATCAGTAAGAACATCGTGTCACTTCTTTAATTCTCGTAAAAGGATTGTATTTATCATTGCGATAATATGATCCCGTAGTAGCAATATTGAAAGAAGTGGTTTATATTCAACAAGATGGTTATCATATAATCATCTTGAAACACCCCACTATGTCGTGCTTGCGTCGAGACTTAGCTATTAAGTAAACTAGCTGCGGGCTAGTACTACACACGGAGGAGATAGATATTATATCTAATGGACATCCACATAATACGAATATATTTATAACACTCCCCCTTGGATGTCCATCCACAAAGAATCTGCCTCGTTAAAACCTTCATTATGAAAAAACCCTGTGGGAAAAAATCATAATGAAGGAAAAAGAGTACAACCTTCATTTGTGTTATACTCCCCCTGATATAAACATCTCTTCAGATCTTTAAGTTGACGCGTCCCGATCTTCTTGATTCAACTCTCGAACATAGCGGTAGTCAAGACGTTAGTGAATAAATCTTCTGGATTGTCACTTGATCTGATTCGCTGAACATCAATATGGCCCTTATTCTGAAGATTTGGTGAAATATGTTTTATCTGGTCGTCTTTTACGTAGCCACCATTTAACTGAGCAATACACGTTGCATCGTCTTCATATAATTAAGTTGGCTTCTTTTTCTTGATGAATAAATCACAAGTTTCTTGAATTTTCCAATGATCCGAATGAAACACATTCTTGACTTGCTTCATGAATAACTATCATTCCACCATGATTTGAGGACGCAGTGGCCAAAGCTTTCTAAGTTCAGCACCAGGAGATCGATGTACCATTACAGCTGAATGAACAACCAATTCGAGGCCTTGCCTTTGGTGGGGTGTTCGATAAACATCGATCATTTGTGTAACCAACAAGTCCTCGACTTGCTTTTCGTTTGATCTGATTTTTATAACGTATATGGCATGTACCAAAAACCTTGCTTGGAAAAACCCAGTGGAAAAAAGGATATCACAAACGTTTGTCTCCTTGGAGGGGAAGAATTGTCCACCAGAAGTGGAACAAAACGATATTAAATTCTAGAGGAATAATGAAAATCGATTTTCACAATGTGGCATAGAAAGCCACTGGTCGCGTACTTGTTGTACGGCAAAATATCCGGATAAGAATAATGAAGCTTCAACATCATAGTAAAGGCAATGTCATGACACAAATACTATATGTTACGGTCATTCTGAAGATGATCTAAATATGATAAATTTTGTTTATCATTTTTCAAAGTCTCAAACGCAGTACGTTGTGCGGATATCTCCTGATGTGGATATTATATTGAGACATCGGAAGAATTTAAAAAGATACAAATCTCTTGAAGAGATAATATAGTTCTTCCTGATTGAGCCGATATCTCGTAATGTTTGTTGATACTCGTATAAATGGATACACATTAACATGTAGAATCCCACATAGGGATATCACATCGAAATGCTGAATCCCACAAAGGGTTATTGTAAACTTACGTAGATATGACTTATAATGAAATGTTTTCCCGAGATTAGGGGGAGGATAGTAAACTCGAAGTTTATAAATCTCGTGGGAAAACATGTTAATGCACATTTTATCACCAGATGCATTTAATTACTCTTGAAGAGTGAGTAGCTGCAAATGCTTTGGTTGGATTAAATGTAGCAGAAAAGTTTGTCCTAGAAGGATAATATTTTTCCCAGAAAGAAAAGTCCCAGTAGGACATGAAATGATACGTATCAAATTAATGAAAATAACGCTATAAGTGTTAAAGACCAATTGGCTCGATGATTAAAAATTCCTCTGAAGAGGTTATAACTATATTATTTATGAGAACTCCGGAAGAGTACGTATATGCTTGAGCAGAAAATAATATAGTCTATGAAGCTCCGGAAGAGCAATGACATACTTCTGTTGAGTAATGGAATCATAAACCCTTGAAGAGGTCAAGGCTAGAAAATGTGAACCAGTGTTGATAAATAATATGTGTGGAACAAATAATATGCATTTGTTATACATACATGAGGTGGGATTAAACGAACACAAGTTCATTCCTCGTGTTATTTTCGACCCCCGAAGAAAATGTAATAATTCCCGAAGAATCTTAAATTGCATAGTGTTATACTGTTGATTATGTTAAACGCTTGGAGCGTGAGAAACATATTAGCTCCAACATATATAAATCTCGTAGTGTGAGATAATGAATTAATGTTATCATCATTTGAAAAATGAGATACGATAATGAATACAAACACTTGGTTTATGAACAAGGTTCATAAAAGAGACAAACATGTTTAGAAATGTTGAAACCGCATGAAGCGACTATAGTGAAGCAAGCATGTTTCAAAATGTCGTAATCGCCTGAAGCGAATATAGTGCCTGAAGCACACAAGACGCTAGAAGCGTGCCTAAAGCATACAAGACGCTAGAAGCGTGCCTGAAGCATACAAGATGCTAGAAGCGTGCCTGAAGCTTATAAGACGCTGGAAGCATTAAATGCCTGAAGCATACAAAGTGTGTGAAATGCACAATATATGTTGCATAAGGTACCCCATAAGGGAATATATAGTTTTGATCGGAGAAAGTTTGGATATGTAATTAAGCTCTGGTAGAGCCACAAAAGATAACAGAGTATGAGTATTTGACTTATACTATTAAGATTCAATACTTGCACATGCAAGATGTCATTTGGCCCTGAAGACCAATGATTGTACTCTTTTTTTCCTTTAATGTGTTTTTCCCAATGGATTTTCTTAGTTAAAGGTTTTTAACGAGGCAATCGATTACGCACGAGAGCACATATGTCATGAATCTTTTTCCTTGGTCGGATTTTTTCCCACTTTGGGTTTTTCCAAGTAAGGTTTTTGGTACATGCCATATATGTTATACAAATCTGATCAAACGGAAAGCAAGTCGATGACTTGTTGGTTACACAAATGATCGATGTTTATCGAACACCCCACCAAAGGCAAGGCCTCGAATTCGTTACTCTTCACCAGTGGTGGTACATCAATTACATGATGCTGAACATGGCAAGATCTGGTCACGATATCTTTTAATCATGGCAAAATAAGTAGCTACTCATGAAGCAAATGATCTTCGAAAGAAAAGCCAAATTGATGTTCAGCGAATCAGATCAAGCGACAATCCAGAAGATTTATTCACTAAAGTATTAACTACCGCTATGTTCGAGAGTTTGATCTAGAAGATTGGGATGCACCAACCTGAAGATCTGGAGAGATGTTCAAATCAGGGGGAGTAAAACACGAATGAAGGCTGTACTCTTTTTCTTCATTATGAGTTTTTCCCACAGGTTTTTTTTTTTCATAATGAAGGTTTTAACGAGGCAGATTCTTTGTGGATGGACATCCAAGGGGGAGTCTTATAAATACACTCGTATAATCTGGATGTCCATTAGATATAATATCTACTCCACTGTGTGAAATACTAGCCTGCAGCTAGTTTATCTAATAACTAAGTCTCGACGCAAATACGACAAAATGGATAATAACGACGTAAATATATGGTGTAATCGACAGATGTATTAACACCATAAAACCACGTATAATATGTCGTGTCTTTGTTAGACGGTATCGCGTTGGATAATTATCCGGTACGACGTTTAGATAATATCGAAAAGGGATAAGGCTAGCCGCCATTTGAGGTCGGCTCCTAGTTTGCATATTTATGTATATGAGATAGTTGAGCAAGGATATATACATACACTTCCACCTTTGAATATATACAGAGAATACTAATAGAAAAGTGATTAATTCCTTTCTTTTCTTCTTGACTCTACAGTGAAGAAACAAAGCATCCAAAATATTTTCGTTCTACTTTGTTGTTGTTATTGGTTATTTTATAACACTTTCAGCGTATGTCTTTAACAAAACAAAACAAAAAAATAGATAAAAGAAAAGAAAAAAAAAGCAACTTCAGCGCCTCCTGCTCCTTTAATTTTTTTTTTTTTTTTTTTTTTTTCCATTAATGGTATTTTGGTCTATGTATCTGATATAGCCGAACTGGATTGAGGCCCTATTCATCTAGATTGAGTCTATTTTCATAGCCCAATAACCGATCTTGGGCTCCTATCCCCTTAGTCCGCAATTCATAAGCCGGATCTTACCCGCCTTCGGTTTCAATGGTCGACCTCAGCACCATAACACAATAACTGTATCAATACCACAGTATCAGTATAACCGGCGAAAATTTTAGTCCTGTAAGTGGTCTTTCCGGCGTTCAGGACTATTTTTGCAAAAAAAAGACCACTTACAGGACTAAAATTGTCGCCGGAAAAGACCAATTTTAGTCCTGTAAGTGGTCTTTCCGGCGTTCAGGACTATTTTTGCAAAAAAGACCACCACTTACAGGACTAAAATTGTCGCGGAGAAAACAAGGACCAAAATCGAAAACGTGTCTAGTTAGAGAGGACGAAAATTGTAATTTAGCCTCTCCATAAGCAACCCAACAAATTCACCATCTACATAGCTGCTCAAAATCAACCAGATTTTTCAGCTTTATAGCTTTGATTTTCCTGTTGTAAAATCCTCAGATTTGCAACCTCATTTCTTGTTGTGTTTGAGCTTCAATTTGCTGCTCAAAACCATATCAAACAACCATTAATTTCCAGCTCAAACTTCACAGCCATCATCAGTAAAAAAAAAAAAAAAAATTTAAATCGTTTTTGTTGTCTATAATTTGGACTTGTAACTTTTTTGTTTCTGTTTTATCTGTCAACTGATGGAGCTTTGATTTTTTTTCCCCGCCTTTGAAGTAGTAGATCCTTAAATACAACATGCGACAACAAGGCTCTACAACAAGAAAATAGAAGAAACTCACCGTCATAATATCACCTGCATACATGGCTAAAACAGAAACAAAAAAGTTACAAGTCCAAATTAGAGGACCATTTTCCTCACCGGAGCAGGAGCAGGACTAAAATCCAAAATAGGCCAAGTTAGAGGACTAAAATCCTAATTTTGCCCATGGCTAATAGATCATGTTTCTTCTCACCTGTGATGCGCGCAGTTAAGAAGCATTAATCAGTCTTCATCATTAGGAAGCCATTTTCATCCATGATTGATGAAGTACAAGGGATTATGTTCAACATCTTCAAAATTTTGACTTCACAAGCAATTAGGCACCTTTCCTTTTTTATTTAAGAAAAAATTAAACAAATTTCCTTGTTATCTAAAGCATCTGTATTCTGCAACATTTCTTGGTGATCTGGACATGGGAGGGGAGCAGGAGTCCTTAAATCCAATTAATACCACCAATTTGTCTGGACATGGGAGCAGGAGTCCTCAACATTTCTTGGGGATCTGGACATGGGAGCAGGAGTCCTTTACCTCAAGTTGGTGGACAAATGCAATATCTGCACTTGGGCTCAGAATTCCTAAAACATTTCACCCTTTTAGAGAGCTCCTATATCCGTCCGTCCAGATGAAGAAATCGGGATGAATCTTCCCCAAAGCACCTTTTGTTGTCAAGCCCCCAGAGAAGAAAAACCTTCTTCCTTCTGCCTACAATCCCTTCATGAAGGAGGAGATACAGAGGATTAAAGCAGCTGACACTCAAATACCCACCGTACGTGAAGCTTTCAGCGCTGCTGCTTAAAAAACGATTTTTTTTTTTTTTTTTTTCAGAGAGGGAGAAAGTCGTGCATGAGTTCGAAATAAAAAGAGTACCGAGACTGTAATATAAGGGTAATTAAGTCCGCATGAAATTATTTTGTGCAACTAAAAAATTGAGTGTGGATTAAAACCTAATAAGAAGAGCCGATAAAATGTTTATATGTAATCCATCCTTTTTGGTTCTCCCCATTGCCCCCGTCACTCTTCTGACTCTCTGTAAGTTGGTTATCTTCAGTTCTCGTTGAATAATTTTTCTTAATGCTCTGCGTTTTTATTCCGTGTATTCCCCCACTATTAAAGCTTGCAACTTCATTTCTTATAATATGTAATATAGAAATTTGATCTTTTTTGATTGAAATTTGAGCTTTGAGTGATCATCAGCGTTTAATTCTGAACTCCAATTTCATATATTCGTTA
This sequence comes from Gentiana macrophylla, assembly GCA_026214975.1. Lineage (NCBI taxonomy): Eukaryota > Viridiplantae > Streptophyta > Magnoliopsida > Gentianales > Gentianaceae > Gentiana > Gentiana macrophylla. Next base: position 126,116,807 of record CM047809.1, on the reverse strand, counting down.
TTCAGTTGTAATTATTATATGTTTTGATCGAATTCTTCGTTCTCTCACTGTTTCGGTCAATCAACTTGTGCTGTTTTTCTTTTCTTTTTTTCCTTTTTTCTTGAAGATTTGTGTGATGTCATAGTGATCAAACCATGTTTGGGTATTTCAATTGTTTGAATTTTGCAAATGGATGCCTAAAGTTTAGTAGGATCGCCAATCTCATTTTTTTTTTTTTTTGGTGGCATGAATTTGTAGTGTACATTTGTTTCTTGTGATCTAACATATGCATTATAACCAATTGACGCGATTTGTAGTTTTGTACCATCAGCAAAATCCTTCTAATCTATTCGACGCAGGCTTGGTGCTGGTGTAATACCAAGATTTGAATGGATTAAAATTTCGTTAGGCGACTAATTGCTATTACATGATCACCATGTCTCCCCTCAAAGCTCATAATTTTTTTACAAAGGATAGGGTGCAAGTACATAGATACTGTGATTTCTTATTATTTCATTTTTATAGGAAATTATTTATTGTCACCTACTGACCAAGAGTGGGATACATGATGGATGTGACGTACCGAAAGAGGAGAAACAACATATCGATTCTCAACTTGTATGATGAAATCTTGGTGATGATATTTACAAGACTCTCAATCAGCACTATCCTTCAATGCAAAAGAGTTTGTAAATCCTTGTATAATTTCCTCTCATCTCTTTATTTTGCTGAATCTTACCAATCGAATTCGCCTTTTACAAGCCTTATCATCCACAATGGGAAGTCTCTGTCGCTGCTTGAACTGGACTCTGGTTACAATTATTCAATTAAATCCAGTGAGCCGAAAATTTTGCCTGACCCGTTTGGATTATCATATTGTGGGCCGGAGACTAGATTCTTGGTAGGATCTTGCAATGGGTTTTTTTGTTATTCCGACAAGGATGTGTTGTATGTTAGCAATCCTTTGTCTGAAACACATGTTAGGCTTCCGGAGGAGGTGTTGGGCGTTTATAAAAGATCCTACGGTTTTGGATTTTGTCCTCAAACTCAACAAAGACAAGGTAATTGAACTTGCTAGCTATGTCCGCCCATTCTCCAGGATCAAGTACACGTTTTACCGTGGGGTTGATAAATTCTGGAGGAGAATTCACTCTCCATTTCAAAGATATACAACGAGAGACTTGATAAGTCATACCCAATAATCCAGCTTTTTTGAGGTTAATGGAAAGGAGCTTTACATTGGATTGTTGATGACTTCGAACAGGCTCGATTATTTGTACTCTTTTGACATTAATGAAGAAAAAGTGAGGCCTATCCCACCCTGTTGTTTTAAAGAAGAGAAATGCGTCTACACAATTAGTGGTTATGCATGGTTGCCTTTGTCTATTCCACGTGAACGAGGATGAAAAAGTGTGGTCGAATTTTGGTGCATGAAAGATTACATGGTTCAGACTCTTGGAATTTATGTATCAGATCAGAATCTTGCCTTCCAACAACCTTGAAAAGCATCTGTTTTGAACCTATAATTGGAGCTTGGAAAAATGAAGAGATTTTGATGATATATCACCATTCTTATGGCAACTACATAGTTTTTGTAATCTAGAAAAGGAGAATATCACCATTCTTATGGCGCTTCCTCCAGCACCTCGAGGTCATGCAGCAGCTCGCCGTTCCCAATTTCTTCTCGTATCTGGAAGCTGGAACAACAGAAGCAAAAACAAAGGTACGTAGTAGATTGTTGTCCTTTTTAGGCTGCCATTTACCATATTAATTTTATTGAAGAAATCTCGTTTATTATATATCATATGGAATTTGTTTTTTTTTTTTTTTTTTGCCTGGTATTTGCACGTCATCTTATTTTGTCATTCCACTTGATCTAAAATAATTCAACTTTACTCATTGATTAAATTGACTTACTTGTTTTCTCCTCTTTTATTACACAAAATTCTATTTATTCAACAGAAATTAAAGTTCCATATTAACCAAATTTATTTTAGTGAAAGCATTTTAGGGTCGAATATCGGTAATTGAAATTGCATTTTATCTTTCCCCCTCTCTCTGACTGCTTTAGCAACTAGTACTTAAACAATGACAAGCATTAATACTTTTGCAGGATCCTGCTGCAAGAAAACTTGGTTTATTGTCGGAAAAAAATTCTGAACCAACAGAAGTTGGAAATGGTCGTGCCAGAATTATGGAGAACATATTGTCAAGAGTTCCTGTCGACACAATTCGTTTTGCTAAAACAAACTCCATGGTTCATCTTATACTTTGTGACAAAGCTTCTCTTAGGTACTTGTATAAGCTGAAATGGGATTTAAATAGCAACGTGAAATGTCAACTATTAGCCGCAACACCCTCTATGGGTAAAGTCACAATTTTAGGATCTTGTAATGGGCTGGTCTGTCTATCAGTTCTCAATGACCACCCTGATGATCAGGCGCACAGTGTTCGTATTTGTATTTGCAATCCAGCCGTGCAAGAACTCGCGATTCTTCCACAACCCGAAGGAGTAAAACGAATTCGTGATGAAGCATATGGGTTTGGCTTCAGTTCAATGAGTGGACATTACAAGGTTTTGAGAATTTTGACAAGAAAATGGCGTCCTGGAAAAGTCGAAGCTTATGTGCTCACTATTGGTATTGACAGTAATTGGAGACAAGTAGTAGGTGGTGGTAATTTTAGAATGCCTAAAAAATGGCCGCACGATATTAACAAAGCGCGATTATGCGACATGCCCTTTAATAATGCAATTCATTGGATAGGTGATGAGAGTCAACTTTACTTTGCTCCGGTGCTTAGTTCAACCCCCATTTACGGCACTTTTGGCTCATTCCGGGCAATTTTAGGCCATGTTAAGGGAGAAAACACACAATGCAATCACGTTGAGGTAAATCATCATATAGATGGCAAACCGTGTTATTTGATGATGTTTTTAGTCCTTTCGAGTCCTATTTATCTTGTGAAATTATGCTTGGTATATGTTTGGACGTCATGACACGAGATTTAGGTGCTCGTAAGCCTGGAAGGTGAGGTAATGAGCTCAAAAGGCAAGACCGAGGTTCGGGATGAGAAAAGTTGAAGAAAAGTGCAAAAGATGGAGAAATGCGATCTATGCGTCGCGATTATGAGCTATCGTCGCAACCATGGTACAGGATGCAAAGTTTGGACAAATGAACTCTGCGCGTCGTCGCATTCCAAGCTATCGTCGCATCATTGATCTGACGAGCTAAGGAAGTGGGCATGCGTCGCATTCCGAAAAACAAAGAAATAAGGAAGTGGGCATGCGTCGCATTCCAGTCTATGCGTACGCATCCACCTCAGCAAAGTCAGATTTTGACAGACAGCCACAGGGCAATGCGTGCGCATTGGACAGCAATGTGTACGCATTTGACAGCTCTTAGTACAGATTTTGGGCACATATAAATAGAGGATTGCACAGATTTTTGTAGGAGGCTGGACACTTTTTGATACTCCATTTTTACCTAGAATTTTCTCCCCAAACCCTTCTTCTCCCCTAGATCGAAATTCACTCTTTCACTATTAGATTCTCTTCTATTTTAGTCAATAGATAAAATTAGCTCAATCTAGCTCAAGTTTCCTCTCTACTTTTGGATTTCATCTTTTGTGGGTCTTCTTCATCGGCAATTAACGTTGGATGGTGTTGGATCTTGATGTAATTCAGATTTTTACACGAATTTGGTAATCAATTTTAGTTTTCCTTCTCTTATGGCTTTAATTACATCTTTAATTTACATTTCTAGTTCCATTATGAGTAGCTAAATATATCATAGTCAAATCATGTGAAGATGGATGAAATTGCCTTCTAATTGATGAAATTGGGAATGGGTAGTGTTTAATTGTTGTTATATTGACAATTTCATGTCTTAAAACTTGTTCTTAATGCGTGGAATAGCTTGATCACCTAGTTCACGAACACACACACCACTTTCATAAATGTATGTTGCGAAGGGTGTGTGGGAAAAGGGTTTTGAGATCATTCCTTATAATCAATCGAGTTGTTTAGATTGATTAGGGAGTGAGGTTTAATCGGTTGTGAAATCGGGCAATTCTAGTGCGTTAATCTTGTTTCGGTCAATTAAATCCTTAAAGGCGGATGTGTGAACCGGGCAAAGGGTGTTTGATTGTTGAATGGCGTCCTACACTAGCTTAGAGTTTGCACCCATGGATGAGTCGATATAAGCGTTAGGTTGGTAGGATGGTTAATCCCATTCCCGAATAATCCATTAGAGGGCAAAAGTAGTCAATTGGATCATGGTTTGGCTATGTATCTTTCTATCTTTAATATCTCTAGTTTACATTCCGTTTTAGTGTAATTAAACTTGAAATACCTTGGTTGATCTAAACTAAATCCGAAGACGACTTTGGTATTCGATTGATTCTCCGTGGGATACGACCTTGCTCACCTCTATAGTACTTCCGACCCGGTACCACGCGGTTAAGGTTGGTCGTTACTATTTTGGTCATCAAGTTTTCGCGCCGTTGCCGGGGAATTGATCGATATCTCTTAAGTCTTTTGACGATTTAGGCTTAGGTTGTTTTTATTTTTCTGTTTTTGTGTTGTTTGCTCCTTGTAGTGTATGACCCGAAGCTCAAAGGAACCATTACTTCCATATATTCCCGAGATTGAGGCTTTGGCTAGACACCGAAACGCCTTGCGAAACAAGGTAGTTCAAGTTGAAGAGGTTACTCAAGAGTTGGAAAGTGAGAGTTTTAGTTCCGAGACTTCTAGTATGGCTACGGGGAATGAAGATCCTGAGTTTGACCGGGGTATGGAACGAGAAAGAAGTGTGAATCCTTTTGAGGAAAGGGATACTACTCAATATCAAGGTCAACCGTCCAATTCACTCTCCCCAAGGATGGAACCTTTACCTAGAGAAGGGAATATTGTGCGTAGTCCCTCATTGACAAATCACTTTCAACAAAGGACCAATATCCCTCTTCAAACTCCACAAATCCTCAAACACAACAACCTCCACATATGGACCCCAATTCCTTCAACAATATCAACAAATGATGATGCAAATGGCCCAATTCAATCCTATGATGAATCCCATGATGAACCCTATGATGAACCAATTCCTCAAATGGCAAACCCCTATGCTCAACAATTTTATCCTCAAGCTAATCCTCAACCAAATCCCGTAGTGAACCCTCAACCATGTGCACCTCAAGCTCAAGTGAACCAAGCGGAAATCGACCGGTGAGGCTTTGTAGAGATTATGTGACACCGATGGCTACCACGGGTCATAGTCCTATTCGAGTACCGGCCGTTGCGGCTAATAACTTGGAAATAAGGCAACATGTTTGGCATTTACTTGGAGATAATGCTCAATTTGAAGGAAAGCGACGGATGATCCGAACACTTTCATCAATAATTTCCTTGAGGTGTGCAAAGCAGTGAAGATAAATGGGGTTGGTGAGAAGCGGTTCGGCTACTTTTGTTCCCTTTTGCTCTAAAAAGGAAAGGCGAGGAGTGGTATTCATCTTTAGCTCATGACTCTCTCCACACACGGGAACAAGTTGCTAGCACATTCTTGCTCAAGTACTTTCCACCATCGAAGGCTCTTGACTTGAAGTCCGACATCTCTAATTTTGAGCAACTATTGGGTGAAGATTTGTTTGAGGCATGGGATCGGTTCAAGACTATGTTACTGAAAATGCCCTCAACATGGATTCAAGCATGGGATCAAGTGCATCTATTCTATCGAAATTTGGATGGTAGTTCAATGCAACAATTGAATGGGGCATGTGGAGGATCCATTATGGATGTAGCACCGGATGTGGCATTGGCCACCATTGAGAGGATTTGTGAGAATAATAGGCAATGGAGTTCGGAAAGAAAGCAACTAAAGCATAAAAAGCCACTTGTGACCGCCGTGGTAGATGAGCCGAAAGGAACTCCGAGTGGCATAACAAGGTGTTGGCTATGGAACAAAAAGTTGATGATTTGGCTTTAGAGAACAAGAAGGCCCGGTTATGTCAACTTTGTGGTGGTGAACATTCGGCTATGAATTGCACATCTCCAAATACACCACCAACAAGCTGTGCCAATGAAAGCTCAAGTAGCACCTCAAGCCGGGACTTTAGTGGCTAATGCGAATTCATTGCAACAATCTTTGATGAATGCCTACGCTTTAGGGCAATTGAATGCGGGCAAATGGATTTTAACCCTCTCACCACCTATGGCAATCCGGTTATTGAACCTATGGATACGAGTTTGATGTTGGACACACAACCCTATGATGCTAACTATGTGGGGCAGGCGTGTCCAAAACTATGATTTTCAAGGAGCTCAACGAGGTGGAGAGAGAATCCTAATTTGACTTGGGGTCGTGGTCCGAATCAAGGGCAATCCTCTGAGCCTCAACACGATTCTTCATATCAAGGCAATCAAGTTCCACGACAACAACAATCCGAACTTACCAACATCCAAATGCTCATCAAAACTATTCTCAAGGAAGCTATTCTCAACCTCCACCAATGGCTCTATTCCACAAAAGAGCTCTACCGATATCCTCTTGGAGCAAATTAGTAAGACTTTACAAGAGCATAGTCGGGAGCTAAGGGATATCAAGACAAATGCCAATAACACCACAAACCACATTCCAATCGGCAATACGGAATCTTGAAACCCAAGTAGGTCAATTGACCGAAAATGCTAATACCGCACGGTTAGAGGCTTGCCAAGTAACACCGTGAGAAATCCCAAGGTGTGAATGCTATCTCTACAAGAAGTGGCAAGGTGGTTGGTAATGACATTGGGGTGAGGAAAAGCGTTGAAGATCATGGTAAAAGCAAAGTGGATGATATGGTAGAACATGATAGTGAGGATCAAGTTGTTGGAGAGCACACTAGTGAAGCTCACAAGCAAGTTGAGGAGGCACCGGCGCGACTAGCAAAGGGGACATAACCACTTCCAATCCACAAAGGAAAGGTACAAGTAGCAATGGTATGAATACTTCTTCTACACCTTTTGATTTGAGCACTTTACCCTTTCCCCTAGAGGTCCTAAGAAGGATGTGTTGTCCAAGAGTCAAAACAAGTTCCTTGACATCTTGCGCAAAGGTTGAGATAAATATCCCTTTAGTTGATGCTATAGCTAACATGCCTTCGTATGTTAAGTTTTTGAAAGGATATTGTCCAACAAGGCCAAAATGGATGAGGTGGTGTGCCTAAACGAAGAATGCTCCATGGTCTTTCAAAACAAGCTTCCGCCTAAAAGAAAGACCCCGGATGTTTTTCTATCCCTTGCACCATTGGCTCTATTAGATTTCCAAAAGCTTTATGTGACCTAGGTGCTAGTGTGAATCTCATGCCTAGGAGTATCTATGAGAGGTTGGGCTGTAGGTAGGTTAACCGAGACCAATATGACTTTACAAATGGCCGACCGGACCCTTAGGCGGCCTATGGGAATATTAGAGGATGTGTTAGTCCAAGTTGATAAATTTGTGTTCCTGCCGATTTTGTTGTGCTAGATGTTGCGGAGGACCCTAGAATTCACTTTTGCTAGGGAGACCTTTCCTTGCTACCGGAAGTGCCAATGTAGATGTCGCCAAAGGCGATATTACAATGAGAGTAGGAGATGAGAGTGTGACTATGAATGTATTTGATGCCATTAAGTACCCTCATGATGATATTGAGGAATGTGATGAAGTTGAATCTATATATTCTTGTGTTTCCGAGGTTGCTAACACGCAGGGCTATCAAGAGCCAATGGAGGAATGCTTAATAAAGTCTAGCACGATTCATGATGACAATGAAGAATTGAGAGAAGCGGCTTGTGAGTTGGAGGCAACGCCTTTCTTGAGCGTCATGGCATAAATATCTAGAGCTTGGCCTCAACAAAGAGAAGATGAAGCCGTCTATCGAGGAGCCACCAAAGGATTTGGACTTAAAGCCACTCCCGGAGCACCTTAAGTATGCTTTTCTTGAGTCCGATAATTTGTTACCTTTGATTATTTCTCAAGGCACTAACATCTTTGCAGGAAGAAAAGCTAATGAAAGTGCTAAGGAGACATAAGAAAGCCTTTGGGTGGAAGATGGTTGATATCCGGGTATTAGCCCGAGGTTTGCAAGCACAAGATCATATTGGAGGAGGATGTGAAGCCGGTGAGGCAACCTCAAAGAAGGCTCAATCCACACCTTCAAGAAGTGGTGCGTAAAGACGTGGTGAAGATGCTGTGAGCATGGAATCATCTACGCCATATCGGATAGCGAGTGGGTGAGCCCTACCCAAGTGGTGCCTAAAAAGGGAGGTATGACTGTTCAACCTAATGAAAACAATGAAATGATCCTACTACCGCTTAGTCACTTTGGTTATCGTGTTTGCATTGATTATCGAAAACTCCGAATGATGCCACTAGAAAGATCACTTCCCTTACCCTTTATTGACCAAATGTTAGAGAGGTTGAGTGGTCATGACTTTTCTTGTTTTCTCGATGGCTTTAGTGGCTACTACCAAATTTGCATTGATCCAAAGGACCAAGAGAAAACTACCTTTACATGTCCCTATGGTACCTTTGCATTTAGACGGATGCCTTTCGGGTTGTGTAATGCACCATGACATTCCAAAGATGCATGACGGCTATCTTTGCGGACATGATTGAGAAATTCTTGGAAGTCTTTATGGATGACTTTAGTGTGTTTGGAGACTCCTTTGATGATTGTTTGAGTAATCTTGATAAAGTTTTGCAAAGGTGTGAAGACACTAATCTTGTGCTCAATTGGGAGAAGTGTCATTTCATGGTAGAAGAGGCATAGTGTTAGGCCACAAGATTTCACGTAAGGGATTGAAGTTGATAGAGCCAAGGTTGTGGCAATTGAAAAATTGCCCATCCCACACTAACTTGAAGACCCTTCGGGCTTTTCTTGGTCATGCGGGTTTTACCGGCGTTTTATCAAGGATTTCTCCAAGATTGCTAGGCCACTCACACTCTTGCTCACAAAGACACTCCTTCCTCTTCACTCAAGAGTGTGTTAATGCCTTCCAAATGCTTAAACAATCACTAGTGACCGCACCGATTTTGGTTGCACCCGATTGGTCCCGTGAGTTTGAGGTTATGTGTGATGCTAGTGACACTTCTTTGTAGAAGGCTGTCTTAGGACGAGAAAGTTGATAATCTATTCAAGCCCGTTTACTATTCTAGTCACACACTTAACCCCCACACATCTAAGTGCGCCACGACCGAAAAGGAATTACTTGTCGTTGTCTTTGCTTTCGATAAGTTTCGGTCGTATCTAGTGGGGTCTAAGGTGATCGTGCATACCGATCATGCAAATGTTGAGATACCTCTTTGCAAAGCAAGAGGCAAAACCCGGTTACTACGGTGGATTTTGCTTCTTCAAGAATTCGACGTGCAAATTAAAGATCGAAAGGGGTGTGAGAATGCGGTGGCGGATCATTTGAGCCGGATGACATTAGACGAGGAGGTACGAAGGTTTGAGAGGGAGATTAATGAGTCATTTCCAGATGAGCAGTTAATGGTAGTGGATGCAATGCTGCCAATGAAAAGGAGTGCTTGTGAGCCACGGAGTGGGTATGGTAACCCGTGGTATGCTCCTTTTGTGAACTATCTTGCTTGCGGCTACATAGATCCTAGTTTAAAGGATTACCAACGCAAGAAGTTCCACAGTGACATTCGTTTCTACCTGTGGGATGACCCTTATCTATATAAACGGTGCTCGGATGGCATAATTCGTAGATGTGTCAATGATAGCGAAATTAGGAGCATCCTCTCGTTTTGCCATGACCGGGAAGCCGGTGGTCATCTTGCGGGGGACAAAACCGCCCTTAAAGTGCTCCAAAGTGGCTTCTATTGGCCAACTATCTTTCGAGACTCTTATGCCTATGTGAAAGCTTGCAACGCTTGTCAACGGGTAGGTCGGATATCTAGGAGACACGAGATGCCCCAAAAACCTATCCTTGAGTGTGAGGTGTTCGATGTTTGGGGACTGGATTTTATGGGACCCTATCCTTCATCGTATAGCAATAAGTATATCCTAGTTGCGTGTGATTATGTGTCGAAATGGGTAGAAGCCATAGCATCCCCCACTAATGATAGGAATGTGGTCATCCGGTTCATCAAAAAGTATATCTTTGCTCGTTTTGGGGTGCCACGTGCTATCATTAGTGATAACGGTAGTCACTTCCATAACCGTCCTTTCAATACTCTTCTAGCCAAATATGGGGTCAAGCATAAGTTAGGGACAGCCTATCACCCCCAAACTAGTGGCCAAGTGGAAGAGAGTAACCGGGGGATTAAGCGTATCCTTGAGAAAACTGTGAATTCACACCCTAAGGATTGGGCTAATAAGTTAGATGATGCGTTATGGGCCCTTAGAACAGCCTTCAAGACTCCCATAGGTATGTCTCCTTATATGTTAGTGTATGGGAAATCTTGTCACCTCCCGGTAGAGCTTGAGCATAAGGCATATTGGGCTACCCGTTTTTTAAACTTGGATGAGGGTCTAGTAGGAGAGAGGCGGTTAGCACAGCTAAATGAGTTAGATGAGTTTCGCCTTAGAGCTTACGAGAGTGCGAGAGACTATAAGGAAAAGACTAAGTTACTTCACGATAGAGCCATTAAGCCTCGAGAGTTTAAAGAAGGTGACGAAGTCCTCCTTTATAACACTCGCCTTCACCTTTTTCAAGGCAAACTCAAATCTCGTTGGTCGGGTCCTTATGTAGTTTCTAAGGTCTACCCCTCCGGTGCCGTCGAAATCATTCACCCAACCAAGGGGAAGTTTGTTACAAATGGCCTTCGGTTGAAGAGGTACGAAAGGTTACATTTCGATGAGGCACTCGAGGTTATCCTACTTAAGGACCCCGTCCTTGTGTGGGACCTTGTGAGTCTTGTCAAGGACTTTAAACTTGGCATTCAAAACGTATAACTCCATCAAACTTCTTTTTATCCACCAATTCCATCTTTGTGTCAACGGTATAACTCTAAAGTTGGCACCGTATAAGTCATTCCGTCGAGCCAACGACATAAAACAAAGGCGCTTGGGGGAGGCAACCCACCGTTTCTCTGTTTTTGAGTAGTTTTTAGGTGTTAGAAGTGATCTAGGGTGTTAGAGTGGGAGTCTAGGCTGAAATGTGCAGTTTTGGTGAGACACAGGGCAATGCGTACGCATTCCTTTTAATGCGCACGCGCGATCAAACCAATGAGTTCACTTTCTTTGTCACGAGATTCTATGCGTCGCATTAGATTGTATCGACGCATCACTTCAGCAGAGAGTTCAGCACTTCCTTTGCGTACGCATTATTTTGGATGCGTACGCATCTTTTCTTCCAGTGAGTTTCAGAGCCAGCAATGCGTACGCACTATACCCTATGCGTACGCATTCCTTCTCCTTTTAAACAACGCGAAGTGTTTCACTTCATTTCTAACCGAATTTTCAACCTAATCTCTCTTTTATCCGGCCACTCTCCACCGCGATTCATCTTTTCCACCCCTTACACCCTTAATTCTTCAACCCACCCCAATTTCTCCTCCTTCCATCCCCAATTTCTACTATTTCATTACCTGCTGCTGCTGCGTGTTTACGCCATTGACGCCGCTGAAGCACTTTTCCGGCCACCCTCTCTCATGCTATTAACTGCCGCGATTTCGGATGGCCTTCCTCCTCCAAATCCTCCTCTCCCTCGTGTGGTAAGAATAGCTTGATATCCTCTGGTCAATTTCCGCCATTATTTTTCACCTGTGACTGTTGTTGACTGTTTTTGCAATTTATGGCTTTGTCTTGTATCGTTGTGGTGGTGGTGTTGTGGCTCGGTTGTGCTACATTGCGTTGTGGTGGTGGTGTTGTCGTTTTGTGGTTCGTTTTGGTTGGATTGTGTCTTTGTTGTGTTTGGGAAATCCCGATTGGGCGCTAATCGGGTTGTGTTTGTTGGTTGTTGTGGTGTTGTTCCGGTGCTATCTCTGTTTTGTCTACACCTTAGGTTAATGGCTCCACCCAAATCCACGTCCAATCCCGACTCCTCCGCCTTGGCCAAACGAAAGGGTAAGGCTCCGGCCGAGAAACCCTCAAAAAGGCCAAAGACTCGAGGAGGGGCAGCCCTCACCATCCGGGAACCGTCTAGTCAACCTAGGTCCAATCCTCCTAGGGGTACCTCCGGTCCAATCCCGTTTGAACAGCGTTTCATCTCACCTTTAGCCCTCGACAACTACAAAAACTTCTTTGTCAAAAGAGCCCCATTGTTGAGCGGTGTTTCGATTCTAAGGATGTTGGCATGCACTTCGATGAGAACATCGCTGCGAAAGTGGAACCCCTCCAACCACCAATGCCAAACCACCAAATCTCACCTCGTTCGGGAATTCTTTGCAAAGCCCAGACAGACCTCTCCACAAATTGCACCTCGGTTAAAGTCCGGGAGTCACCCTTACTATCTCTCCCGAGTCTATCAATACCCATTTTCACATTCCCGGGGTGCCATTGGAGAAAGATTATGTCCGTGCCCTTGCTACCCTCGAGAAGTCTAAGCCAAAATTTCGTGAGGAGGGTAGACAAGTGTTATGCCCCGAAGTTCAGTTCTCAGCCAAATCCGATAAAGCCCCCAGTCTCTTGATCAGTTCCATGTCTGATGCTACAAAATTTTTGATCAAGTTCCTTCTGAACCGCCTTCATCCTAGCAAAAATCAGTCCCGACTTTAAAGCTGATGCTAAGCGAGCCCTCATCTTTCCTCATCTCATCTTTGAGTTAGCTTCCTCCGCGGGTGTTTTAACCTCCTGATGAGCGTTTATTTCACCAAACAAAATTTATAATATTCTCAAGACAACGGTGACTAAACAAGCTCTCTAACCGGCAAGTGGACCGGTCGATTGCTAGTATAGCTACAGGAGTCCGAGGTCGATCCCACAGAGAAAGGTGTGTTTGTGAGTACCAAAGTGAACTTCTAGCTTAGTCTAGGCAAACAAGCGGTTGATTTGTTTATTATTACAATTATACTAAAACATGAAAGGGAGAAAGGAGATTAAACTACTAAGTTCAAAGAGGAGAAAGGGACATAGCCGAACCATGATCCATATGACTAATCTCAACCCTAAGGTAGACAAAACCGGGAGTGTGCAACAACAAACGAACTCTCACATTCAATCTCACGGGTGCGAACTCCTAAACCCGGTGCTAGCGTCTGAACAACTCTCTTCTAACACCTTATGCCATGTTAAGGTCTGAACAACTCTCTCCTAACAAGTCATGTTTTGCACTCGAGCCGCTTAAACGTATAAACGAGTAACCTCGCTGATGAGCTCGGTTTAACAACTAAAACGAGACTACATCACGATCCTAGAACCCTTTTCCCACACCCTCTCTCTGAACAACTCTCAAGAGTGATGTGTGTGATTTTGACCTAGGTGATCAATCTAGCCCAAATCCGTTATAACAAGTTCTAGAGCGTGAAACATGCAAGAAACAACAATAAAACGCACTACCCACTCCCAATTTCATCACCCAAAGGGTGATTTCATCACATATCACATGATTCGACTATGGAGAGAAATTAGCTACACATTATACAATCTAAACAACAAACAATGGAGAAAAACATAGCAATAACAACAAAAGAACAAGCAAACATACTTACTTGATTGAGATTTAAGAGAGGAAAATTCGTGCTCCAAAAGATCAAATTTTGACAATCGAAATGTTACGGATCGAAGATTTAAGTTGTACAATCAAAGAGAGGATTGAAAGAGCTTTCTAACGGTATATTACACTAAATCTAACTCCTAAAAACGCGAAGGAAAACGCCCAAATTTACCTAAACTACCTCCATTCGCGTCTCCCCTTATTTTCTGCTGTTTACGATGTGTTTTTATAGCAGGAAACGACCCAAACGCACGTTTGGAAGGTTGGGAACGTGCGTTTGAGACAGCTGCAACTCTGTATTCGAAAAAAACAGTCCAAAACGCACGTTTAAAGCTCCAAACGTGCGTTTCGCATGATGAATTTTTTCTGCTGCAGTAAAACCTTCATAACTTCTTCATCCGAGCTCCGATTTGGGTGATTCAAGATGCGTTGGAAAGATCTTTCAATTATCTACAACTTTTATGAAGAAGTCATGACCAGAAAATGCCTCCATCATGGGTCAAAATGCTTCTGAATCAGAACAGTCACTCGGGCACCAACTCTTTCTCTTCCTTTTCCTATTCTTTCTTCTTTCTTTGCTCATTCTTGCACCTTGATCACACTTATCATCATAAATCTTCGCCTTCCGGGTTCTCGAGACACCATTTCCTACATCATCACAACAACCAAAAACAACCAAAACATTCCGGAGGGTAAAAGTGCTCGGAATAGGGTCAATATCACTAAAAAAGAGGTAGTAAACTATCAAAGTGACGGATTTACTCCCCGTGCTAATAATTCACGATATTGCCCCTAAAACGGTCTAAATCACCAAGAAACGTGCTAAAAGTGGGATAAACGGGGGTAAAAGATGCACCGGAATCATGTAAAGTTGACTCTCATCAACCACCCCACACTTAGCCTTTGCTCGTCCTCGAGTAAAATAGGCGTTTTAAAACAAACCAAGGGATTCAACTTTATGATGTAGGTGCTACTACTCACACTCTCAAGGTAACCACAAAGTAAGAAACACGAACATATACACATTGGTGCAACATTATCAAGAAAATGGAGTGTGTGTGGTACCAAGCTAAAACCAAGTGCTCAAAATGATTGTCGGGCTTGAATCCCAACCAAACGCCTACCAACCGTCTCATAATCACTAGCCTCTCCACTAATCAAGGTCACTAAGTTTGGACACGATCGAAAGGCAGGACTTGAAGGGTTATAATGTTAGGCTAGGGTGATTCCGGTTAATCGAATAGGATATTTTGGGAATTGAGAAAAGAAGTGCGAGTGAACCTAATCAACAAGTGTACCACTTCATCTCTACTATACAAACCATCCAAACTCCTTTTGATTATTTTTAACACCTTGGGAACCATAGAATGCTAACATACCCGAACTCATTGCCTAATTCAACTATGTTTCAAGTTTCATAAAAGGCGAGGTCGAATACATTAGCACCTATCTCACTATCCCAACTCCAACATCATAAGTATAACTTTTGAGCTCATTACTTTGATTCCAACCCTTTATTTTATAAACTCCAAACTCTTATTCGTTGAGAACTTTCTAATTTATTTTGAACTTTGATTGATTGAGTTCTCTTTTTTTTTTTTTTTTTTTTTTTTTTTTTTTTGAAGAGAAATGAAGAATTTCACACTTTTTCTTTTCTCTTTAGGCCAACCCAAACATTAGGGCCAACTTAGCTCCTCTTCTCCTTATAGCTCCAAACCAAGAAAACACCAACCCATCACAAGACATCATTTCCCCCCCACACTTGCTCGAGCAAGTCCGGCCTAACAAAAGACTAAGTCCACTCGTAGGTATGAATGAAGGGAATGTGACCATAAATAAAGCTCAAGGTAGGTTTCGACTAAGTAACAAAACGGCTATAAAACGAATGGTGGTCGACCATTCCACAAGGCCGAGAGGGGCTACGAAGGTCTAATGTTCGGGGTAAGGCTTATTTGGCTTTGGTTGGTCAAAGAGAACGCCAAAACCGTCATCCCATGTCCTACTTAGGTAAACCTATGACATTTCGTCTCAAGGCTAGTGATATGAGAGGTGGTAGCAATCAAATTGTGCACAAAGTGTAGCTTTCGTGAAAGTAATAAACTTCATTCTCAAGATAATATCAAACCACAATGTACATGTTCGGGATCCCGACTAAGGTGATCACCACTCAAATGTGAAAATAACACATACAACACGGTGTTAAGACCCTTGAAAAATTTTAAAAATTACCCAAAAATCGACTCGAGCCCGATCATAGGCTAAGCATACCACATTTATAGCACATTTAACAACGAAAACAAGAAAACATAATAAGTCTCCCACCCCACACTTAAACGAAACACTGTCCTCGGTGTGTGAGAGATAAAAAGAGTAAAAGACTTAGCTGTTTGACCAAAACCCGCGAAGAAGGCGCACTTTAGCCCACGTGACATCTTCTAGTAAGCTCCATCTCGAGTACTGAACACCATGTAGAGCGAAAAACAAGGCAAACGCATGCACGGGAAAGTCCACGTGCCAAAAGATGGTGATAGATACGAGATATATAAAAATAGAAGCCATGCCACAAACAAGGTATCAAAGCACATCAACCATACTAGACGGAATCGCCTTTGGATGTAAAGATAATCAAAAGAAACACATAGCATCCAAGCATAAAATAAGGCCACAGAGGCTCACATAAAAACATCCCGTCTACGTGCAGGAGCAAGAATCAAAAGAAAAATCTCACCCCAAACTCTCTTGTGAGACAAAACTCTCCCTCTTGCACCCAAAAACACTTCAAAAACAAAATTATTACCAAAAGGTGGGTTGCCTCCACAAAGCGCCTTTGTTTTACGTCGTTGGCTCGACCAAGTGGCACCAAAACGGACTCAAACCATAAAGGACTCAAACCAACTCAAGACAACATTTTTAATTCAATCAAAAATCACCAAAACCATCAACCGAAATCCGAACTCAAGAATATCAACAATTCAAGGAGAATGAGCATAGCAAGCATAGGGAAAACGAGTTCACTAGAACTTACCGCACATGGCTCTTGGGAATCCCTTTTCGTTGAAATCCGCCATCATCCTCTTCTTGAAATTACCATCCCATGGTAGTTGTTCCTTTCATAAATCTTGTGAGCTTCATCTACCGGGAGTAAAGAGTGTAGTAGTCCGGGACCGGTATGCTAATCACCTCCAACTCTTCCGGTAGCTCTACCACGGATGTCATATCAAGCTCATGAGATTTCATCACACACTCCAAAATTGCATCATCATACACTTCAATCGGGAGTGATGGTGAAATGGGCGATCCGTCTTCTCTTCAAACTCGAATCCGGTTCTTCAAAAAGTGTGCTCAAATCTATCATACACTCCTCCAAGTCATCGTCTTGCATTTCTTCGGGAGGCGGTGTAATAGACAAACATTGCACCTCTTCCATCTCTTCTTCATCCCAAAACGAGCTACTTTCATCACCAAAGATTTCATGTTGAGTCTTAACAATGGTTGGTTCCACCATACATTCCACCAAGGCATCATCAATGTTCACATCGTAGAAGTGAGGTGTAATCGGAAGAATGTGAAACTTACCACAGTCAAACTCCACGAGAGGAACCTCTAGTGATATGGGGCGATCCCAACTCAATCTCTAGCTCGGAAAACGCTTCATCTAGATAAAAATCATCATCCTCTCTCTCCGTTTTCCTTGAATGAGCCTCTTCTCGCTCTTTTCCCACGGCTTCTAGCTCCTTTCTTGTTTCTTCTTCTTTCTCAAACATCCTCTTTTCATTTAGTTGCACTACTCGATCTTCAAGATTTTGCAAAGATTCCTCTTGTTGGTCCAACAATTTCTCATGGTGTGCATCTTCAATCTTTTCCCTACCGACTTCATCTCACTCGGTCTCTTGCGTCTTGGCCCTCTTCTTGTCTCGGAAACATAAAGTCTTGAAGTTTCCGCAAATCCGCTCAATTTGGTCAAACGCTTGATCAGGTTGTAACATCATTATATCACCACCGCTTGAAGCATGAAGTCGGTTTTGCATATCTTGATCAAGTCCCCGCAAGAAACAATGGACTTGGTCCCCAAGAGTGACTCCATGTACGGGACATTGGCGCAACAAGGCCTTATACCGTTGCCATGCCTCGAGTATTGACTCGTCTTCATAAGCATCAAAGGTCATGATTGCCTCTTTCAAATCAAAAACTTTTCCCGGTGGATAGTATTTAAGCAAAAATGTGCGCACCACCTCGGTCCAAGTGTGTAGGAGTCATGCCTTAAGGAGTCATACCACGCCTTGCTTGGTCTTTTAGAGTGAATGGGAACAAAAGTAGCTTGATTGCCTCTTCACTAACACCTTCCATCCTTATAGTCCGACACACCTCGAGATAATGATCTAGGAAGAAATAAGGATTTTCGATTTCCGTCCCTCTATAGGTTGAGTTGTCCCTAATCATATTGATAATATTTTGCCCAATACTCATAGTGTTGGCGGTGATCGAGGGCAACCTTATCGGACTATGCCCCACCAAGTCGGCCCGTGGCATGACCAAATCTCTACAAGTCCGCACATCTCCTTGATTCGGTGCGGATTGGGAGTTTGCATATGAGCTTGCATTAATGCTTGAAATCGCTCTTGTACTTGATTCATGAGCCAATTCATAGCATTCGGGTCCATCGGTGGCATTGCTCCACCTTGTCCTTTCCTTGACAGTTTACCGCTTTGTTGAACATTGTTACTTAAGGATTGGCCTTGAGCTCGATTAGTAACTCCTTGACCTCCCCGATAGAAGGTGTTCCACAAAAACTTGGCCTCCACGACCAACTTGATTAGTGTCTTGGTCCATTTCCGTTTGTTCGGACTCAAACCTTCAAATCTAGCAATCAAATTCCCAACTAGAAGCCCCTTCCTCTTTGTTTAGCAAAGGTCTCCATTCTAGCAATGTAAGGTTCAAGCGGTTCTCAAAAACTCCGGGCAATGCACTACAAAACACCAAACAACAAGAAAACAATAAAATAAAACCTAGGCCCAAGCCTTGGTTCACTTGCAAGATATCACAAATAGCACACATCTTCCCGGCAACGGCGCCATTTTGATGAGCGTTTATTTCACCAAACAAAATTTATAATATTCTCAAGACAACGGTGACTAAACAAGCTCTCTAACCGCAAAGTGGACCGGGTCGATTGCTAGTATAGCTACAGGAGTCCGAGGTCGATCCCACGAGAGAAAGTGTGTTTGTGAGTACCAAAGTGAACTTCTAGCTTAGTCTGAGCAAACAAGCGGTTGATTTGTTTATTATTACAATTATACTAAAACATGAAAGGGAGAAAGGAGATTAAACTACTAAGTTCAAAGAGGAGAAAGGGACATAGCCGAACCATGATCCATATGACTAATCTCAACCCTAAGGTAGACAAAACCGGGAGTGTGCAACAACAAACGAACTCTCACATTCAATCTCACGGGTGCGAACTCCTAAACCCGGTGCTAGCGTCTGAACAACTCTCTTCTAACACCTTATGCCATGTTAAGGTCTGAACAACTCTCTCTAACAAGTCATGTTTTGCACTCGAGCCGCTTAAACGTATAAACGAGTAACCTCGCGATGAGCTCGGTTTAACAACTAAAACGAGACTACATCACGATCCTAGAACCCTTTTCCCACACCCTCTCTCTGAACAACTCTCAAGAGTGATGTGTGTGATTTTGACCTAGGTGATCAATCTAGCCCAAATCCGTTATAACAAGTTCTAGAACGTGAAACATGCAAGAAACAACAATAAAACGCACTACCCACTCCCAATTTCATCACCCAAAGGGTGATTTCATCACATATCACATGATTCGACTATGGAGAGAAATTAGCTACACATTATACAATCTAAACAACAAACAATGGAGAAAAACATAGCAATAACAACAAAAGAACAAGCAAACATACTTACTTGATTGAGATTTAAGAGGGAAAATTCGTGCTCCAAAAGATCAAATTTTGACAATCGAAATGTTACGGATCGAAGATTTAAGTTGTACAATCAAAGAGAGGATTGAAAGAGCTTTCTAACGGTATATTACACTAAATCTAACTCCTAAAAGCGAAGGAAAACGCCCAAATTTACCCTAAACTACCTCCATTCGCGTCTCCCCCTTATTTTCTGCTGTTCTGATGTGTTTTTATAGCAGGAAACGACCCAAACGCACGTTTGGAAGGTTGGGAACGTGCGTTTGAGACAGCTGCAACTCTGTATTCGAAAAACAGTCCAAAACGCACGTTTAAAGCTCCAAACGTGCGTTTCGCATGATGAATTTTTTGCTGCAGTAAAAAAACCTTCATAACTTCTTCATCCGAGCTCCGATTTGGGTGATTCAAGATGCGTTGGAAAGATCTTTCAATTATCTACAACTTTTATGAAGAAGTCATGACCAGAAAATGCCTCCATCATGGGTCAAAATGCTTCTGAATCAGAACAGTCACTCGGGCACCAACTCTTTCTCTTCCTTTTCCTATTCTTTCTTCTTTCTTTGCTCATTCTTGCACCTTGATCACACTTATCATCATAAATCTTAGCCTTCCGGGTTCTCGAGACACCATTTCCTACATCATCACAACAACCAAAAACAACCAAAACATTCGGAGGGTAAAAGTGCTCGGAATAGGGTCAATATCACTAAAAGAGAGGTAGTAAACTATCAAAGTGACGGATTTACTCCCGTGCTAATAATTCACGATATTGCCCCTAAAACGGTCTAAATCACCAAGAAACGTGCTAAAAGTGGGATAAACGGGGTAAAAGATGCACCGAATCATGTAAAGTTGACTCTCATCACCTACCACCAGAGGCGGCGTGTTCGTAGAACCCGGAGCATGCTGTCCTCAGGAGTACGCACGCCCGACCCTCTGTTCCAGCCCCTCCACCCCCTGCCTCCATTCCTTCCCCCTCCGTTGCACCTCCACCAGCCCAACCTTCCGGACCTTCTTCTTCCGCTCCATCCTCTCTTCCTCCTCTTTCCACCTTCGAGCGTCATGTCTACACCATGGCAGCATCTTTCCGCTCGTGGGCTGAGGATCAGAGGCTTGTCCTAGCCGGTCTTGTCGAGGCGATCCACACCTCCGGCAACTCCTCCGTTAGGAAGAAGCTTCGTCGGCCAGCTCTATCTTGTGTTTTCCCGGGGGAGTTAGACTCTTTTGTCACTCAGGTTGCTTTTCAGGAGAGGGGAGATGAGGGAGATCAGGGGGCTACTGCTGAGGAGGGGGTTTCGACACCGAGGCGGTGAGTCCGTGATGTGGAGGTAGTTCGATTCTGGGTCTGGTTACGTGATGAGGGTAGTGAGGGAGAGGGAAGGTAGTGCATCCGATGGAGACGAGGTCACACCACAGCCCACCACGATTCACAGTCTGCTGCTGCACACGCCCTTGAGGAGGAGAGCGCTTCCACCGGCGTTTTGATCGGAGTTCGGGATGATGAGGTCACTTTCGAGGTGATGTTCCTACTGCTTTGGGGCTACTCAAGCCCATACTACTGCTGCACTGCCGTTGAGCCGGCACGATCGAAATTGACTTTACCTCGTCGCGTGATCCCCAGCACCGATCTACGCGTGCTTGAGTTTATTTTATTCCCGTTCTCTCGTTGTATAGCCCTAGACTAGTCGGTCGCCTTTTGCACTTTTTCTCGCCTTCAGTTGGCCTTGATGTAAGCCGAGGGGCACTTACACTAATTTCTTCACTTTTTCTTCTTTTTACCGTACTTGGATGATTTTACTTTGGCCTGTTTTGGCCATATCTTTATGCATGGTTGATACTGTATTTCTTTTATTTGATATTTTTGGTCACATGCAGTCTGAGTCGGTATTTCCCCCGTATCCTCCCCTAATTGTATTTGTGGCATTATCTTTCTTATATCTCGATATCTACTGCCTCTATTCGGCACGGTGGCTGTTCCCCGTGTTTGTGTTTTCTTGGTTTCTCTTGGTGTAGGTATTTGGGATGGAGCTTCCCTAGACATGTCACGTACACAGTTGCGCCTTTCTGCCGGGTTAAGCTAAGCCTTCTTTCTCTTTATCATTTACACACTGAGGACAGTGTTGCATTTAAAGTGGGGGGTGGTAGGCTTAGCTTTGATATGTGCTTTATTGTGTTTCTGGCCATTGTGTTGTATGCTTAGTGTGTGATCACTTCTCTAGCAAAAAGTTGAGCACTTTTTAAAATTTTCCATGGTATTGATGTTGCATTCGTATGTTGAGCCGTCACACCGATAGGATAAATGGTTAGTGAATGTTTAAATGCATGATACTTGGCTTACTACCTTATCTTGGAAACGGGATTTTCACGCACGTATAGCTTCGATTTCATGAACCATGGTAACTAGTGACCGATTATGGTAGACTCAGGCACAATTCGGCTACCTAGAACTCATATCATTAACTTTAGACGAAATAGAAAGGCCGACTTTGGTAGAGTTTGGAGCGATAGTTATGGCATTTCTTTGATTTAACTAGAGCCATATAGCCATCCCGTGACATATTCCACAAGTAACCCTCTAAGCCTTGGTAGGATGGTTAGACCCCCATCCGACACTTAGCCATTCGTATTTAGCCCGTAATTTCCCAACCCCGAGCCTTATTTGTGGTCTACATTCCCTTGAACACCCTACGAGTTAAGCTTAATCTTTTCGTTTAATCACACTTGCTTAGGCAAGTGTGGGGTGTAAAGTGATGTGTATTTTGAGAGGAGTTGGTGTTTTTACGAGCTATTTCATATCTTGGAGGTAGGAGCTTGACTCGTATTATGTTCATGTGATGGCCCTTGACTCAAACTGTTTAATTTGTATAATGCAGCTTTTCTAAGTTCAAAAAAAAAAAAAAAAAAAAAAAAAAAAAAAAAACTCAGAATGAAATCAATCAAAGAAAGCACAGCAATGAAGTCAATAAAAGTGTAATAGAGGTTGAGTCAAAGAAGGCCAAGCGTTTTGAGACTTGTGTTTTTGATTTGAGTTGTGATGTTTGTATTTGGGACGAGTCTCGGTCAAGAAACATGATTTCATCTACATTTGAGCCTCGTTACACTTGAGACATAGTGCGATATGGCGTTTTACTTAATGAATCATGTTTAAAGCTCATTTTTGAGCTAGCTAGAGAAAGGGGGTAGAGCTAGCTACATTCTACATTGTACACCCGAGATTAAGCTTGCTCGTTTTATTTCTTTCTTGTCTTTCCCAGAAAATTCCCTTCCGGTTAGCCCCGTCCCTAGCCTAACGTTACAACCGTGCAAGTCCTACTTGACCTCACTTAGCCTCGGTTGGCCTCGATTAGTGGAGATGCTTATGAAGTATGAGCCTATGGTGTAGTCGTGATTAACCTAGCATCCATAATCCGAACCGGTGAACCGTGGTAAATGTAGGAAAAGCTATTCACTCACACACATCCCGTTTGATTGATAAGATAGGGTTAAGTGTTGCATTCACTCATTTACTTTCCGTTTATCATTGAGGTGTGATTGACTTGACATACGCGTGTGACGTTGACTCCTTGGATTCTTTTAAAACGCTCATTTTGCTCGAGGGCGAGCAAACGCTAAGTGGGGGGTGGTTGATGAGAGTCAACTTTACTTTGCTCCGGTGCTTAGTTCAACCCCCATTTACGGCACTTTTGGCTCATTCCGGGCAATTTTAGGCCATGTTAAGGGAGAAAACACACAATGCAATCACGTTGAGGTAAACCATCATATAGATGGCAAACCGTGTTATTTGATGATGTTTTTAGTCCTTTCGAGTCCTATTTATCTTGTGAAATTATGCTTGGTATATGTTTGGACGTCATGACACAGGATTTAGGTGCTCGTAAGCCTGGAAGGTGAGGTAATGAGCTCAAAAGGCAAGACCGAGGTTCGGGGATGAGAAAAGTTGAAGAAAAGTACAAAAGATGGAGAAATGCGATCTATGCGTGCGCATTATGAGCTATCGTGCACGCAACCATGGTACATGATGCAAAGTTTGGACAAATGAACTCTATCGTGACGCATTCCAAGCTATCGCGACGATCATCGATACAATCTGACTAAGGGAAGTGGGCATGCGTCGACGCATTCCAAAAGAAACAAAGACTGAGGAAGAAGTGGGCATGCGTCGCATTCCGATCTATGCGTCGCGATCCACCTCAAAGAAAGTCGATTTTGACAGACAAACATACGAGGGCAATGCGTGCGCATTGGACAACAATGTGTCACGCGTTTGATGACTCTTAGTACAGATTTTGGGCACATATAAATAGAGGATTGCACTGATTTTTGTTAGAGGTTTGGACACTTTTTGATACTCCATTTTTTACCTAGAATTTTCTCCCAAACCCTTCTTCTCCCTAGATCGAAATTCACTCTTTCACTATTAGATTCTCTTCTATTTTAGTCAATAGATAAAATTAGCTCAATCTAGCTCAAGTTTCCTCTCTACTTTTGGATTTCATCTTTTGTGGGTCTTCTTCATCGGCAATTAACGTTGGATGGTGTTGGATCTTGATGTAATTCAGATTTTTACACTAATTTGGTAATCAATTTTAGTTTTCCTTCTCTTATGGCTTTAATTACATCTTTAATTTACATTCTAGTTCCATTATGAGTAGCTAAATATATCATAGTCAAATCATGTGAAGATGGATGAAATTGCCTTCTAATTGATGAAATTGGGAATGGGTAGTGTTTAATTGTTGTTATATTGACAATTTCATGTCTTAAAACTTGTTCTTAATGCGTGGAATAGCTTGATCACCTAGTTCACGAACACACACACCACTTTCATAAATGTATGTTGCGAAGGGGTGTGGGAAAAGGGGTTTTGAGATCATTCCTTATAATCAACTGAGTTGTTTAGATTGATTAGGGAGTGAGGTTTAATCGGTTGTGAAATCGGGTGTTTCGGTCAATTAAATCCTTAAAGGCGGACTGTTGAACCGGGCAAAGGGTGTTTGATTGTTGAATGGCGTCCTACACTAGCTTAGGAGTTTGCACCCATGGATGAGTCGATATAAGCGTTAGGTTGGTAGGATGGTTAATCCCATTCCCGAATAATCGATTAGAGGGGCAAAAGTAGTCAATTGGATCATGGTTTGGCTATGTATCTTTCTATCTTTAATATCTCTAGTTTACATTCCGTTTTAGTGTAATTAAACTTGAAATACCTTGGTTGATCTAAACTAAATCCGAAGACGACTTTGGTATTCGATTGATTCTCCGTGGGATACGACCTTGCTCACCTCTATAGTATTTCCGACCCGGTACCCTGCCGGTTAAGGTTGGTCGTTACTATTTTGGTCATCAATAGGTGAAGGAGATTCAAACTTCATAATATATGCCTTTGACATTGATGAAGAACAATTCACTTCATTGGCTCACCTTCCAGGTTTATACACCACGAACTACAAGTATTGTTACCCTTGTCTTGGAATTTTAAGAGACTGTCTAAGTCTATGTGTGAAACATCTCCAAATTCCGGATGTTGTGGAATTATGGTCGATGAGAACTTATGGTTCGGTGGCATCTTGGACAAGGGTGACATTCTCAATCCCAATCTACATTCCAGGGTTAAATCGGAGGGTTTGTCTTCCAGTTACGAGTTGGAGAGATGAAGACATATTGATGTGGGTTGAAGACGGTGGTGGCACTTTGATCTCATATTGTTTCAGAGAGAAAAGATGTACCAAAATCAAGATTCACTTTGCTGCAAATAAGGAGGCCTTGATCACAATTCCATATGTGCAGAGTTTTCTTTCCCTTAAAGATGCTGTCCAAAATGGGAATTTGGAAGTCAACAAGATGGAACTGCCTTTCAAGATTGATCGTGCAAACGGAAATGTCAACACAAGTTGATATCTCTCCATCATTTTGCATTTA
The DNA here is from genome assembly GCA_026214975.1 of Gentiana macrophylla. NCBI lineage: Eukaryota > Viridiplantae > Streptophyta > Magnoliopsida > Gentianales > Gentianaceae > Gentiana > Gentiana macrophylla. The sequence continues at coordinate 126,091,345 of CM047809.1, read as the reverse complement.
TTATATATTTATTTAATGTTATGCAAAATAAATCATCGACTTTGTTTTATGCAGTTTAGCAATCTCTGTTGGAGGTTTTGGGATCGAGTCCCCGTAGGGACAAAAAGTGTGTGTGTGTTTGGTATCCGTAAAATAAAAAAAAATAAAAAAAACCACATGGATACCAAACACACACACTGTTGGAATTGTGAATTGTGATCAAGGCCTCCTAACGGCCAAATTAACTACAGCTGCTAATAATTGTTATAGCATAATAAAAGGCCTAATAAAACCATAGGATGTCTAACTTCTGATTCTGGTCATTAATCCACTAATAATACTCAATCTCCCCAATGCTGCCATATATATAGCTTGGATTTCCTTTGTCAATAAAAGTTGATCCATACAAATCACAACCTTGAAATTAAACATGGACGATTATATTTAATGGTCCCAATCTGTAAAGTTGTTCGTCACAAGCTAGTCAAGGAAACTATGTCATACAAGTTCCACAACTCTTTTGTAAAAATTATTTTGATATGCGTATCGAAGGCTTTATATTCTGTTAATCGAGGTGAGTGCATTTACAGATTATTTATCTGCCATTGTTGTTCTGTTCAGATTCCTGTCTCTGTCTTTGTAGCTTCATTTCCTTGTTGATATGAGCTTCAACTCTTCCATGGAATGGAGTTCTTCATTCAAGATTTTCTTTTAACTCCTTTGTTGATTTTGGCATAAAAGTACTCTTCTGAATGTTTGTCCTCTGTTTGTAATGGTTGTGTCTGTTTTCTTTAATTCCTTCTTCTCTGTTTTAGCTCTTCCTTCCGTTATTGCTCTGTTTTAACAAAACCAACACTATAAAGTATGAACAAATTTCTAAACACATGATCACAACACACAAATAAAATTTGCATGAACCATAAATGACAAAACTGAAATAAGTAAACGTGAAAACTTATTAACCGAGACGAGTGTATTACTCTATCAGTATGACGAATTTGCGCTCAATTCGTGCTCATGATTTTCGCAAGCGTCTCCCGAGATATAACAATCATTTCCTTCCCTTCAAAGCGGCAACTCAATTGAGTAGAAGCGACGAACTCGAAAGTCACTTCAGTAATATCTTCTAATTTTGAAAAAACTGCGCAGTGTTTATGATTTTAAGTAGAGATTTGGTGTTGCTTTGGTGTGAAAAAATCATGTTAATTTTCATTCCAGATTGAAGAATTTACAGAGCGAGAGGAAGTTTAGGCGATTGATCGGATCATTTATTACCCATTTAGTCAGCCCGGATCTTGGGTGTTACGGTCGTGATACGGGTTGAGAAATGTCGAAGTTTCCCTCATCTAAACCTTTATGAAACTGTTTATTCAGATGACTTGGGCAACATCTTTCCTCATGTTTATTCATCTCTAGTTCGAGTTCTATATAGGATTTTCAGATCGGCTGAAAAAGAAAAAAAAAAACGCATCAAAATGGATTTGAAAAACGAGAATGTCACATGAAAATGATAGATACATGCGTATGGTTTCTTGTCAATGGAATTTTTTCGTTTATAGATCTGTAAGGATGTTGTCGGTGGAGCACCCTTCATGAAACCCCCGGTACTTGGGACTAACTGACCCGATTATATGATTACACTATATTCTATACTAGTAGGACTAGGAGCATCCGTGATTCTTGATGGCCAAAATAATGACAATCAAACTTTAACCGGGAGTGTACCGAGTCGGATGCACTATATAGTGTGCTTAAAGTCGTATCCCACGAAGAATCAATCGAGTACCAAAGTCATTCTCGTGCTTAGTATAGATTAATCAAGTTTGTTCAAGTTTTGATTATGCTAAAACGATTTTTAAACTAGAGATAAAGAGAGAAAGAGACATAGCCAAACCATTATCCAAATGAATACTTTCACCCATCTAATCAATTATTCGGGAATGAGTTTAACCAACCAACCAACCTAACGCTTTATATCGACTCATTCGTGGGTGCAAACTCCTAAAATAATACTAGACGCCATACAACAACCTATTACCCTTTGCCCGGTTCAACAATCCGCTTTTAAGGATTTAATCGACCGAAACAAGATTAACGCTTCAGAGTTGCTCGATTCACACCGACAAACCTCGTTACCTAATCAAATCTAAACAACTTAATCAATTATAAGCAACGATCTTAAAACTCATTTTCCCACATCTCTTAGCAACATACATTTATAAAAGTGGTGTGTAGGCTCATGAACTAGGTGTACAAGTTAATTCAAACATCAAGAACAAGTTTTAAGACACAGATTCGTCGATACATTAACAATTAAGCACTACACATTCCCAATTTCATCTATTAGAGGGAAGATTTCTTCAACTTTCACATGATTTAGCTATGTAGGAATTAGCTACTCATAATACTAAGGAAACAAACGCAATTAAGCGCTATAAACTTCATGAAACTAAAAATTAAAAGGAGAAAGTGAGTTTAGTACCAAATACAAGAAAAGCCCATGAAAATGATGCTCCTTGAAAGAATTAAATAGAAAAATAAATATTTGAAGAAACGAGACCTGATTGATTTTATTCAATGCATAATTGTGCTGCTGAATACATTTATTTATACTACATTTGTCTGCTACTTTCGAAAATTGATAAAGGACCTTTTATCTTTTACTAGAATAAAAAGATGAAATAATTAATCTGATATTTGAAACTCTAGGTGTCTCTGTATTTATCTTCTTCAACAGAACCCCTTTTTTGACTTTTGGCAAATATCCGACTCTTGGCAATTATCCGTTGAGTGACTTATTCTAACAGCCTCCGGCAAGTCGATGGTGAGTGTCCGAACAGGCGACAAGCGAAGAAGCCGAGCGGCGCAAAGGGAGAGCCCTTTTGTGAAGCTTGTCTCGAAAGATACCGAATCTAGCTTTGGAGGATTACCTATATTATCACTAAATTTTGATGGGCACGGTTGAGAACCATCCACGAAACCCATCAAATCATGGCTCTTAAGAACTGGAACCATGTTAAAATAAAATAAAATAATAGACGCATAGCATTTTTATTTTTTTTTCGAGAACCATAAAAAACAAAAAATAATAATAATAATAATCAACCGGGAATAGCTAGGAGAGGAGATGATGACTTTTGTTGAGAAGTGGAGAAAGAATTTAAGATGGAAATAGAATGAGTAAGGATTGCAAATTCGCAATTGGGTATGGAGAAAAGAATTTTGCTGCTGGGGGGTGGGTTGACGGTGGAAATAGTCCGGTGAGCCATCGATGCCGGCAAGAAAAGAATCAGCAATTGGGAACAAATCCCGTCGGCTGAAGAAGATATTATAGTTCGAGAAAATAATTGCAAATCGGGAACAAAGTAATCTGGACTCAAAGGAAAATAATTGTTTGGTGTGCAGGATAGTTTTGTGACTGGAACGGATGATTGTGGCAAGAAAAAAAAAAGGGCGGGTTGAGACGTGTAAAATAAAAAATGAAGAATTGAGGGTGAGGTTCGTTTAGATCACGGTCACGAACCCCCACCCAAACAAATTTCTATACGATTGACTGCGATCTCGAAAGGCGTTAGTCAACTACACGATACTGTGAAAGAATTAAATAGAAAAATAAATATTTGAAGAAACGAGACCTGATTGATTTTATTCAATGCATAATTGTGCTGCTGAATACATTTATTTATACTACATTTGTCTGCTACTTTCGAAAATTGATAAAGGACCTTTTATCTTTTACTAGAATAAAAAGATGAAATAATTAATCTGATATTTGAAACTCTAGGTGTCCTGATATTTGAAACTCTAGGTGTCTCTGTATTTATCTTCTTCAACAGAACCCCTTTTTTTGACTTTTGGCAAATATCCGACTCTTGGCAATTATCCGTTGAGTGACTTATTCTAACAGCCTCCGGCAAGCTGATGGTGAGTGTCCGAACAGGCAGCTTGAAGCAGAGAAGCCGAAAGCGAGCAGTGGAGAGCCCTTTTGTGAAGCTTGTCTGAAAGATACCGGAATCTAGCTTTGGAGGATTACCTATATTATCACTAAATTTTGATGAAGCGCGGTTGAAACCATCCACGAAACCCATCAATCATGCATTCTTAAGAATCTGAACAAGTACGTTAAAATAAAATAAAATAATAGACGCATAGCATTTTATTTTTTTTCGAGAACCATAAAAACAAAAAAAATAATAATAATAATCAACCGGGAATAGCTAGGAGAGGAGATGATGACTTTTGTTGAGAAGTGGAGAAAGAATTTAAGATGGAAATAGAATGAGTAAGGATTGCAAATTCGCAATTGGGTATGGAGAAAAAGAATTTTGCTGCTGGGGTGGGTTGACGGTGGAAATAGTCTGGTGAGCCATCGATGCCGGCAAGAAAAAGAATCAGGCAATTGGGAACAAATCCCCGTCGGCTGAAGAAGATATTATAGTTCCGAGAAAATAATTGCAAATCGGGAACAAAGTAATCTGGACTCAAAGGAAAATAATTGTTTGGTGTGCAGGATAGTTTTGTGACTGGAACGGATGATTGTGGCAAGAAAAAAAAAGGACGGGTTGAGACGTGTAAAATAAAAAAATGAAGAATTGAGGGGTGAGGGTTCGTTTAGATCACGGTCACGAACCCCCACCCAAACAAATTTCTATACGATTGACCAGGATCTGAAAGACGTTAGTCTGAACTCTCTGATACCATGAAAGAATTAAATAGAAAAATAAATATTTGAAGAAACGAGACCTGATTGATTTTATTCAATGCATAATTGTGCTGCTGAATACATTTATTTATACTACATTTGTCTGCTACTTTCGAAAATTGATAAAGGACCTTTTATCTTTTACTAGAATAAAAAGATGAAATAATTAATCTGATATTTGAAACTCTAGGTGTCTCTGTATTTATCTTCTTCAACAGAACCCCTTTTTTTGACTTTTGGCAAATATCCGACTCTTGGCAATTATCCGTTGAGTGACTTATTCTAACACTCCTTAGCTTCAATCCATGGAAAAACACCAAGTAGATGATGAAATACACCTCGGAGAAGAAAGCCCAATCACCAATTCCACCTAATTTCTCAATTAGCTAGCTAAGACAGGAGTTTTAAGACTAATTTTCTGCAAAAAGTGTTTAAGAATAGAGAGAATATTCTAACGTATCTAATCTATCTCTAAAACTCTATATATCTTCATTAGATCTGAAAATGTGGTTTTTATACCCATGAAATTCGTGCAAGCAGGCCCAGGCTTGCCAAAATGAGGTGCAGGCCCGAAAAATGTGAACAAAATGCTGCTAAAGGAAACATCAAGGTTTCAGGTCTCGACTTGACTCCTTCTCATCATAAAAATCCAATTTTCTTCACTTTTGCTTGATTCCTTTGCTTCACAATCACCATCATTCATCCATAGAACATCTTTCGACACTCCTTCATGGCCTAAAACTTGAATTCACAAACAATCACAACGAGAGCGTAATTCCATTGGGTACGATGTACCCGTGTGTGCTATAAATGTCCACATTTTACGATAAAAATGAGGTTTATCTAATATGTGCGATGTGGAACCAAGAGTGATAAAATAAGCGAGATTAAACGTCTAAAAGATGAATTCACGACCCAAAACGCTATAAAATGGGGTGAAAATACGTGCGAAAAGCATGGAAAGGTTGACTCTCATCACTTCTCCGCACGGTTATGGCCCTTCAGTATTTTTCTGGGATAGATTTCATTCAGAGAGAAACAATAGAAATATTGTATGTTTGCTTATTTCATTTACAAGAGACCATAATTGTGTTCTTGTCCTGATGAATTATATTTGTTGAAATTTTGGTTGATAAAAAAAATAAAAAAATAAAAAAAAAACAAAAAAAAGAAACAGATAGCAGTAAAGGCATATCCATGGAAAAAAAAAGTGTTTGGCACACAGAGCATCCATTCAATTTTTTTTTGTATGGTCCCAGTTGAGGCCACATTCAATGTCTAGTAATATTGATTGCTTTCATGTCCACCTTGTCTGTTCAAGAAAATTCAACACAAATTATGAAGGAAAAGAGGAAATTTTGTTTGTGGAACCCGCCCCACATGGAAAAAAAAAAAGTGAAGATTTTTTTGTGATAAATAGGAAAGTTTTCTCAACCACATACTAGTATACTACTTCACAATAATTGAAAAGAATATACATTCAATTCAATAATTTCTTGAGGTTGCTGGCACTGGATCATTCATCCTCTCAGCAAATTAAAATGGTTAAAATGTTTCCTACCTGTTTTGACGATGCTCTTCAACACCTCTCCGTCCTGGAAAAGGATCCCCCTCTATATAATTCTCTGTTTCGGAGTCAGACCAGGAAGATTTATCAGTCTGTGTTGAGATTCTTTAGGATGTTTTTATGGTGCATTCCGGATTGTGATGCAAATCTGCTCGCCGATTTCAATTTCTTTGCTACTTCCATTCCTGAACTATACAAACTTGAAGGAACAGCTTCGTTGGCTCTTACAATAAAAGTTAATGAGAAGCTTACCGAGTGTATTGTCGAAGTCCGCAAGGATCACTATCGCCAGCATTTGATATCGTCTTGTTCATTTGAAGCTGAGCCATTTACAAGTAACGAGACCATGGAATTTCTTGATTCTGTCCATGTTATTTTAAATGATGTTCTCAAAAGAGTGCTGGATGGGTTTCCAACTGTGAAGAGTCGGATTGAGACCCTAGGAGAATTAGTGTTCCTACTTAGGAATTTGGTTTACTATACACCTTTGGGTGGAGAATACTACGATGATGAATCGTTCTTTTCTCTAAGCGATTCTGATACAAATCCACTATCCAATTTGATTTTCCAATTCAATGTTCATGACTGGGCTAACAAGGCTGCTTGTTTTTCACTTTTGTATTGGCTAACTGTAAGAGAAGATGAAACAGTCAGAGGTTTGTATATTGATTTGCAGCAGGAAGTTGACCCCTGCAATCCTGCGTTCATCAAGCTGTGTTTTGAAGTCATTAAAGTTCCAAAGATGAAACGTGTGGATACACTCCTCTTCGGTGAATTCGTCTCCAGGTTCGTTGATTTCTTTCTCCAGAATCTGATGTTAATTTTAAATGATGATGTTCAAATGGTTCGAGAGGGATTGATATTCATAATAACCTTCCTTGCTGATCCACCAGCAAACATTGTGAATGATTCTGAGTTGCCTTTGGTTCGAGAACAAATTTGTGCAGTTTTGGATCAGGCTTCAGACACCATGTGCTTTTTCGTGAAACAAACATGGACTTGGCCAGAGGAAACATGATTCTTGATGATTTTCTAAAGTCTATTGATGAAGTTAGGGGGATATCGTAAACCTTTACGTCCACATTCCTCCTTTGTCATGGTCTACTTTCCTAGTATTGACAGGCTTGGATACTTTAAATGTCTATTAGCATACCTTGAAAACCTGAAGGAGACGATGAACAACGACAGGAAGCTTGTCCCTTTCTTAAAGCATCAGTTTTTCACAATTCAGGAAGAATTGTTGCATCTAAGGTTGTTTCTGCAAGATACTTCGACGATGCAAAACGAGCACAACGGATTGAAAGATATTTGGGAGCAAATTATGAGTCTATTATACCAAGCTGATTTTGCTATCAAATCGTCTTTCTTCATCGATGACGCTATTTGGTACAATTTGACTTGTCTATCTTTTGTCGTAAGAAAGATCAAAGATATTCGATATAAGGTCACGAACATTAAATTTGAGACTCAAACCGAAGGAAGTAACATCTGCAGAACTGAATCTATCTTCCCTTTGATGAGTTCTATTGATATTCCCAAGCCACCAACATCCACTTCCATTGTTGATGTTGTGGTTGGCTTTGAGAAAGAAACAGACTTACTAATTGATCGTCTTGAATGTGGAAGTGCACAATTAGACATCGTTTCAATTGTCGGAATGGGCGGGATTGGTAAGACTACTCTTGCTAAAAAACTGTACAATGAACCATCAGTCAGAAATCACTTTCATAAACGTGCGTTCTGTAGTGTTTCTCAAGTGTACAGAAAAAGGAATGTGCTACTAGGCATTTTGAGTGATTTATCTCTGAATGATGATGAAATTCGTCAAATGAGTGATGATGATTTAGCTAATCGGCTACGCCAAAGTCTTAAAGGTTTTCGATACCTTATTGTTGTAGATGACATTTGGGATATCAATGTCTGGCATGATTTGAAAGCTTCATTTCCAGATGACTATAATGGAAGCAGAGTAATTTTCACTACTCGTATCCATAGCATATCTTTGATAGCGAAACCAAATTCTACTCCTTGTCCACTTCCATTTTTATCTGATGATGAAAGTTGGGAGTTGTTACAACAAAATATATTCTCTAAGTATCCTTGTCCTCCACATCTATTGAATGTGGGAAAGTTGATTGCTAAGAATTGCAGAGGGCTCCCACTATCTGTTGTGGTAATTGCAGGTCTACTTGCAACAACAGAAAGAAGCTTACTTCGGTGGAATGAGGTAGCAGACACTCTAAATTCTTCTGCATCTAGCGAAGGGTGTAATGACATTATAAAACTAAGTTACAAGCAGTTGCCTGAAGCTTTGAAGTCTTGCTTTCTATATTTGGGAGCATTCCGTGAGGATAAAATTCTTGAAGCAAAACAGTTGACATTGTTATGGGTTGCAGAAGGGTTTGTATTGAAGTCTGGAAGTAACTGTTTACATAAAATTGCTAAAAAGTACTTGAATGATTTAGGTGATAGGAACCTTGTGACCGTCACCAAAAGAAGTTGTAATGGTGGGATCAAAAGTTACCGTGTACACGATCTAATACGCGATTTCTGTAGAACTGAAGCTCAAAAGGAGCACTATTTGTGTTTTATAAATGCACATTATAAAAAATTCCCGATGTCCAGTGTGTTGTATCACTATCGCATCAGAATCGAAGCTGAATGGAGTACTTTTGTTGGTGCAAAACCTAGAGGTCCTACGGTCCACTCTTTGCTCTATTTACCGGACTCTCTTCCCTCCTCTTCCACGCCTTATTTCGAAGTGAACTTTTTACAATCCTTTTTGCAGAATTTTAAACTTGTTCAAGTGTTGGATCTTCAGGAGATCCAAATTGATGGAGAGTTTCCTACAACAGTAACAACACTAGTCCACCTTAGATACCTAGCACTTCTATTTTCTGAAGCTTTATACGTTCCACCGGACATAAGTAATCTTTGGAACCTCGAAACTTTGTTACTTGGTGGACGTAAATCGGTAAAATTTCCAAAGGATATTTGGAAGCTGCAAAGACTGAGGCATGTGGAAGCATTTGTGGTTACAGTTGCTTTAGGTGGTGTAACCGGAGTTTTCTCTCTACTGCCTGGTTTGAAAACTTTTAAATCATTGTACATTCCTCCGGGAGAAGATGGAGAGGAGCTATTAAGAAGGCTATCAAATGTCCGGAAATTCAGTTGCGCTTGTAGTAGTTTGTGGGATCCACATCTTGAATGCTACCAGCTACCAAAACTGGAAATTCTCACAAAGCTCGAGTCGTTAAGTATGATTCATGCTGGAAAAGCTCGTCCCTCGTTCATGTTTAGCTTCCCCTCAACGATCAGAAAATTGACCCTGCAAGGTTTCAATCTACCTTGGAATGAGTTGTCTGCTATAATTGGGATGCTGCCATGTCTTGAAGTTCTGGTGCTACATGAGAATTCGCTTCAGTGGGAGAAGATGGGATGTGGAAGAAGAGGAATTTCCAAACATTAAATCCCTGACACTCGAACGTCTAGACATTGAAGAGTGGAATGCATCAATTGATTCATTCCCTTCTCTGGAGAAACTCGTTGTATCTTGCTGCGTTACTCTCATCGAGATTCCTTGCTGTTTTAGTGAAGTTGCTACTTTGAAGTATATTAAGGTTAATTTTTGTGCAAAGAGTGTGGGTGATTCAGCAATTCAAATTCAGAAAGATCAAATTGATTCGGGGAATCAGAGTTTTGAAGTTGACCTATTTGTCTTTGATTCATAGTTAGTGTGAAAGATGCAACAAAGTACACAGATTTTGTTCACTGCCTTGTACACAGAGTTGTATGGTCTTATTGATTTGTGGTAAAGAAGATCATACTTGTTGTTTATATGAAATGATTTGAATTTCATCCTTGCTTATTAGAATTTTAAAAAAAAAACACTATATATTAAACTAAATTGTTTGTTTTATACATAAGTTTCTTTCTCCATGAAATTATTGTTATATTGAATCTGGTAATGTATTGTTATCCTATGTATGTCTATGTCAATTACTACTTTGTTTGAAAGAGTTTTGATCAGGATTCTGTCGCTCCTATTAATCCGGCTCATGTTGTGTGGGTTCGAATTATTCTAAGTGCTCTCGTTGCTTCTATTTCTTCATCTGACATTGTTCCGTTTATGGCCCTCAAGCTGAAAAAAAAAAAAAAAAAAAAAAAAAAAGGGGAATGAGGAGAAGGGACATAAATATTTCATCAATTGAGTAGAAGGCTGACAAGCTAAAAACTTTTGCGACAGCGATAAAACTATTTATTCATTGTCGAAATTCACTTGTGTTCAAATTCACTGCTTAAATTCATCAAAAATTCATCATCGAAATTCACTAATTTTCAAAATTCATCATTTTGAGATTCACCGATTTTCTGATTCATCATCAAAATTCATTTATCAAATTCACCGATTTTGGGATTCACCTTAAGATTCACTGATTTTCGATTCACTGTTTGTTCTTATCGCTATAAAATTATGCAATGTCTTCTCCTATAAAAAATATGTAGTTGTCTGTTACTTAAAAATATTCCAGATTTTGTCTTATCCCTAATTTTCCAAAAAAAAAAAACCTCTCGTGAAGCATATGGCAAATTCTTGTGGACAGGACACATATGCTAAATCATCTTCCATGGTCGAAACGGTAGATTGAATATACTTGCATGCTATTAAAAATAAACTTGGATCCGGAAGAATTATTTAATCGATGTAGTTGTTAATAACCTTGGTACCTGAATACACTGAAATTACAGGAGCCATTGAAATTACAGGAGCCATCCAAGCCCTGTGAGACTATATATATATACTAGTGGTGAATCCCACGCCGTGAGGATGTAACGTAGAAGTTGAAAAAATATGAAAGTCATATATAGTTTAAAAGATGAAGTATTCAGATAAACCAAATAGTTACAGCCATGCATTTTTTTTTTTTTGAAGAAAGCCTATCATCACTTGTGTGTTTACGTTCAAGATGATATGAATGCGTTTATGTGGTTTGTTGTTTCATGTGGTGAATGGAATATGCTAAGTTTTTATCGTTTGGGGTTTGGGGTTAATTTGTGGTACTTACAGCTGGTACCATCATTTAGCCTTCAAATTTTTTTATTGAACCCCCCATGTTCCAAGCGGCAAAACAGACACTTGCTCTGTATTTTTTCTTGCTTTTCTTATCTGATATTAGCATACCTCAATTGTGATTTCTTGCTATATTCTTGCATCTATTGCTACAATGATGTATTCTCTCACATCCCGTCTTCTTTTCACATGAGTTTGTAAAAATTCTGTGTTTTGATGGAATAATTTTGCTCATACGACCAATGTTCTATATATATACATATATTTCTTTCAATTTGCGAGTCCTTGCAAGTGTTTGAAGTTGATGAAGATTGATTTTCCTGAATGTGATACTTTTATGTCTGGCTAACAACTTTTTAGCAATTTGGATGTTGTCTTGTGTTTTTTTTTTTTTAAATTTCTGCTTCATGCCTCAGTTGCAGTGATAATTATAACTTTTGTGGGAAGTTACATGATTTTGCACCATCACATGTAAGTACCTGATATATAAGCTCACTCTTTTTTTTTTGTTTCTAGACATATATAAGTTTATGTCACTTGGATTGCAGGATCTGTATGAAGTATCTGAATGGATTTTGTTTGCTTACGAAATTAAGGCTGGGGCAAAATTTAAGCTCGAGCATTGTTGTTAGTAGACATTGATGAGGACAATATGTCTACTATAGAGGTGGGATTTAAGCTCGAGTAAATGGATTATTATTTTTCCCATTATGCAAATAATAGATTCATGTCCTCTGCCAGTTAAAAACATTGTTTGTTATTTGAATCATTTCTTTAATCAATGTCCGTGGTTTTCTACTTTTAACCCTACATCCTTTTCGTGAACAAGATTCGCCGTCTATCCTTGAACGTCCTCTAAAGAAGATTAAGAACCTCTTCACTTTCCATCACCGCCGTCCCTCCAGTTTCACAAAAGTTTATATATGCAGCCCCTAGACTCTCGTCTTAGTCATACCGCATTTCCCTTGGTCTCACTCTCCGGTGGCCAAATTATTTTCCTTGACCACTTTTCCTCATCCATGCAGAGGGTAAATGTTGACCGATACAAGTTGGAATAGTCGGCTTTTTCAAATGTTGAACTACTGAGAATAAAAACAAGTTTTTCAAATTAACAAAGAGACACTTTAATTTGCAGAGAAAGAGAAGGACAAAGTAATTATAGAGATGATGGATGTCTGCTTTCCGGTTGAGTTTGCAGGTTTTGTACTGAGGCATGATATGACTAACCAATCAAAATACAAATGAAAATTAATAATAAAGGATGTCACCAATAATCACCGCAAGTACAACTACCATCTCTAAAATGATGAAACCTACTTGAATCTCTAACACTGATTTCCCTATTAACAACCTTTGAAATTACCTTAATCGCAGCATGACAATCCGGGCAAGCTCGTAAATTTTTCATAACCAAAATTGGAGACCCTTCCGGTGTGCTAATCAGAGCATACGCTATTGCTAATCTCTCACTATGGTACCTTAAAGATTCTAATTTGATCGCGTCTTCGACATTGTATAGTAAAGCACAACTTGTGTCTGATTTGTAACCTTCATTGTCCAACCTCTTTGACAAAGCGTCCATCTTTTTCCTGATTGATTCGATTCGTGGATGATTGGTATCGTTTGAAGTGAATGTATGAATGTTGTGATCGATTTCCACCCAGCTATACGCTGTCACTTTCTTGATTCCGCGTAGTTTCATGGCTTTCTTTACGGTTGCTGCGTTTTGCCAATCACTCATTTCAGCGAAGATGTTAGACATGTTGATATAGGAAGCGCGTCTCTGAGGTTCTCCATTTTGAAGAGATGATCCGCGGCTTTTTAGCAAGATCTTGATTTTTATGGATCCTGCACGAGTTTAAAACCAAGACCATATGATTTCATCGGGTTCATACGGCATTTGAGTCAAGAATTTCTCAGCTTCGATGAAATTCCCTTTTCTGCAAAGAACGTCGATCATACATGCATAGTGTTCTTTCCTTGGTGAAAGATTGTAGGTTTTGATCATCGAATCAAAGTAGCTTCGAGCATCGGTACCAAGCCCACGATGGCTACAGGCTCGTAACACGCTTAAGAAGCTATACAAATCGGGCTGGAATCCGGATTTGAGCATCTCATTGAACGACGTTATAGTAGATTCACCATCTCCGTTCTGAGCATATGCAGACATTAACGCGTTCCAAGAAACAATGTTCCTAACCGGCATTTCTTGAAAAGCTTGAAGCGCTTCTTTAATGGACCCACATTTCGCGTACATGTCCACCAAACCACTGCCACAAAAAACCGTTGACATGAATCCTGATCTTGTTATACAAGTATGGAGCTGTTTCCCTAGAGAAATCGAAGCTAAATATGCAGAAGCTTTTAACGTGCTCGCGTAAGTTGACTGATCACCGCATACATTATCTCTTCGCATGTCGTTAAACAGTTTCAAAGCTTCCTCAAAATACCCCTTCTGGACATAAGCCGACATCATTGCTGTCCACGGGACGTGGTTTCTACGATCCAAGTTTTTAAACAGAACATTTGCTTCATCAAAACTATCACATTTAGCATACATATCAACAAGAGAATTGGCCACTTGAACTTCGGTTTTCGAAACTGCTGCTAGTATCGTCTGTGCGTGGATTTGCTTTCCCATTTCGAGATCTAAAGTGTTAGCCGCGACGCTCAACATAGTTGCAAAAGGAAACTGACTTCTTTCGAAACAACCAAACTGCAACTTCTTGAAAAGATCAATGGACTCATTGTACATCTCTTCCTTTGCAAAACCGGTTATAACTATATTATACGAAACTCCATCTAACTCAGGCATTTCATCAAACAGTTTGGTAGCATCGTCTAGGCATTCTTGTTTGAAGTAAAAATCAAGCAATGCATTGCCAACAAATACATCCCAGACATAGTTGATCTTGACTATAATCGCATGAATCTGTCGACCGAAACCAACACTGTCTAATGCAACACCGGCACACAGTACCGCTGCAAGAGTGAAATCCGAAGGCTTCAATCCACAACGCCGCATTTCACAGAAGAGTGAAACTGCATCAGTATTCATCCCACATTTATACAGTCCAGTAATTATCACATTGAAAGTCACTGTATCTCTTTCTTGGACCTCATTGAATAGCTTTAATCCCAAATCTAGGCAATTAGACTTGCAATAAGAATCCAACAAACTATTGCAAACCATCCTAGCCGAATCGAACCCATATTTAATCACATGTCCATGAACTTGAACCACCTCATTTAGAGCCTCAGATTCTTCACAATATCCTGATAATAAAGTCACAAATGTCACTTCATCAGGCTTTTCAGTCCCTTTCCTACACATATCAGCATAAACACCAAAACCATTCTTGAACTGATTGTTTTTTGAATAGAAGCCGATCATAATCGTCCACGATACACAAGTTCTTGTAGTCATTCTATCAAACACCTCCTTTGCAAGACCAATATTTCCCATTTTCACATAGCTCGAAAGCGTTAGATTTGTAGAGTATGTATTCTTGTTAGACATTTTATCGAACGGCTGGCATGCATCAGAAAATGTTGTTCCGATTGTAGCTTTTTTCAGCTGAGTAGTTGAGAAATTGGTGACTGGGTCTAACCCATTTCTTGAAATCCTAGAATCCGGTAACAAAATCTTTGTTTCGATAGGGATTCTTGATAGTCCTTTTGGGAAAAAGGATGATGAAGATGATGAAAGGGAAGCAAGTTGAATTCGGAGTTCTTTTCGGGTTTGGGGCAAAAGAGCGGCAGTTGGAAGCCATAAAACCGACAGTAGAGTTTCCTTTGGCGCTCGATTTATTTTCTTCTAAATAAATAAATAAACAATTTTTTTAGTGGTTCTTTCATTATTTTAAGATTTTTTATTAATGGTTATTATTCGCACCACCATAGTTGTTTTTTTTCTCCATGTATCGATACACCAACACTATATTTATTTATACTCATGAAAGTCGAATTTATATTCAACATGATTGTTTATTAAGAATAAACATATAAGTTGAATATTCTATCTCAATTGATTAATTATAATCAATGTTGAAAATCTCGTGTTCGCAATTATAATCAATGAAGAAAACCACCAAGTATGAACAAAACTGGCAGCCGGAAAACACAAAGCAAGCTTGAATGCAAGAATTTATAGTCTGCAATTCTTTTAAAGAACCTCACCGAAAAAACAATCACGGTTGAAGGCCGGTAATGGCTCAACTTATATTTCGATTCCAATTGTAGAAACACAACACAACGTTTCAATGATTCATTACACATAAAGACACACTTTGTATTATAGATTTTTTTTTTTTCTTAAGCTTCTTAATTAATTGATACAATTACAACGATGAAGACAAACAAGTCAACAATTGATACTATACATGTTATAATATTTTGTTAAAGTTAGGTTGAGTTGAGGCTCGAGGACTTTGAGGTCCGGGTTATATACACATGTCTACTGTCTGTGGTAAAATTTCGTTAACGCGTCAAGTACGTATGAGTTATATATGTCTAGTTTATATGGTAATTTTATTTTAGTGGGAAAAAATAAACAAATGCATCTTTTCTTTTAAGAATAGTCTTACATTACTTGTGATCTTATGCTTTAAAAGTAAAATTAATTATCTTTTTCCTTATCTTTGTGTCTTCTCCGAACTTGAGAAATGAGTTGTTTTTTTCTATATACCTAGAAACAAATAATTATAATTTATCTATTGATGATGATTGATTCGTAAATTAAGATTCATTTATGATCATTATGTAACCACTATGTTACTACCGTAAATATCCTTTGGAAACATTTTTTTGGCGAGGATATCGTCGTAAGACCTTCGAAAAAAAAGGTTGAAACCCAACTCAAAAACCGCCACCGGAATATACATATCGGAATATCATTGAGTATTACTTCTAAATGCCAAGAAACTCGGATTGCGCTGTCACGTTTGAATCGTTAATCAACAAAACGGAACAATCTTTAATTAAAAGGGCAATGGAATTTCTAATCAAAGCCTCACATACAATGCATGACCCATTTTTTTTTGCGGGATCCGTAAATATTTAACATACTAAGGCCTCCGCTGGATTGAAGAATTTACATGAAAAGCAAAAAAGAAAGATAGTAAAAAAAAAAAAAAAAAAAAAAAAAAAAAAAAAAAAAAGATCGAATTATTTGTGAAATCTATTTTGAGTGTTTGAATAACTGACAGAAAGGAAGGAGATATATGGATTGTTAGTACATTTATAAGAAAAATGTATTATTTCCTTCCATTTCTCACCTGCTTTGGAAGAAACGGAGGCACCCAATTTTTAAAAGCACCTTATCCATCCTTCTCCCTTACTCTCCTTTCTTTTCTATCAAACTAAAACAATCCAAACACCAAAATTTAAATCCGCCAAATCATATCATTTCATTTCCTTCAAATCATTCAATCCAAACAGGGCCTAAATAATTTTTTTTACGAGGTTCGAAATATTTTCTATAGGTAAAATGTAGGGTATTTTTATTTTTAGCGAGGTCCGTGGACCCCCATATGATGCACCTAGATCCGCCCCTGCTCACATAAGGCATCACGTACTCCACCTATCAAACACCTTACATTAATAGGAACTCGAGAGTATCAGAATATACATTCCTTCATCAACGTACAAGAAATCGTGTCTACACCAAATACTTTGACTGTGTCATTAGCGCCAATGTCAAAACATATCTTATACTTAGCTATATACCCTTTTGGTGCTGGTGGATTAATTCCTTCCGGCTTAAATCCTCCGAGCAAAATATTCTTTCCTCCTCATACACTTTGACTGGTGGATTACTTAGCTATAATCACAATTTGATTATCGACCAAAGTGTTGAGAGCCGGTCCCGACACGCTTTATTGGGATTTTGGTGTTTTTTGGAATGAAAACAAACATCTTTACTTCTGCATGATTAATACCAAGCTCTGATTGTCTATATTTGAATAAGGAATTGACTTGTCAAAATTCGGTATACACCGAAATTATGATGTTCGATTCCATGTTCGATATATGGATAATCCTCTAGTATTGGTATTAATCATGGTGGAAGAAAGATGCGTGTGTTCATTCCGGAAAACACCAAGATCCCAATAAAGCGTGTTGGGAGTTGCGACCCTAAACACTTTGGTCGACAATCAGTCAGGTAATCTACGTACGTAACGAGGGGGAAAATTCATTCACACAAAAGAAAATATTCTTCTTGGAGGATTTAAATTGGAAAATATTCCACGAGTACCAAAGGGTATAACTAAATATAAGATATGTTTTGAGATCGATGCTAATGGCACACTCACAGTATCTGCTGTATACATGATTTCATGTACGTTGATGAAGAAATATATATACCACATGTTTTAACAATGGTTTTTTGGTCTACACATATATCACATAGTAATGTATACTTCTGATACTCCTCCTCACAAGATAATTTTGAATGCCAAGGTACCTCACATCGCGCACAAAACAATCTAAGACAATCCCGACACTCGGATTGCATCCCGGACTTCGTTACCAAACCCTTACATATTGCCCTAGTCCATCTATCGAACATTTGGCGCGTGTCGAAATCGATCTGCAATGTTGAAGCCCTAGTTTCGCTTATAATTAATATCACCATCAAAAGCTTTCCACTTCGAATTCGAGGATTCACGCTTGAATATTCTGGTAGGTTTCAGGAAATCCATCTTCATATTATACAATCCCTGCACTTTCAAAGGGTAAATCTTTTTTTTTATTCAAATCAAAATAACTATTTAGTTTCTGCAGTAAATGTTAATGAGATCTTATTATTTATCACGGTATAATGAAGATTAATTAGCTTGAAATTCTACCAACTGCAGGCTTAAAAATATATAGTCAAATTTAAATTCAAACAAAGTGATATTTCTGATCATAAATTCTAAAAACTACACCAAAGCATGTAGAAGATAAGAAGCTAGAATCACCTTAAATATTAAACTGGGAAAAAGTATGAATCTATTAAATAAAAATACCTTATGAAAAAATCTCAGCACACCCATTGAGATTTTTTTTTTCCTTTCTGCCTCTGAATTATTTTATTAAGGTAGAAAAGAGCCGGGGAATGCAAATGTGAGAATAAACCAAAAATATATATAATATATATACTACTTTGATATTTCTAACTTTTTTTCTTCTTCATTAATAATAGAATCAATCTTGTTATACGTTTCCATAAAATGCTCAGAATATTTTTTAAGAATCATTAATGCATTAATGAAATTGTGCTGAGGCATGAAAAAGTAAATTAGTTTTCTAAAAAGATATTTTTATCAATATATAATTAAATGTTACATTTTTTATTTTTTGTTTTTTTTGTTTTTTTGAAGAACGTTAAAAAAAAAAGTTATATTTGACAATGTAAAGTGTATAAAAGGTTATCGTACATTCGTACGTTACAAGAAATTACAATTTTCACTGATTAAGCCGATAATTGGTTGATTATTCCATGCGTGTACGATGCCTCAATCAAAGTTATATTGATTCTTACTTAATTTATTTAAGGAAAAAAGATTTGTTTACAAATTTTATGAAAAATTTGGAATAAAACCTCAATATCTGTATTTTTATTTTCGGCTGGAATGATAAGCAGATTTTGTTTTAAGGAATAAGGGTGTAATTGATACGAGCTGCTCGATCTTTCGACTAGTTAAATCGCCGTTTGAATATTGTTTTAATCGAATTTGAAAGAAAACTTGAGCGATTAATCATAATTAAAGAAATTAACTCGTGTAATTTAACGCTTAACTCGATACGCCACTAAATTGTATCGAAATTTTTATATTATATTAAAATATATAATATTCTATGGAATAAAAGCCTTTTCAAAAAAAAAAAAAAAAAAATATATATATATATATATATATATATATATATATATATATATATATGTATTTGTTTATAAGGACTGATTTTGAGACTTAACAAGCATTTAGGACACTTTTAAAAGATCATTAGTATATAAGGACGGATTTTAAACAACTTTCCTATTTTACCCCTGCTATAACGTTGATATGCACTTTCCTATGGCTTTAAGCATTTCCTCCGTCCGGCTATGGCTATTCAGCTTTCCCGATTCCGGCCGGTTTCAAAGAACTCTCGCCGATCTGAGCCCTCCGATGCCTTGGAGCAAAAGAGGTCGACACCTCCTCTACGATTCCACACTGATTCAATCGCCGGATGCTGTGGGCCTGTGGCGAATCTTCCATTGGTTCGTCCGCCTCCAAGTTTGCAATAATCTCTCTGCTTTGTTCGATCAATTGTTCCTTTATTTTCCTGCTGCTTAATTATCCGACGAAGGAAAAATTGAAGAATTTATAACACGTTGATAAAATCATATGGAATTGCAGGCATGGTTGAAGAAGCTGTTGCTTTGATTTAAGAAATGAGGAAGCACAGGCACACTTCTTGTTCTTTCTGTTAATTTTTTTTTGATTCAGACATTCAAACATGTTTTCTGATCCATTTTGAGCCTTCAATTTGAGCATCTCTCATAGAACGTGGGTTTAGAATTCTTCATATCTTTCCCCACAAAACTAAAGAGAACTGCATATGTTTTATTTGTGAGAATGATGTTCTCTAAAGTAATGGTACATGTATTATTATTTTCTGCGCGGGTTTCTTTTCCACGTGTGCACTTTGCTATTGAATAAATTGTTGGAAGAGTGACTCCTTTTGGCACTTAAATAATGTGATTGATGTAGCATCCTATTTCATTTTTTGATTCATACAGTTTTGTTGCTGTTGAGCTCACATGTGGATGGCTTCATGTTTTCATTTGACAGACAAGTGGTATCCCTGCTTCAGAGATTTGTAAGCATTGTTTTTTGTTGTTTAAAAGGATGCTACAAAGCATATTTTTGAGGTTTCTGCTGTATAACAAGGATGCTTCAGCTGTCACTGCATCATTTTTTGTTGTATAACAAGGATGCTACACACCATAGAATCATGAGAATCAAAATTGCCTTTGACCTGTGCATTAGTTCCCGATGATTCTGTACTCGTCTCATCCGGTCATACCCCATACCAAGTCATCTTTCTTTAATTTTGGGTTATCTGAATCAATCACCTTGGCTACCACATATTTGAAAATCTTCTATATCCTAACATGACTGAGTACTTGTCTACAAAGGTCTGGTTAGATGCTTGGTTTGGGTCAGATTGCCTCAACTGTGGCTGTTCTTTCAGATTGCAATTTTTTTTTAATTAAGGTTAAAGATTGCAGAACTTTGCTTCATGATATTTTGTTTTAAAAGTCTTGCTTTAATTTCTGGATTATATTGTATTTCATTAGTTGTCTCCTCCTCCGATGATTCGTAAATCAACGAATTCTACAGTTCTTCAAATCAAAGATTTCTGTGGACAAGGTTCAGTTGTTCAGGTTCGTGAATCGGAGTTGTAGCTGAGGTTTGTTTAGAGATTTGAGGTGATTGAAAGACGAAGGAGCTCACCGGAAATGTTGGAAATCTTTGTTTTGGAATTCCTTTGATTGATTGCAATTGGGATTAAGCTGTTTGTTTTTGGAATATTAGTAGAACCTGTTCTTTAAGTCTTAAGCTTGCTGTATACTTGTAAGTAGTTTCAGTGACGCTTTTCAACCGTCGCTAAAAGTTTAAGTTACTTTAATATCAGCCTGCTTTTGGATTATCAATTTACTATAAAGTTTTAGTTAGTTTGTTTTCTAATAAATTTGTTTATCAATCTGCTCAACGTGTTTGTTTAAATCAAATCGTCGTTTATTACATCATTTGATCATTAAGGTAATATAACACACCCTGAAAAATCTTCCTAATTTTGGGACAAAAAGTTCAACAAAAATGTTGATGCCACAGCATATTTGATTGCCGATGTCACTACATAAATTGTTGATGTCATTCATATATGATTGCTGATGTCACTGCATATCTGATTGCCGATGTCACTGCATAAATTGTTGATGTCACGCATAAATGATTGACGATGTCACTGCATAAAATGTTGTTGTCACTGCATATACAATTTCATACAAAAATTGGTAAATTTGTAAAATAAGTGTAGTGTTATTCACATTAAGGTGTAATCGATCCGAGTCGAGTCGATACTCTCTAGGCTCGAGCTTGAATCGACTAAAAAAGTTCGGGCTCGATTGAGCTATAAAAAGGCAACATCGAACTCGACTAGCTAAATACTCGATATAGCTCGACGCGGCTCATAAGCTCGATTTCCCCTGAAAAATCTTCCTAGTTTCAGGACAAAAAGTTCAACAAAATGTTGATGTCACTGCATATTTGATTGCCGATGTCACTACATAAATTGTTGATGTCATTCATATATGATTGTTGATGTCACTGCATATCTGATTGGCGATGTCACTGCATAAATTGTTGATGTCACTGACGGACCTTTTCTATGCTATCAATCCTTACCGGCAGTGTACCGGGTCAAATTGTAGTGATAGTATGGTGAGTCAGGTGTCGATCCTCAGGGAAACTTGGTAATTCACCGTGTGATTAAACACCGAGAAACTATTATTATCTCAATCTAAGTCGCAATTTTATCATCCAACCAAACTCTAAACTAACAAAGCATAAAACTAAAACAGATATATATAAGTATATAAATATATATATATATATATATATATCAATACATATATATAGATATAAATATATATAGGTACCAAAACAATATCTAGGGGAGGGAGATAGATATTATAATTAGAGACTAGCCAAGAATATGTTATTGAATGATTATATCTTTCTAGTGGAAATTAGATGTGCTCGATCATTATTTTAAATTAAATCAATTATACGAAACGGTGCACTCCTAAACTAAACAATTCATCCTCACACGAGCATCTGAAATTGTCATATGTCCAATCATTTGTCCAAGGTCATCCTCAAGCATGGGTCACTCCCGTTTTGTCATACGGCCAATTTTAAGGTATGTCAATTAAACAAACGAATTAAACGTAATAATCTCTTGAGTACAATAAGAGTTTGTTTCTCCCGAAACAAATCTACCCCGGTTTAGAAATCGGATTCCGTTGTCACGCTTTTCACTCGCCAATTTTACCCTCCGGTCTTTCTATTAACGAGTTCATAACCTAACTACGAGGCGTCAATTCATAATTAGATTATGAATTCTTTCATATCAAGTAGCTAATTCAATACGAATATAGAAAGAGATTCATTATAACCGATTTTTATCCAATTTTAGTATAGTCATCATCCATTTCCTAAAAAGATAATACTAATCCAATTTCATATCTTGGCTAGATATTAAGTTAGCCTAATATCATTATAATTAATATATAGATACTAATAACAACGTAAATACATTAGAAAAGTTACTGATTACAATCGAAGCTTCAGAGTTGTATCCTCCGAAATAGCAACTCCTTTACATCAATGAGCCTTGATACATCCTCTAAGTATTATAACGATACTTTATACTACAAAGATTATTCGGCAGAGTGCCGTTTACTTTTATTTAACTAAAAACAACAAAACGAAACTAAAGATAGATATATAAGAGAGATATATGCATTGGTACCCTTCAAAATGGTTGCACTTGAGGGGGTATTTATAGGTGTACCACAAGGCGGCGCGTGCGGACACCAACCAACGCGCGCGCCGGCTACAATATATTCCTTGTCGAGATTTGTGGGCCCAATGTCGAGATTTTCTTGCAAGATCCGCCTTCTTCTCGGCGCAGCGCCGGACATACAACATATCCGATGTTCAGTAAAACCGATCTCGAGTAGACCTCGATTGACATGATTTGATAGTCGTTGGAAAGCTCTTTTGAAGGCCTACAACTTTCATCAAGGACTTTTCTCTGAAAATGCCTCTAAGTTAGATCAAATGTCCGTTGAAGATGAGTTACGGTAGAAACATTAAGGGCGATTTGATCTCTTTCAAAGTTGTTAGATTTTGGCATAATCTTTTATCCCACAAAACTCATGATTTATACTTCAAAGTATGTCATATTTTGGGATCTCGTAAACATCCGATCCTGCAATAAAATCAACGAAACACCAAACGTAAATCGACAAAAACCATCATTTTTATCGTTTTTATAACTTATGCATCTAATTATAACTAACTATGATTTTTATAAGTTTTCGATGCATTTATATGAAATTATACTAAAATATCATAAAATAATAATAAAAAGTCTTATAATATGATCATATATTTTTCATACATCACAACTCCCCACTTAGCTTTTGATCGTCCCTAAAGCAAAATAAGCGATAATATAATTCTTCTGATTAAATTCCTAACTTAGTAACGATATCATTAATAATATTATAATTATATTATTTTCATCTATCTAAGATATTAAGAAGATAAAAATGTATATAACGTAATAAACTAGTTATAAAATATTTTTAAATGAAATTTTCATGAATTACTTTATAAGTATAAATAAAATATTTAGAACAACTTTTTAATCTCCACCGTATGATTTATCGGAATCAATGATTAAGTCAAGTAGTTGGCAAATTGGCTTGTAACGTTCGTGCTCGGGGTAGTTGGCTAATCGAAAAGGATAACAAAGGGAAATCAAAGAGAGATAAAGCAAGTCGCATGTATTACACCTTCATCTTCCGATAAAAATTTCTCAATCAAGAACACTCACGACAATCGCTTTCAATTTTCAACTTTAATAACTTCCAAAATATGGTTTCTCTTTTTTTTTTTTTTTTTTTTTTTGAACATAAATAATAAGACTTAAGAACATAGGCATTGCTTTATCAAGATTGATCGGAGTACTACTCTTTCGATCGAAAATCACGAATTCGGTTTCCTTAAACTCGTGATAACTCTTGATAGTTTTGATTCGACTTTTCTTTTCATCGATTTATAGCATATACCTTCATTCCCAAAGAATAGGACATTTCGTGATAATACCCTAAATTTGGACTACTATCATCAGCAACTTTTTATCTCGATATTTTATTTTTGGGTTGTCGATCAAAAGCAGAAAAGATACCTATAATACTGTTCTTATATTTTTATTTTTATTATTATTATTATTATTATTATTATATATATATATATATATATATATATATATATATATATATATTTTTTTAGAGAGAATAACCATATTTGATAACAAAATCCTTCCGAATAACATTCATTTCAATCTCAAGATATATCAAATTTCGATGTTGTCACCGCTATCCATAAATACATACTAAACTTGCATGGGATTTTCAAAGAAATGTAGACCATTATTAAGTTAGGTTAGTAATTTCTAGTTAATAATAATGGCTATTTCGAGTGAGGTCTTGATCACTCTACTAGCAGTGAGGTGGGACAAAATTGGAAATTATGTTCGGGTAGGCTTATTTGGCTCTCTAGTTTATCAAAGTTATGCCAAAAATCTCATCATCCCTAATCCGATTCCAATTTCATACTTGTCTTGAAAAGAAAATTATTCTAAAATTTCATTATAATTATAAGTAACTTTTGTCTAATTTCATAAAAATATTTCATAATATTTATCAAGATATATATACTTAAAATCTTATTAAAAATCTAAAATAGACATAATTAATATAAGAATAATATATCAAGATTACTTTACTTAATTAAAAATTTATTCTATCCAAATATATCATTTTATCAAATAATTATATATTATTGCTTATTAAACTATGTGTGTAAGTATTTGATGTATTAAATTCACTTTATTTACTAACCAATCTCTACTCCCCACTTACTTAATTGGCATCGTCCCGATGGCTAATGAGTAGTAAAATTTGGATTAGAAAATAAAATGAATTCTATCATGGTTAGATTATTTTAGGTGTCAAATAGATTTGCGCTTATATAATATAAAAGAAAAACATTTAAAAACATAAATTAAAAACATGCAAATATAACACAACTTAAAACTACGAGGAGTGTTAAACTAGAAAACCATAAATTAAGTTAAACTAATTTAAACTAATTTATTAAACTAAGTTATTTTAATTTATTGTGACTTATACTAACGTGCATCGCACTACTTTTATGATTTTTATTCCTTCCTCGACTACCAACACAGCTTATCTAATTTTCACCACTTGACGATCCTCCCGAATATCGATCGGTAAAAGCCCAACACGAGGAATACGAAGCCGGAAAATATTCATCCGTCGCTTCTTCCGAACCCTTGCCAAACGAACACATAACCTAGAAATCAACCATCCAAATGGTAAAGGATGATAATTCGGTCTTCTCCCGAACATAAAACTCACAAATACCGATTTATGAATCAAGACTCCCCAATCTATAACAAATCAGAGAGTAATCGCGATAGAAGCATCAATTCATCATCACTAACTTCCGAGAAATTAACAGTTGGATAAACACGTGAGTTGATGAATCGCTTCCACGCTCTAAGATGGGGAAGCAAAGCGATCGTAGAGACATTTTGATCAATATCATAATTGTAGAACAAGAGTGGACAAGCTTCCGAATATTTTGTAATAAAACCGTCAGTATATCCAATCTCCATTGATACTCAAAATGACTTGGTGATGTGTGGACTGGTGGAATAAGGAAAATTTGATTTATGTTGGTAGAAGTGAAAGGAACAACAACTCCTCTCATCATCAGAATGCATCGTGTTAACGGCACAAGATGAGCTTCAAAGTCTTGAATAGAATTCTCTTACCACAAGAACATTAATCCTACCTCTCGGCATACGACAAAAATAGTCCCACCCATCTATATCCATCCTTGTAAATGCCCATTGTCAACCTTTCGAAATTTAAACCCTTTCAATCAACACCGTGACTCGATTGAAATTACTTATATAAGGGTTGTGAACCAAGCATACATAGGCTCGTAAGGATTTGATGAAAAATGGATTTGGAATGATGTAATTTGGTGTATGTGGAGGAGAATAATCTGTTACATGACGAACGATCGGACATTTTAAACTCTTTATAGCGAGAAAATTAAAGATAAAGGAAGGAAATGAGCATTTTAGGAATGCTGCATCTGTTTCCTTTTATAGGCAAAGCTGGACTGAAATGGAAATATCCTGAGAAGATCCTGCAGCCCACTACACCGGCGCGTGCCGGACACCAACCGGCGCGTGCCGGTCAAATAGTGCTCAGTCAGAGATATTTCAATTTCTAGCTTGATCCAGCTTTTATTTTCTGACAATAGATTCTGCATATTTCTAAAACGTGGGGGAAAAATTTAAAAACATCCGAAAACTACGAAAAAATAACAACGTAACAACGTGCACTACCCCGAGAGTGCATCAAACGTTTAACGTACACAACAAATATAAAAGATTATAAGGCAAACCATAAGTAGATAGTTATACAAAAAAAGAAAGAAATCACTCGTCCTCATCATAGTTAAGATCAATGTCACCAGTAAGGTCGTACTGAGATGACGATGATCCAAATGTAGATAGTATCGAAGTAAAATCAGCTCCTTGCGACTGCGTCGTATGAATACCATAATCGAATCGGCCGCGGGATCCGATCATGAAGTTCGAATGATGTCTCGGTCCTCATCGTCGACATAGAAATCGATCCTCAAGACCAAATGAACCAAATCCTGCGCCACATCTCGCTCATGAAGTCACTCCTCCCATGCCCAAGGATGTCCCTGGTGTACTGTGAAACATACCACCTCGTCCTATGGATGACGGCGTATAGTCCTGATAAATAACAGTGGTGGAATCGGCGGAATCCAATCGGCATAGTATATGGGTCAGCCGATCGTAGGGGTGTCTAGCGTAAATCTCAAGCAAATCTAGGATCAAACTCACTCATAGCATCTCGATATCCTCTCCGACCAACTCTAATGTCCTCACCCAATGTCTATTCTTCTCACAAAGCTAAAGCTATATTAGCATCGCTTCTAGCCTGAGCTTGAACTAAATGTTTGAAACATAGCCTCAACTTGGCTCTGCTGTGGCTGATGTGACTGTCTCGGTGGTCTAGGTACTTGAGTGTGAATAGGAGGTGGAGGTGGTGGTTGACGATTAGGATTATTGTAATCTATTACTCCAGTAGGTAAGGCTCTCGACTTAAGACCAATGGGAGGAATGTAGGAGACACAGCTTCTATCCGAGGGTAAGACAGAACTTCGCAAGCTCACACAAGGCGTGAAATGAGACTAGGGAACGGAGACGCCCCCTCGATAACGAGTGCTTGCAAACTCACATGCCTTAGAAAAGATCAATTTCCCAGATTTATAGGAATATCATTAACCATGGCCCAAGCAATAACCACTTCCTCTCGACCAAATGCACAAACATGTGTGGAAGGACATACATTATGGCCTAAGAACTGCTTTTATTGCCCTTATGTCCCTAATACAATTCCCATAAGCAAACCTATTTTCTATCCATTCAAAGAGCTTGGGTCAAAGGCTTGTTGGGCTTCATAAGCTTTGGTTTGTAGAGCCATAGGATGTTCTAAACCCCATACATTCTCGATAATCCTCCTCTTGTATTTTTATTAAACCATAGAATACATTAATCATAGCAGGGTAAAAGTAACATTAACACTTCTTAGAGGATATAGGTCATCTCTCAACCATATCAAAGATCATAAGTAGATAATCTCAATAAAACTCGATACCATAGAAACGTTAATCTTATCTTTCCTATCCATAGCTACATCCAACCATCCTCTATCCTTGAAAATTTCTTTCACTTCTTTCCCAATCTTCAAAAATCAATCCTCGCTCTAACCAAACCTTACTTTTACTAAAGTACTCATCATGTGCCCGCTTAGCTTCGGCACTAGCGGTTTTTTCAAAGGTTAAAGTTTTCTCCTTTTGGTTAAAGGCCTAGTTTGAACTACCGGTACTACGATGGGTACTTCATCTTTTCCTCTTAGATTGCTTCGAGATGATGAGGCCATCTACGATAGTGGTATGACAATACAACAACACAAACAAACAACACCAACAACAAGAACCAACTATTACTTAGGCTATAAAATCAAAATAAATTCAAAATAATTTCAAAATTTAACTAAAATTGAAATATTTGATATATATATATATATATATATATATATTACCTTAATATGCTAAAAGAAAAGCTAGGTCGCTGAATTAATGGTGGGTCGCGGAATGAGAGAAAGAGAGCTTTGAGCTTGCCAAGCTTCAACTTTTTCCAATGTTGATCTTCTTAGATGTTTTAGATGAAGAAAAGATGATGGATTGTTGAATTTGTCATGAAAAAGTGATGAAATTTGATATATTCTTGGCTAAAATGGGAGGAGTCGGGCTGCTCTTCTAAAATTTTGAGGGAATGGGGAAAATGAAGAAAGGGCGCATTTTTTTAGGTTTAAGTGTGTCCACACCGGCGCGTGCCGGTAGTGTACCGGCGCGTGCCGGTCACACTGTGTCCAATTTTTCACTTTTTGCTTCTTTTATGTGTAATAAACTTAGATTATACCACAAAAATAATTTTTTGATGTTTATAAGATAAGTTTAATACGATTTTTCATAAGAAATTTTAATAAAATATAAAATTACTACTATAAGACTGAAAAATACATATTCTCTTTTTTTTTTTTTTTTTTTTTTTTTTTTTTGAATTAACACAACTTTAAAAACAATTAAAAGACTAAAAGCACACACTCGAAATTTTAGGATTTTTAGCTAACTCCTCAATCTCGGATCCTCAAGATTGTTATCATAACGGTCCCTTAACCTTTCTCCTAGGAATGATGCGCTTGAATTATCTCTTTGTATTCCTCGGGATTTTCGGATAACCACCTAATCGTTCCTTCTTAATAACATTCAAACACTCATCCTGGATATGGTTGTATTTCTTCCACATTGTCCACCATGTTCACTTTTTCCACAGATTCTACATCTCATTAGAAACCTTGCTCTTCTTTTTTATTGCACTCCTTGAATTTCCATTACAAAGTTCTCTTTCTCGACTTCGATTAGCAATTCCTTATTTAATTTAGAAACTAAGGCTTCTATCTTAAACGCGACATCCTTATTCGGACTCTAATCTTAAAAGTAAAATAAAAACTCTTATTCTATCTATGAAAGGCATCCAGCTTCTTTTACGCCTATCCGGTAAAAGACGAAACTACTTTAAAATGCATATTAAAAGGTGAATTAGAAAGATAGTACCATAATCGCCAAGTTTAAAATTCTCGCTTTCTTAATTCGCTGGAGGGTCGATAAGTAATAATACTTCTTCCGTTTGAGGTATCCTTCGCCCATGAACAATTTCACCCCAGTGTCCATTGGCTATAAAAGTTGTTTTTCCATCGCTTAGTTCAACACTCCGCACTTATAGATTTTTGTTACGCCATATGGACTCGCCCATCTAGATTTAAGCTTTCCTGAAACAACTTCAAACGTGAATTATATAAAAGTACTCGATCACCTACATGGAACTCACGACTATAGATTCTCTTATCATGAAAAGCTTTATGCGTTCCTTGTAGATTCGAGCATTTTCATAAGAATCGAGTCGAAATTCTTCTAGTTCTCATTAATCAAGTAATCTATGATCACCGACAGCTTTAGGATCTAAGTTTAGAAATTTAATAGCCCATAAAGCTCGGTGTTCTAATTCAACAGGGAGATGACAAGATTTTCCAAATACTAATTTGTAAGGAGAACAGCCAATCGGTGTTTTAAAGGCTGTTCTGATGCCCATAATGCATCATCAAGTCTTTCTGCCCAGTTTTTACGATTTGAGTCCACTGTCTTCTCCACGATTCTTTTAATTTCTCTATTAGACACCTCTACCTGTCCACTAGTTTGTGGATGATAGGGTGTTCCAAGTTTATGAGTTACACCATATTTCTCAATTACCTTAGTAAATGGTCGGTTACAAAAATGTGAACCTCTATCACTAATGATAGCCCTCGGAATGCCATATCGTGTGAATATATTCTTTTAAGGAACCTTAGCACTACTCGTATCATTAGTAGGAGAGCTTCAAACTTTCTACCCATTTAGAAACATAATCAACCATTACTAGAATAAATCTTTTCCGAAAGATATAGGGAAAGGTCCCATGAAATCTATGCCCCATACATCAAATAGCTTACATTCTAATATTGGTTGCATAGGCATTTCATGTTTTTTCGATATAATTCCCCATTTTTGACATGATTCACAAGATTTTGCATATTTATATGCATCTCTATACAGATGTAGGCCAATAGAAACCACATTGTAAAACTTTGAAAGCGCTTTTCCATCCTCCATGATGACCTCCTCGCCTTCACGATCATGACAAAATGATAATACACTTAAAATTTCACTATCGTGAATACATTTCCTAATTATTCCATCTCGAGCATCTTCGGAAAAGATCCGGTTTATCCCAATAATAAAACTTTAAGTCGTAAAAGAACTTCTTTTACTCGCTGCAAGTCCAATGAGGTGGGATGTACTTGTTAGAAATCTACGCGGAACGCAGCTGAATTCAAAATTTATTTCCTATCGACCCAAGATCGACTTCGTTTAAGCAATAAACAAATAAGCTAAAGACGGTGGTTACCTTGGTTGATCTAAAAGATCGACGCTTTGACCGTCTCTAAGGAGAGTAGTTCTCGCATGTAGCCGCCCAAGTGTTCGGCCTCTACCGCTAGTCCACACGAACACTTCGCGGAATCCCATCATGGATTGCTATTGGAAAACTCCGGTTGCTAGACCGGCCTTTTTCCCCTCTCTCCAACTCTCTATAGGATGCTCTCCAATTTTACACAAGAACTATTAGCTCTTGGAATTATGATGTACAAAAGAGCTTGACACCCACCTCTTATTTATAGTGTAGGTGGCGCCATCTACTGTAGTGGAGGAGAAGAAAACCTTTTCCCAATAAAATAAGGAAAATATAATTGATTGATTTATCTCATTTATTACAATATCTCATATTAAATAAATCTAGGATATTGTCAATATCTCATATTGAATATTCCCAAGATATTGTCAATATCTAATATTGACTATCTTTATTTTATTACCATAAATCAATTTACATACATGTGTATATATCATATATATATTGTTACACATATAAATCCATTTTATATATATATATATTACATGCATGCGCATGCTGCCAAACACTTTTGCACACACGCACACATAGGTATTATTTATATATATATATTAATATCTAATATTAATATTTGGTAATACTATTAATTAAATTGCACAATCCAAGTGTATCATATACACACACAAATTATGCCACCTTAGCCAATAAATTGGCATCCGAATATTCTTTAATTAATATAATATTATTAATATCTTGTATTTAATTTATTCATAATAAATAAATACCACCATATTAATTTACCACTATAACCTTTATAGTCTCGAGATAAACTTTCCTTATTTGGTTATCATCTATAACCACACTTTAATCCGGCTAGATGTTCTTATGTGTGTGACCCGATAGGCTTCCGAATATGTTGGCCGTAGACACAAGGTGCAAATTACTTAAAATGCCCTTCATGCCTAACGATCACGGGATAGCGTCTAGCAACACGCCGTGACCCCAATCATCGGAAGAGTCAAATGCAATGACTACTACCTTTCATGTGAAACAAGCGATTACCGTGTAACTTACAATCCTATCGTGTAATAATAATATCCATACGGTCGTTAGTCGAGTGTCAAAACATCAACGACCGTATCTTATAATCTGGATATCAAACTCTCTCAAGTAACTCATATACTCCCACTTTGCAAAGATTCACGAGAGTAAGACATTCCTTATAAGAAGGCCATTTCGGATATTCGATCCCAATCATAGGATACGCGATTCCCGGACGACCAATCATGTATACTCCGCGCTTGAAAGATCATACCCAATCACTACCGCATGATCGCCCGTGGGCTGGGGAAACCTCAATAGTGTCAAAGCATGACAATCCACACCGTGATCCCATGAAGACTCGGTCTTAAGGATAATTACACAACCGCCACATAGTGTGACACTTATCTGTGTAAGTGGGTCACCTAACGTCACGCAATCTAATATACACGCCCACGCATGCGGTCCAAGTGTCTCTACACTTCGATAGACGAGATCTATCCTCGCCTCTAAAGACAGAAGACATCTAATACGTGCTAGTCTGCTTTATACTATCAATGCCCTGCTTAATAGTACATCGGCCTGTAGACATTTAAGTATCAAACTTATTAAAGTGATTAGAGATCTCATCAACCATAATCGCCTATCATGGTTTCTCTATCACGCTTTAACACTAAGGACGTTATCATATAACAATTCATAATTGGTTCTTTAAAAGAACATATATATGACAAATGTAAAAGCCATTTTATATATGTACAAACATAAAGAAATAGTATAAATGATCCGACCCGGTCGGATCCGGTCCAACCCGATTGGGTTTAGGACACTATTCCAACAATCTCCCACTTGGCCTAAAACCAATCACTAGCACACACAAGACCAAGTTGAAACACAAGAATCTCATGCAATACTCGCAACCTTGACCACTAGCCATGAACGGATCACTATCCGCGGGGACTCGAGACTATCTCCATATCACGCTTCAAATGACCAAGTCAAAGGAACCGCCTCAACACACACATGAATCTCTGACGAGACCCTGGTCCTTGCTTCAAGCAATAAATCCACTTACTATATCAGCTATATATAAAAGGTGGAAGAACTGTATAAGGTTCGAGAATGAACCTTCTAGATCCATGTATCGCCTCCGGCTAGCCTCTCTAAGGCACTACTGTGTTTTGGCTAAGTTGTAGAGTTTACAAAGTGACCCATAGGCTAGAACATTTCCACTCAATTGTATCACTTAATCGAAGTGATCTGCAAACCTGCATCGTAGCTCCCACTCGCCTTCATAAGACTCAGGATATACGTCAGATATCTACGTTTATTTAATTCCAAGTTTCAATAAACTAGAAACTTTCCTTAACTTGTTTAAGGATATTCTCGACATTTACCGATTTACTTTCATACTTGCTCATGACTATTCATGGACTATGAACATCCGGCATTACCTATAAGATGGTTCCTATCGCAGAGCTGAAGAAAACCTTCCATAAGCATCATCTTTCACCTTATCTTTAGGACCAACGTCCTAACATAGATAGATCTCGCGATCTATGCTAAACTTCTTTTAGCATCACATCTATATAGGTAAACTATAATCTAACAAAGAGCTTAATCTATCAGTATAGATTCTTATTTCCAAAAATAGAACTGCCAATCCAAGTGCTTTCGTAAAGACCTTGAACTACCAAACATTAATTGACTGTGACATGGGGTGACAAATATCGAGAGAGATATCCAATACCTTACTCGAAAATCGTAACACACTCCCACTATCCATCTTGCACATTGGGCATATCCTTCTTTTGACTAAATCAAACTCCTTTGATTATCAAACAAAGAAATTGTCTAGAGAAACTTGTTTGAGTCCATAAATGGATCTCGTGGGCTTACATATCATGTTATCGTCTATGAACATCGAGTCGTTGCTCGCCTGACGTCTTCAACACTATCATATAGCCATGATACGAAGTTATAACAAGCTTAGTCTCGAATGAATCGGGCTCACCGGCAAAGATAAAGACAATTACAAGGTTTACACCTCATACCCTTCACCGTCACTATAGCCTTATGGTAATCATATTACTATCCATGTCACCCTTCAGGGACACTCCCTTGTAGGTAAGATGTACTAGGTTCACAACCTGGTTGTCACCGATGGAATCTAATTCGTATATTATGGCTCCTAGCCATATCTCTCAATATTGCCTCTCAAACATTCTTTCATAAGTCGTGAGATATTCATTCTTCAAGATGAACATACCAAAGAGACTTTTCGTGCTTAAGGTCATCCACAGACTTACAGTAACTTTTGTGTGCACTTTGCAAAGTGATCTACACCTCATCATCGCTGTGTGTGGCGTCCGCTCACGCCTCCTATGGTTGAATATATCTTTGTGGATCTCAAACTGCTTTTGAGATCTCGATTCACTCCCACTGCTTCTTTTGGAAGAAACACTTCCTCTAGAAGACAAGACATGTTTGGAGACAAACACCTTTTGCTCCGCGGACCAAGAAATAATATCTAGCGTGCTAGCTAAGATATGCCACAAAGTTGCATATGTCGTACTAGGCTCCAAGCCTTTCTCGACTTTGCCTATGACAACTTCAAATCATCGGTTAAGACAGATTTGACATTATCCTCTTCCATATCTAATATGGAATTTATTCAACCTTTATTCTTTGGAACTTGGTTAAGTGTAAGGGGCACTATCCCGAAACAGTAAGTGATACTTTGCATGGCTTTCGTCACACCTTTATCATATAAAGTGTCATTTCCATTTTGGGAACACAATCTAATTATGTATC
The DNA here is from genome assembly GCA_026214975.1 of Gentiana macrophylla. Classification (NCBI taxonomy): domain Eukaryota; kingdom Viridiplantae; phylum Streptophyta; class Magnoliopsida; order Gentianales; family Gentianaceae; genus Gentiana; species Gentiana macrophylla. The sequence goes on along the minus strand of CM047809.1, from coordinate 126,056,635 downwards.
CCAAAGATGGTATCCTTCAAGGAAGAATCTTATTCCTTTTTTTTCATTTACGACTTACAAACACTCTTCGTATTAATTACTTCAATCCAATTGAAGATTAATTCCTAAGTAGCTCATCAATCTCATATTAAATCGCTCGAACTTTTCGGGCTTTCCGAATTATGCACTTCATCGAGTGCACTTGACTACTTCTAAAAATAGTCATAGAGATTAACAAACAATTATTTGTGGCTTTAATTGTCATAAGCCAACAAACATCGGTATGTTTAGGCTTTAGACAATTTTTCTAGAATTTATAACCTTTTCATAAAAGGGTATTTTAGTCCTCTTTGGATAAGATACGCTTAACCCACATGATTCATAATCATATGGTTCAACATCATCGAATGACGCTTAATTACACGCTTCTCTTCCGTAGAGACTATGTCTAGAACAACCACAAATATTAAGGATAACACCATACAAATATTTAGTTGAGATCTCATCACATATATCAACTATATAGTGACATCAATCTAGTATGTTAGATTCAAAGACCTTCCAACTTTATCGAATAACATTTATTCTTTACAATTGAATATGTCTACTAAATCCTAACAAATAATTGAAAGCATGTTCTTCACAAGAACCGAACATAATAACATTTATTTAGTTCCTTATCGCTTACTAGATCCGAATATGGTAAGTGTTACAACGCTTGCTTCACCTTTCCATATCTCAGATTTAATCTTTCTAATTTAATCACACTCTCAAGATATCATATATCTAAGAGTTGACTTGAACTTAGATAGATTTATCTCAACTTACTTGCCTAGAATAGAAACTTCAATAAGTTCTCTATTTAAGCACATGCCCTAAATTTCCTTTCAATCCTTTAAGCACTTGAGAAATGTTTCTTATTGTAGTCTTCATAAGACTTAAGAAAGATCACAAGAGCTATGTTTTCAATTTCCTTTCATAAAGAAAATCTAAAGTTTATTAAATAGTTTATTTAACCTTTTAAATCGTATTTAAAACATTAACTATTTAATTAGCTTTTAAGCAATGATAAATTAAGTCAATACTTAAATCTTACAATTTTGAAAACATCCTTTCCAAAATTCGATCTAGTCATTCTTATCCAACGCTTGAATAACTCGTCATCGTATGACCGAATGATTATATTGGATCGTGTCCAATATCACGAGCTCCCGCTTTTCTTAATAATTAAAGTCTTGGAGCACCGCATTGAATATGTAGTCTCCTTTGTCTCCAACTACTATAACGGGATTGCTCGTGTCATTGCTTACTTTAAAAGGATTAAAATTACCTAACCATATTTGAGAACGCTTCTCAAAAGGTAACAAATCATAATTTGGTTTTACTAATCGAGAAATGAACATAAATATAAAGTCTGCTAAAACTACAACATAAAAAAAAATGAAAATAAAAGAGTGTTGTTGTTTATACACGCAAAATCAAAAATGGTCTTTTGGTTTATGATTTTGCTCCCACTAGTCAACTACTTCCAATTGACTTTCAAGAATTTTTCAAAATTCTTTAGTGGCTGAGATCCAATCTAGTTACCTTGATTCCCGGCGGTGGTCGATCAACCAAGATAATTTCGAAAGGTAGGTAACTATTTACCATTCACATCTCTATGTGATTCTCAGTGGTTGACTAGTCAACTCTTTGGCGATACACATCACTATGTGTTAGTCAACCCCTTGTCTCTAAAGTCAGACGGCCCTGACGGTGGCCAATCACCGAAAGACTCTAGTCAAGTCATAACCCAATATTCACGAGATCTCATACGATCATATCTCAATAACGACGATATACCCGAGGTAGGTCAACTCCCGGCGGTGGTCGATCAGTTGATCCGAACACAGTGCTCTTCACCGTCGTTATAATATTGGGAGACAATATTTCGACTTGATTTTTGTTGTGGAAGTATTTTTCAGTAAATTAATTCACTTAATTAATTTTAATTTCGGTCTCATCATAAATATGTCTATCTCTATAAACATACATCCTACACATTTATCTAGATCGTGCCTAGTCATGCATCTATCGTATCATATAAAATAAATACAAGCACAAAATAAATAAATGCGTAAAATAACCGGTATGATCATGGACTTTTCTAAGTGTGCGGTTTCGAATACAACCCAGCGATTTAAACCGCTGGGTCACATTCTAAGGGTAGTGCAACCGCCAATAGGATCTTTAATGCTCCATTCTCCAATGTGATCTTTATTTTCGCTCTTTCTTTGGTCTCCATCTTTTGCTCCATTCTTGTTACATTTAATTCTATCGAATAAAATAAATACACCCGCCGCACACGGGGAGCTAATGGGAATGGGATGAATGCGTAAAATAAACTAGGTCACGCTCTTCATAACGGCTCAGACAATTTTTAAACCAACAGAAAAATTAAATCATTCACATCTATCCTATCGGCCGAGTCCACGATCAATCGGGGTCCATATAATCATATTATATCTACTATATCTAATCCATACAATAAAATCTTATGAAAAAGATAAAATTAAAATTTAACTACTTGCGCGCCTTAATTAATCAATTAACATTTAATCTATTAAATAATTTTATCCAATCAATTAACTAATTAACATTTAATTAATTAAATGATTTTAATCGAAATAAAATTAACGATTAATTTTAAACCGATTTTAATTTTAATTTTAATTAATTAGAACTATTCCAAAATAAATCAAAATTAAAATTATTTCTCTTTTGTTTCTTTCCTTTTGATTCGTAATCAAAGGGATGCTTTGGTTTCCTAAACCAAATTTGGCTTAGCTCGCCACTTTCCAAAATCAAAATTTTGGAAGTGGCTTGCGCTAAGCTTTTACAAATCAAATATTTGGAAAGGGCTTAGGCTTATTCCAAATCAAATATTTGGAAAGGCCAAATAATTTTAGTTTAGTTCGCCACTTCCAAAATCAAAATTTTGGAAGTGGCTGCAGCTTCAGCCTTTTCCCAAATCAAATATTTGGAAGGGCTTAGCCTATTCCAAACAAAGTTTGGAAAGGCCATTATTATTTTAATGTCATGTGGCATCCCAATGGCCAAACTATTTAAAACCATTGGTTAGCCACACGACACAAACTAAACAAAGGAAGTTAATAATCACAACTATGAACCATACTAAATCACAAAATACACAAAACAAAATCGGGCCACGCAGATCACACCAAAGAAATTGGCGGCGACCGAGACCGCCGCCGCCGCCTGCGATCACACGGTGGTGGTGCCGCCACGATCGGCCGAGCACCACCATTGCCGCCCCTATTTTTTTTTTTTTTCGTATCAAATTTGCGAATTAAAAATCTTTCATCTTTTAATTACGTGATTTAAACGATAAAATTAACTACGATAATAACATGCTTATTGCTTAAGCTCAAGCTCTCTCTCGATACCACTGTTAGAAATCTACGCGAACGCAGCCGAATTCAAAATTTATTTCCTATCGACCCAAGATCGACTTCGCTTTAAGCAATAAACAAATAAGCTAAAGACGGTGGTTACCTTGGTTGATCTAAAAGATCGACGCTTTGACCGTCCTAAGGATAGTAGTTCGCATAGAGCCGCCCAGTGTTCGGCCTCTACCGCTAGTCCACACGAGTACGGCCGCGGAATCCCATCATGGATTGCTATTGGAAAACTCCGGTTGCTAGACCGCCTTTTTCCCCTCTCTCCAACTCTCATGGATGCTCTCCAATTTTACACAAGAACTATTAGCTCTTGGAATTATGATGTACAAAAGAGCTTGACACCCACCTCTTATTTATAGTGTAGGTGGCGCCATCTACTAGAGTGGAGGAGAAGAAAACCTTTTCCCAATAAAATAAGGAAAATATAATTGATTGATTTATCTCATTTATTACAATATCTCATATTAAATAAATCTAGGATATTGTCAATATCTCATATTGAATATTCCCAAGATATTGTCAATATCTAATATTGACTATCTTTATTTTATTACCATAAATCAATTTACACATGTGTATATATCACATATATATTGTTACACATATAAATCCATTTTATATATATATATATTACATGCATGCGCATGCTGCCAAACACTTTTGCACACACGCACACATAGGTATTATTTATATATATATATTAATATCTAATATTAATATTTGGTAATACTATTAATTAAATTGCACAATCCAAGTGTATCATATATACACACACAATTATGCCCACCTTAGCCAATAAATTGGCATCCGAATATTCTTTAATTAATATAATATTATTAATATCTTGTATTTAATTTATTCATAATAAATAAATACCACCATATTAATTTACCACTATAACCTTTATAGTCTCGAGATAAACTTTCCTTATTTGGTTATCATCTATAACCACACTTTAATCCGGCTAGATGTTCTTATGTGTGTGACCCGATAGGCTTCCGAATATGTTGGCCGTAGACACAAGGTGCAAATTACGAAAAATGCCCTTCATGCCTAACGATCACGGATAGCGTCTAGCAACACGCCGTGACTTCCCAATCATCGGAAGAGTCAAATGCAATGACTACTACCTTTCATGTGAAACAGCTTACCGTGTAACTTACAATCCTATCATTTGTAATAATATCCATACGGTCGTTAGTCGAGTGTCAAAACATCAACGACCGTATCTTATAATCTGGATATCAAACTCTCTCAAGTAACTCATATACTCCCACTTTGCAAAGATTCACGAGAGTAAGACATTCCTTATAAGAAGGCCATTTCGGATATTCGATCCCAATCATAGGATACGCGATTCCCGGACGACCAATCATGTATACTCCGCGATGCTTCAATGTCATACCCAATCACTACCGCATGATCGCCCGTGTGGCTGTGAAAACTCTCAATAGTGTCAAAGCATGACAATCCACACCGTGATCCCATGAAGACTCGGTCTTAAGGATAATTACACAACCGCCACATAGTGTGACACTTATCCGTGTAAGTGGGTCGATCTAACGTCACGCAATCTCTAATACACGTCCACGTCACACCCCAGTGTCTCTACACTTCGATAGACGAGATCTATCCCCGCCTTTAAAGACAGAAGACATCTAATACGTGCTAGTCTGCTTATACTATTGAAGAGAGTTTGAGAATGTGATAAACACAAGAGTAAACTTCAACTTAGTTTATTCATTGAGTAAAAGATGTATAAATAGATACAATTGAGATAGAGAGACTAGCTAGCTAGCTTGGGCGTGCCACTTGAGTATGTAGATGTGGGCGGCAAGCATGCAAAAGTAAAAGTAAAAGTTATGTCTATGACATAAAGTAAACTAGAGTTTGACATATTAATTGTTTATATGACTCACAATTAATATGTCTTTTACAATTAATTTTACAATTAAATAAGATGTACAAAATATTATGCACGAAATCCACGAGGCTCGGCAATCTCACGAGCACTGTTGAAGCCTCAAAGCAGATCGAGTCTCTTGAGTAATATTTCCATATTTCCACACCCCCCCTCAAACTGGGTTGTATATGTTGATGCAGCCAAGTTTGCTACTTAGTCTGCTGAACATAAGAGGTGGAATAGCCTTAGTAAGAATATCAGCATTCTGGATCTCTGGAGGAACATACTGGAGTTGAATAATCTTGGCATCAATCTTCTCCTTCAGAAAGTGTCTGTCAATGTCCACATGCTTGGTTTTATCATGATGGACTGGATCTTCTGCCATGCATAAGGCTGAATTATTATCACAACAGAGTGTGATAGGGTGATGATACGGTTGCTGAAGTTCAGTCAGCACCCTTTTTAGCCATAGAGCTTCACAAATGCCAAGTACAAGTGCCCTTAGTTCAGCTTCAGCACTGCTTCTTGACACAGTAGGTTGTTTCTTGCTCCTCCAAGTAACCAGGTTCCCCCATATATATGAGCAATAGCCTGTGGTAGACCTCTCACAATGTGACATCCAAATTTGATCAACATCGGTGTAGACCTTGATTGATCTATCAAGTAGACTTGGTGAAGTGCAGGCCTTGGCGTGAGTGGATTTTAAATACCTCAAGATCCTATTCACTGCATCCCAATGTTGCTCAAGAGGGCAATGCATGAATTGACCGACTGATCCGACCCATATATGCAATATCAGGTCTTGTGTGAGAAAGGTATATAAGTTTGCCTACAAGCCTTTGATATTGTTCTTTCCTCGACAAAGAATGTCACCATGCATGAGGGTATGACCTGGGTCTACTCTGAGATACAAAGAGTTTGCATCCCAAAGATTCCGCTTTCCTTCATGAGGTCCAGGGCGTACTTCCTTTGGGAGACCCGAAATGCCATTGGTGGTTCTAGCTACTTCCATACCAAGAAAGTACTTGAGGTAGCCCGATCTTTAACTTGGAACACCTTTGCCGGTAGAGTCTTTAAGTTATGGATCTCAAGTAGAGTCATCTCCAAAGAAGGATGATATCATCCACATATACAATTAGAATGGACCTCCTCTGGTTGGTTGTCTTGACAAACATGGTGTGATCGAGTTGCATTGATGATATCCAGCAAGCCTTTAACCACAGTGAGTGAGTTTTCCAAACCATGCCCTTGGTGATTGCTTGAGCCATATAGAGATTTCCTCGGTTGCACACCTTGCCTTGAGTATGAGGATTGATAAAACCAGAGTGGTATCCATATAAACCTCCTCGGTGAGGTCCCCATTTAGAAAGGCATTTTTGATGTCCAATTGGTGAAGAGGCCACTAAGTTGGACAAATAGGGAAATCAAGACTCGACAAGTGTTGAGCTTTGCTCTCTTGGTGCAAAAGTTTCCTTATAGTCAATGCCATAAGTTTGAGTGAATCCCTTGCTACCAATCTGGCTTTATACTTGTCAATTTTACCATCAAGATTGTATTTGATAGTGAATAACCATCTGCAGCTAATCTGTTTTCTTGCCTTTGGGAAGAGTTGTGAGGTCCCAAGTATGATTATCCAAGAGAGCAATCATCTCTGCTTTAACAAAGCAATTCTTCCACTTATCATTTTGAAGGGCCTCACGAATATTTCTAGGGATAGAGTGAGAGTCCGGATCTCGTGTAAACATGGCAAAGACAGAGACAACCGATCATAAGATAAATAAGTATGAATAGAATGATCGGTGCATGATCTTTTCCTTTCCTTAGAGCAATAGTCCGCACATCTACTTGATGAGATCGAGAGTCGATGGTGAGTCCAGGACTGCTGTTCCCAGAGTTGCTTTGAGGTTCTGGTTCAAGAGGCTCTCGGGTCAAGAGACTGGTCGCCAGATCGAGCGAGGTCGATGAATGTGAGTATCCGCAGGATGTTTGAAGATTATGAGTCTGCCGAGGTTAATGGTTTGCCGAGGAACGGACTTAGTTCAATCTCAATCAGTTTCCATCGCTGATCGGCTCAAGAGGTTTGTTTGTAATATGGAGTCCTTTCAAAGAATTTCACATCCATAGAATTGTAAAATTTCTTTTCAATGGGAGAGTAACACTTGTAACCTTTCTCGTCTGTGCATATCCAAGGAAAATGCACTTATGAGCTTTAGGATCAAGTTTATACATGTTGAGCATGGATATAAACAAACACAAGAGTACAACCAAAGATCTTTGGAGGCAATTGGGTAATAAGATGAGAGCAGGAGTGTGTGGTCACAGGGGTTTGGAGAGGAGTTTTGAAACCTAATACTCTGCTGGGAAGTCTGTTGATTAAATATGTAGCAGTCAATATAGCTTCACCCCACATGTATTTAGGAACATGTGTAGTGAACATGATTGATCTGGCCATTTCAAAGAGATGTCTGTTCTTTCTTTCAAAGAACCCCATTCTCACGAGGTGTTTCCACACAACTCTTGATATGAACAATTCCTCTGCTTGTCAAGAAGTTCATGAGGTTAGACTCATAGTATTCCGTGAGCATTATCAGTCTTTAAGATCTTGATCTTAGTATCAAATTGGGTGGAGACCATGTGATAAAATTCTTGGAAGATAGGTCCAACTTGATTTTGTCTTTCATTAAGAACGACCAAGTGTTTCGGTATGATCATCAATGAAGGTTACAAACCACCTTTTCTGTTATACTTTTCACTCTTGAGGTCCCCATACATCACTGTGAATTAGGGTGAAAGGGGAAGAGGGCAAGTGAGGTAACTTAGCATATACTGATTTGGTGAGTTTAGCAAATTGACAAATATCACATTGAAGATCATTAAGATTACATCCTTTAAACAATTCAGGATTAAAGACTTTAAATAACCAAAACTTGGATGTCCTAGTCTATAATGCCATAACATGATATTGTCTAGGTTTTGAGTGCAAAATCTCGAGGCGGATTCTGTCTTCGATCTTACATCTTCAAAGCGAGGTTGATCACAAACAATCCTGAAAGGTGGTTTAGCTTGCCCAATCACTTCTCGAGAAGAAAGATCCTGGAATGTACACCGATTCTTATTAAAAACAACAATCCAATTCGGATCTTTAGTGAGTTTATTGATGAGATATAAGGTTACAAATCTAACTTTGGAACAAACAGACATTCAGTAGATATATCCGATTAGTAAGTTTAACCTTCCCAACACCTTTTGCATAAGAAATGAACCATCAATAGCCTTAATTCAGTGAATTTGGTTGCATGGCATATATTGGGTAATAAGGTTTTTATTACTAGTCATATGGGAAGAAGCCCCGAATCAACAATCCAAGTCTCATTACTAAGAGGTGAGTAAAATATACCTGTTTTAGCATGAGTGGCCATTTCAAGATGGGGAGCTACCTTCCGATCTTTGAGCAATAAAGGCTCTAAAGGCAACAAACCGAGCATTTAGCTTATCGTCATTTTCCTCTTCACCGATAAGTTTGCCTTGACTTTCCCTGGTTGTTTTTGAGGTTTTAGAGGGGTAGGTTTGCCATGTAGCTTCCAACAATTGTCCTTGGTGTGATTTGTGCGTTTGCGGTGATCACGTAACGACTTTCCAAATTTTCTCGTGAGGCTTCTGTAAGTCTCATTAACCTTCAACAGGCGCATACCTTGATGGGGTTGTCGGCCAGGGGGTTCAAGCAACATCACTTTCCTCCTGCTTTCCTCATGTTTGACCTCGAAGAAACATGGATTTGAGATTTGGAAGAGGTTTAGTAGCAAGAATTCTACCTCGACATCATCAAGAGTAGGATTCATCCAGATGGAATTTGAATACTCTCTTTTCTCGATAATGTCTTTAAAGAGTGCGACATCTTTAACATCATTCCAGGTGAGTTTCCAACATATCTAGGTGTTGCCATGCCTTAGATAGTTGATTAAAGTATTGAGTTCTGAGATATATCCCCTTATCTCGCAATTTTGAATCTGAGCTTGAGTTCATAGACTTGGATGTATTGTCCTTTTTTGAGTAAAGGTCTCCGGCATTGTCCCGCATTTCCTTAGCGCGTGTCATACATCATGAAGTTCTCATCGATCTCTTTGTCATAGACCTCGTGAGGATGGTCATGACTTGGTTATTTTCTGTGTCCCATGCTTCAAACTTGGGGTCGGGCCAAAGTGAGGCAGTTTGGAACCGCATGATATCCCATCTTGCCCTGGCGGAGATATACATTTTCATAGACCTTGACCATAGCAAGTAGTTGTTACCATCAAGTTTATGATTTGTAAAGAAGAGTGTTCGATTATCCCATCTCACGAGGCAAATGTGTGAGTCTATCAAGAAGATGAAACTTCGGATAATATTGACATTTTCTGAAAAAGAACTGAGTTTTTGCAAATGGATTTTAGAACTCAGTGAAGGCTCTCGCTACCATGAAGAGAGTTTGAGAATGTGATAAACACAAGAGTAAACTTCAACTTAGTTTATTCATTGAGTAAAAGATGTATAAATAGATACAATTGAGATAGAGAGACTAGCTAGCTAGCTTGGGCGGCCACTTGAGTATGTAGATGTGGGCGGCAAGCATGCAAAAGTAAAAAAGTAAAAGTTATGTCTATGACATAAAGTAAACTAGAGTTTGACATATTAATTGTTTATATGACTCACAATTAATATGTCTTTTACAATTAATTTTACAATTAAATAAGATGTACAAAATATTATGCACGAAATCCACGAGGCTCGAAGAATCTGCTGAGCACCTGTCAAGCCTCAAGCAGATCGAGTCTATTGAGTAATATTTCCATATTTCCACAACTATCAATGCCTGTTTTAATAGTACATCGCCTAGAGACATTTAAGTATCAAACTTATTAAAGTGATTAGAGATCTCATCAACCATAATCGCCTATCATGGTTTCTCTATCACGATTTAACACTAAGGACGTTATCATATAACAATTCATAATTGGTTCTTTAAAAGAACATATATATGACAACAGAAAAGCCATTTTATATATGTACAAACATAAAGAAATAGTATAAATGATCCGACCGGTCGATCCGGTCCAACCCGATTGGGTTTAGGACACTATTCCAACAATACTTACAGGTAATGTAGTTAACAATATCCCCAAACCATGGCGAATCTTCCTTTGATGGTATTCTATTTTTAATAATCGCATGGTTGAGGAGTATCTATCTTAAACAGCTTTCTCATCCGAAACGAATCCTGAATTTCTTTTCCTTTTCCTTCATCATTATCCATCCTGCTTAGATGATCCGCTACTACATTTTCACTTCCTTTTTATCCTTAATTTCAATATCGAATTCTGAAGTAACATGAATCCACCTAAGAAGACGCGGTTTGGCATCTTTCTTACTTAAAAGATACTTCAGAGTGAATGGTCTGTGGTAGATTATTACCTTAGAACCAACAATATATGATCGAAACTTATCTAAGGCAAATATTACACCATATGAGCTTCTTTCATTAGTTGCATAATTAAGTCGAAATGCGTTTAATGTGTGAGAAGCATAGTAGATAGCTTTGAGAATTTTGTTATACCGTTGACCTAAAACAGCTCCTACAAACTAAATCACTTGCATCACACATAATTTCAAACGGCAAATCCTAATCTGGTGCTACTAATCTTGGTGCAATAGTTAATTTCGCTTTTAGGGTCTTAAAGGCTTCCATACATTTATCATCAAAGTTAAAGGTACTTCTTTTTCTAGCAAATGACTCAGGGCTTTGCTATTTTTGAGAAATCTGCAATAAACCTTCTATAAAATCCTGCATGTCCAAGAAATCCTCTTAACGTTTTCAAATTAATTGGTGGAGGTAATTTTTCAATTACTTCGACTTTAGCTTTATCAACTTCAATTCTCGCTTGAGATTCTATGACCTAGTACAATTCCTTGATACCATCAAATGACATTTTTCCCGATTTAAAACCAAGTTGGTATCTTCACAGGCGTTGTAAAACACGTTCTAAGTGTGATAAGCATTTATCAAAAGAATCTCCATAAACACTAAAGTCATCCATAAAGATTTCTAAGAATTTCTCGACCATATCGTAAAAATATTGCCATCATACATCGAAAAATGTAGCAGTGCATTACATAATCCAAACGGCATTCTTTTATAAGCAAAAGTTCCATAGGGACAAGTGAAAGTAGTTTTTCTCTATCTCCTGCTTGCAAATGAATATCTCAGAAAATAACCTGAATAAGCATCTAAAAAGCGATAATACTTATGTCCACTCAATCTTTCCAACATCCACACGATGAATGGAAGTGGATGATGATCCTTTTAGTATGATCATTCGGTTTCGAAAGTCAATACACATTCGATATCCTGTAATTTCCCTTGTCGGAATCCATTCATTTTATCATTTTCTTTTACCGTGAAACCTCCTTTCTTTGGAACTACTTGAGTTGGACTTACCCATTCACTATCTGATATGGGAAAGATTATTCCCATTTCTAATAGCTTAATGACCTCTTTCTTAATGATTGTTTGCAAATTCGGGTTGAGGCGGCGTTGTGGTTGAATACAAGGTTTAGCTCCTTCATTCAAAATAATTTTGTGAACACAAATCTCAGGGCTAATACCTTTGATATCTGCCACTGTCCATCCAAAAGCTTTCTTATGTTGTCTTAACATTCTTAATAATTGATCCTCTTGTTCATTTGTTAAGGTTGATGAAATAATAATTGGTAACAGATTATTATTTTCAAGAAAAGCATATTTCAAATTCGAAGGAAGTGGTTTCAACTCTAGATTCCTTGGTGGATCTTCTACTGATGGTTTTAAAACTGGTCCTTCCATTTCCAATTTCAAATTTTGATGCCATGGATGTTTAACAAACCCTCCTTTATCTAAATAAAGGATTACTTCTTTCATTTCAAAGATTATTTTCATCTTCTTTATAGATAGAAAATACCAAACATTCTTCTAATTTATTTTCATAATCTTTAAATTTGGCATCCCACATAGTAGAATATTCATCTATAAAAGAACATGATTACGTTCTTTGTATGGATGGTTTATAGCTTTGAAGATATTGAATGAAACTTTATCCTCATTAACTCTCAGTATTAGTTCACCTTTTTGAACATCTATCAAAGTTCTTCCTGTAGCTAGAAATGGTCGACCTAGAATAATTGGCGCTGAATATCCTTCTTCCATTTCCATTATTACAAAGTCTCATCGGGAAGTAAAATTTATCAATTTTAACCAACACATCCTCGATTATTCCCTTAGGATGTTTAATTGATCTATCTGCCATCTGAAGGGTCATTTCAGGATTCGTAAGCTCTCCTATTCCTAGTTTCTTATAATCCTCATAAGACATGAGATTGATACTTGCTCCTAGATCACACAATACTTTCTTAAACAAATCCTCCAATTTCACATGGGATAGTGAAACTACCAGATCTTTAAGTTTAGGAGGTAGCCGATCTTTGAAGTATTGCGAGAACATTCTTCATTAAGGCATATATTCTCATATTCTTCTAATCGTTTTTTGTTAGATAGGATATCTTTAAGAAACTTTCCATAGGCAGGCATGTTGACTAAAGCTTCTATAACAGGGATATTGACATGAATATGACGAAAAGTGTCAAGGAAACGAGCATATTTCTTATCAGTTTTTATCTTTTTAATTTGATCTTTCGGTGGATAAGGCAAAGATTCTAAATCTATAACCTTTGTTACAAAGTCATTTTCTTTTTCCTTTTCCTTGAGTCCTTGAGCATTACTTGATCGCCAAGTTTCATCATCTTGAGATTTTTCCTTTAAAACATCCCCTCAGATCAACTTTATCCTTCTCGCCACTTTTAAATCTTCCTGCTTTTCTCCCCGATTTTCTCGACATGTTCCTTAAATAGGGTTCTCGTGTCCTTATCCATAGGATCTTTCAGAATTCTAGGGACTTTTACCCATTTTTCACCTTCAATTTCATGTTCAACATCATTCTGTTTTAAGAATTCTTCGATAATTTCTTCCTCTTCATCAAGAAATTCAAGTTCGTCCTTTTCCTTTACGATATTATCAAAATCATTTTCTACCTCATTGTTTCTGCGTTTTACGCTCTAGTATCTTCACAATATTTCCTACTTCTTGTAATCACAAAGATTTACCTCTCTCGGGTTTCTTTCAAGTATTACTTGGTAATCCTCCCGAGGTCTCACTTGTTGTTACGTTCTCCTTCTCTACTCAAATGATCCTCCATATTCCTTAATGATGCTTCTATAGTTCTCATTCTCGTATCATGTCCACCCATAGACGTTTTCAACATAGTCATATCCTGTAGAGATCGAACCTATAGAAGTTATCATAGTTTCCATATTCTCGAGCTTGAGTAGATACTACACCCATCATATTTTCCATTAATTTATCCCATTTATCAACTCCTTCAGGTTGGGTTGAACTTTGGGTGACTGGTATAGTTTGAGTAGTATGTTGTGGATAAGATTTGGTAACGATTGTGAGGTTACGATTTGATGTATTTCCTTGATGAACTTGATTACTATACGAATTCTTATCTTTCGATATGGCGGTTGTCCTGGCTTATTAGGGTTTTCGGACCATCTAAAAGTTGGGTGCTCTCTTCAATAGCATTAAAGGAGTTTGAATACGCGTTGTTCAAATTCCTATCTTTGTTGTAAAAACTCACCTCTTCCCTTGAGTATCCTTCCGGTTCTTTATCCCTAATGACACATTATCATGACTTGAGTAGTCATTTGGTATGATAGTTTCTAGTTTTACAGTCCTACTAGCCTGTAGGTTGTCAAACTTTCTACTCAAATTCTCCAAATGTGCTAGAACTTCCGTATTCGATGTGCATTCTCCTGCAAATGCTACTTTCTGGTGCTAGAACCGGTTTCCCACATTCTGTTATTTTTGGAAATCTTTTCTATAGCATCGTAAACTATTTGGGCTTCACTCATCATTAATGAACCACCACATGCATGATCTACATCTCACGTGAATCTTTCCTTAATTTACGACAGAAAAGTTGGATTTGCATATCTAAGGAATAACCATGATCGGGACAAGATCTTAACAACTTTTTAAATCTCTCCCACGCATTCCCAAGCGTTTCTTCAGATCCTTGTCTAAAGTTGGCAATTTCGACCTTTAATTCCAAATTTCTACCCGGAGTAAAATACTGCTTTAAGAACTCGGTTTGAATCTCCTCCCAACTAGTCAATGAATGATGTGGGAGTGACATAAACCAATCTCGTGCTCTTCCTTTTAGAGAAAAGGAAACATAGACATCCTTGTTAATTCACGATGAGCACCTTGACTTTTGGCTGTATTGCACAATTCTTCGAAAAGATAGAGATGGTGATGTGGATCCTCATCATCCTCTCCTAGAAATTGGGCTCTTGCGTCAATTAGACCAAAAAGATGAGATTTTATTTCAAAATTATTTGCTCCTTCATTGGGTAAACGAATCGGATTATTAGTCCGGTTTATTCTTGGAGGTCCGTCACAAATAGGTCTCGGATTTGGTGGGTTATTATTACGATTGTTCTCGTTCCGATTTTGATTATTTCTATTCGGTTATTTGGTATTGGTAGATCTGATTAAGATTTTGGCCATGCCTTGAGCATGATCTAGCCCTTTGTTCAGTGTTTCATCACTTGTTTTCGACCATTTTCGTATTTTGATTTGATGATGATTCTCCGTCGATTTCCCGACTAGTATGACCTTGTTTCCTTCTCGCTCTTAATCGCCTTTCGTAAGTATCTATGTCAGGCTTATAAGGAGTAAGTGGGGCCTTACTCTTTCTCGGTCATCAACTAACGAAAACCGAAAATAGTTGAAATCGATAAAAGTAAAGATTGGTAACTTACTTATTAGGTAAGTACCAACGAAAAAGAAAATAGAAATGGGGTAAGAAGAGTGTTGACTTATCCTCGAGACTTTTGAGTTAATATAAGTAGAAATCATTCGAACACAATGAATTAGCGTCGTCCCCGGCAACGGCGCCAAAATAGTGACGGACCTTTTCTATGCTATCAATCCTTACCGGCGATGTGCCGGGTCAAATTGTAGTGATAGTATGGTGAGTCGTGTCGATCCTCAGGGAAACTTGGTAATTCACCGTGTGATTAAACACCGAGAAACTATTATTATCTCAATCTAAGTCGCAATTTTATCATCCAACCAAACTCTAAACTAACAAAGCATAAAACTAAAACAGATATATATAAGTATATATATATATATATATATCAATACATATATATAGATATAAATATATATAGGTACCAAAACAATATCTAGGGGAGGGAGATAGATATTATAATTAGAGACTAGCCAAGAATATGTTATTGAATGATTATATCTTTCTAGTGGAAATTAGATGTGCTCGATCATTATTTTAAATTAAATCAATTATACTGAAACGGTGCACTCTAAACTAAACAATTCATCCTCACACGAGCATCCGAAATTGTCATATGTCCAATCATTTGTCCAAGGTCATCCTCAAGCATGGGTCACTCCCGCTTTGTCATACGGCCAATTTTAAGGTATGTCAATTAAACAAACGAATTAAACGTAATAATCTCTTGAGTACAATAAGAGTTTGTTTCTCCCAAAACAAATCTACCCCGGTTTAGAAATCGGATTCCGTTGTCACGCTTTCACTCGCCAATTTTACCCTCCGGTCTTTCTATTAACGAGTTCATAACCTAACTACGAGGCGTCAATTCATAATTAGATTATGAATTCTTTCATATCAAGTAGCTAATTCAATACGAATATAGAAAGAGATTCATTATAACCGATTTTTATCCAATTTTAGTATAGTCATCATCCATTTCCTAAAAATAATAATACTAATCCAATTTCATATCTTGGCTAGATATTAAGTTAGCCTAATATCATTATAATTAATATATAGATACTAATAACAACGTAAATACATTAGAAAAGTTACAGATTACAATCGAAGCTTCAGAGTTGTATCCTCCGAAATAGCAACTCCTTTACATCAATGAGCCTTGATACATCCTCTAAGTATTATAACGATACTTTATACTACAAAGATTATTCCGCAGAGTGCCGTTCTGACTTTTATTTAACTAAAAACAACAAAACGAAACTAAAGATAGATATAGAAGAGAGATATATGCATTGGTACCCTTCAAAATGGTTGCACTTGAGGGGTATTTATAGGGTGTACCACAAGGCGGGCGCGCTGTGCGGACACCAACGGCGCGTGCGGCTACACATATATATTCCTTGTCGAGATTTGTGGGCCCAATGTCGAGATTTTCTTGCAAGATCCGGCCTTCTCCGGCGCGTGCCGGACATACAACATATCTGATGTTCGTAAAAACCGATCTCGAGCTGTAGACCTCAGATTGACATGATTTGATAGTCGTTGGAAAGCTCTTTTGAAGGCCTACAACTTTCATCAAGGACTTTTTCTCTGAAAATGCCTCTAAGTTAGATCAAATGTCCGTTGAAGATGAGTTACGGTAGAAACATTAAGGATGAGCTTGATCTGCTCAAAGTTGTTAGATTTTGGCATAATCTTTTATCCCACAAAAACTCATGATTTATACTTCAAAGTATGTCATATTTTGGGATCTCGGTAAACATCTGATCCTGCAATAAAATCAACGAAACAC
This sequence comes from Gentiana macrophylla, assembly GCA_026214975.1. Classification (NCBI taxonomy): domain Eukaryota; kingdom Viridiplantae; phylum Streptophyta; class Magnoliopsida; order Gentianales; family Gentianaceae; genus Gentiana; species Gentiana macrophylla. Next base: position 126,039,613 of record CM047809.1, on the reverse strand, counting down.
CAAACGTAAATCTGACAAAAAACCATCATTTTTATCGTTTTTATAACTTATGCATCTAATTATAACTAACTATGATTTTTATAAGTTTTCGATGCATTTATATGAAATTATACTAAAATATCATAAAATAATAATAAAAAGTCTTATAATATGATCATATATTTTTCATACATCACACGCATATACGATTGCCGATGTCACGGTATAAAATGTTGTTATCTCTGCATATATGATTGCCGATGTCACTGCATAAAAATATGAATTAAGGTGAAAGATTTATGTTGATCGTAGTTTTATATCAAAAGATATAGCAATTTGAAGTCGATTTTATAAAGAAAAGAAATCAATTTTATGAAATTAAGTCGGAAAAATATCAAATGTCATCACGGTGTTGCTTCATCAAATGTCACTGCATCCCGGTGATCACTGCATCCTGATGGTCTCTGCATCGGGGGTGGCCACTTTATCGCGGTGTCTCTGCATCGGGGGTGGCCACTGCATCGCGGTGTCACTTCATCACGATGTCTCTGCATATATGATTGCCGATGTCAATACATAAATTGTTGATGTCATTTATATATGATTGCTGATGTCACTACATAAAATGTTGATGTCACTTTGCATATCCGATTGCCGATGTCATCGCATATCGATTGCCGATGTCACTGCGTATATGATCGCCGATGTCATCGTATATGATTGTCGATGTCACGCATACATTATTGATGTCACGTATATATGATTGCCGATGTCACTGCATATATGGTTAATTAATCGGGGTGGTGACTGCATCGCGGTGGCCAATGAATCGTGGTGGTCAATGCATTGCGGTTGTCAGTGCATCGCGGTGTCTCTGCATCGCAATTGTTAGTGCATCGCGGTGTCACTTCATCGCAGTGGTCAATGCATCACGGTGGTCAATGCATCACGGTGTCACTTCATCGCGATGTCTCTACATATATTTGATTGCCTATGTCACTGCATAAATTGTTGATGAAATGCATATATGATTGCTGATGTCACTGCATATCTGATTGCCGATGTCACTTCATAAATTGTTGATGTCACGCACAGGGACGGACCCAGCAGCTAAGAAGGGGGTGCATAAAATGTTGATGTCGCTACATATCTGATTGCTGATGTCACTGCATAAATTGTTGATGTCACGCATATATTATTGCCGATGTCACTGCATAAAATGTTGATGTCACTGCATATCTGATTGCTGATGTCACTGCATAAATTGTTGATGTCACACATATATGATTGCTGATGTCACTGCATAAAATGTTGATATCACTGCATATATGATTGTCGATGTCACTGCATAAAAATATGAATTAAGGTGAAAGATTTATGTTGATCTTAGTTTTATATCAAACGATATAACCATTTGAAGTCGATTTTATGAAATTAAGTCGGAAAAATATCAAATGTCATCACAGTGTTGCTTCATCAAATGTCACTGCATCCCGGTGGTCTATGCATCGCGGTGTCTCTGCATCGGGGGTGGCCACTTCATCGCGGTGTCTCTGTATCGGATGTGGCCACTGCATCGCGATGTCTCTACATATATGATTGTCGATGTCACTACATAATTTGTTGGTGTCATTCATATATGATTGCTGATTTCACTGCATAAAATGTTGATGTCACGCACATATGATTGCCGATGTCACTGCATATATGGTTAATTAATCGGGGTGGGGACTGCATCGCGGTGGTCACTGCATCGCAATGGTTAATTAATTGGGGTGGTCAATGTATTGGGGTGGTCAATGCATCGGGATGATCAATGCATCGGGGTGGTCAATACGTCGCGGTGGTCAATGCATCGGGGTGGTCAATGGAAAATAAACGTCCGAAAAAAATCCTTTCAACGTCCATCCAAGATTTTTAAAAAAATTTAAAAAAGAAAAGAAAAAAAAGTAAACAGCGTCAATTTAAAATAATAAAAAAAAAAAAAAAAAAACTAAACTTAACATTCAAGTATATGAGCCGCCTGTAGCATTTTTTATAATTTTTTTTATTGTTTTCTTAATTAAGGGTATTTGGGTCTATCTATCTAATTTGTGTCCTTATAACTAAGTGTTTGTTTTGGATGTCCTTTTTGCCTAATTAAGTCCAATATGCGTCCTTTTGGATAATTGTCCCATATATATATATATTACGGTTCTTATTATTATGTTGTTGGACTTAATATTTTATGTGTGTATCGGTTCTTATTTTATGAGTTTGAAAGTGCTCAATATTTTTGAGTATAACCGGACCGAACTCAAGCATGATTAACCGATCTCAAGCAATTTCTTTTCCTGCTCGAGCGATCTCAAGCCGAGTTCGAGTATCGCAATTTTAAGAAGGTTGCTCGATTCAATAAGTAATACTTGGATGGAAGCTAGGCATGGGAGATAGGGTGAGATTTTGGAAAGATTTTGGGGTTGGGAGAGTACTCTCAAGTATGTTTCCAGACTTTTTCGACTTGAAAAGATAGTGAGTGTGTGGTGAGTGATAGAGGAGGTTTGTAGTGGGGGTTTGGTGTTGGGATTGGGAGTGGGGAAAAGGGAATAGGATCCTCTCAAGTACTTGAGGAAATATTCTCTCAAGTAATAGTGATCTAACCACACACCCAAAATGTGAAAATCATCTAACTGTAGATTATTTTTTCAAAACTACATCGTTTTTATGATAATGTGTAAAAACAAATCCACTTGACCCTTAAGTGTTTGAGATGACCCACTCCCGGGGATGAGAGTTAAGAGGGAGAGAGTTGGAGGAATTCATTGATCTTATTGCTTTGCTCTCTTATGTTTCACCCATTGTAGGCAATGTTGACACACCTTTTTTGAGGCTTATATTTTTCAAAGGCCTCGTTAAAGAAGATCATGCTTAATGTGGCAGCAGTTGGCGATCGTTCTATTTCTTTTCCTTGGAGATGGAATGTTGCTGTTCCATCAAAAGTTAACATTTTTAATTAGAATGTTGCACACAATCGAGTCCCACACGGATGCAAACAGAGGTATTGTGGTTGACAATCAATTATGTCCCTTCTGCAAGGCGTTGGATGAGGATATTTCACATTTGTTTTTCTTGGCTCCTTTACCTCATATATTTGGTGCAAGATTTTTGCTTAGCTTTCAATACCCATATTGACTTTACGGATTGGGATTCATTCTTCTATTACATTCCTTTAGCAGCAAGGCACGGTGAGAAAGCTACAATATGGGATGTCATTAAATAGGTTGTTGTTTGGTCTGTTTGGACGGTTAGAAACTCTGTTGATTTTAACTCCAATGTTTCCAATGCCGACAATTTATTTGGAGAGATTCAAAGAAGAAGTTTTGCGTGGATAACTACAAGAAAAAAAAAGTATCAACAACGATTGAACGACTTGGATAATCAATCCTCTTTCATTGAGCATCGGTAATGACTAGTTGGTATTGAATCGTTGTTTGTTCGCCTTGGAGTTGTTGGGTTTGCCTTGTTTGTTTTTTAGTTTAGTGAATTAGCATTTTCTAGAGTTTGGATCTTTTGTTTTGTTATATGAACATTTTGTTAAGGAATAGGTTTTAAGAAACCGTAACTATGCTTCACTATGTCTTTCGATATAATGAGAGAACCAGATTATGGCCGTGTACGATCTTTTAATAATTTCATTAATAAAAGGTTTCTCTTATTAAAAAATAATAAGTGTTAATCAATCCATGTCCGGCTTCTAATACCCATTGCAAGATACCTCCGTATGCCAAGGAGGCAGGCATCACCCCACCTATCAAACACCTCGGGTGATAAGATTGATCTAGCTAGTTACAATCCCGAGGCGGCTCTTGTTATTTGTTACACCATACATTAATAAGACACTCGAGAGTATCATAAAGAAATATACATTCCTTCATCAACGTACAAGAAATCGTGTCTACACCAGATACGTTGTCTGTGCCATTAGCATCAATGTCAAAACATATCTTCTACTTAGCATTATACCCTTTTGGTGCTGGTGGAATTCCTTTCGGCTTAAATCCTCCGAGCAAAATATTCTCCTTTGTAAATTAACTTTACCCCTTATACACATTTACATAGATTACAAACTTATTATCGACCAAAGTGTTTAGGTCCAGTCCCAACACACATTATTGGGATCTTGGTGTTTTCTGCAATGAAAACACGCATCTTTACTTCTGCTTGATTATTACCAAGCTCTAATTGTCAATATTTGAACAAGGAATTGGTTTTTGATAAGCCAATTCGTTGTTCAGATATGAACAATCATAGTCATGGTATTATATATGGTGGAAGAAATTAAGATGTGTTTTCATTCCGGAAAACACCAAGATCCCAATAAAGCATGCCGGAAGTTGGGACCCTAAACACTTTGGTCGATAATCTGTCAATAATCTACGTAATAAGGGGGAAGTTCATTTACAAAGGAAAATATTCTGCTTGGAGGATTTAAGCTAGAAAAAATCCCACCAGCACCAAAGGGTATAACTAAATATAAGATATGGGTATAACTAAATATAAGATATGTTTTTGAGATCGATGCTAATGGCACACTCAAAGTAGCTCTTCTTCTCGATATTACGGTTCTTCGCCTTCAAATGATGTAATCTCGGACGTAAGTGCAGACTCTATGTAAATATAACTTTTTTCCCTGTTAAAAAAAATGGTTTTGATGAAATTTTAGTAGCTAGGTAGTGGTTTATACAGATTAGACTCACAAACTCACAAATCTTGCGAAGATAGGAGTGATAATGTGTTACCATTAACAAGAAAATCTCTAATTCCTTCTCAACAGATTATCCTATTTTGAATTTCATTTTCTCCCTCAAAAACAAATTCATTTTCATTTATCTTAAAGTTATTAATTCAACTTCGTCCCAAATTCCCTTCAATTCATTCATCTTAAAGTTTACCAAACACTCAAAGACAAATCCCACCAACACTTCACCGCAGAGATCATAGGAAGCATTTTCACTGCAGAGGATCAGGACTCCAGACATAGCACAAACGGAAAAAGAAAAAAAAGAAAGAATGCGAAGGCGGCCAAGGAACAAAACACATCACAAGCAATGTTGACTAACAAAAGCAGAAAAAGATCGATGAGTAGTAGTGCCCAGTTCAAACCCGGAATGCCGAAAATAAAACATCATATGGAAAAGAACATGGTAAAGAGGACAAAGCGCGCGGATCAAAAGAAGAAAGCCCCGTTTTGAAGGATAGCACTGTTGAGACCTTGTAGGAATAGTGGGTGACCTGCTCCGTTTTGAAGGTTGGTCCCGTTAAGACCTTGTAGGAATTGTGGGCGACCTGCCCCGACCGTTTTGAAGGTTGGTCCCGTTGAGGCCTTGTAGGAATTGAGGTGACGTGCCATGTATTGAAGGTTGGCCCTGCCCTGGCCCCGCCCCCCTGAGACCTTGTTGGAATTGTGAGTGACCCGCCTGCTTTTGAAGGTTGGCCCCGTTTAGGAATTGTGGGTGACCTGCCCGCTTTGAAGGTTGGCCCCGTTGAGACCTTGTTGGAATTGTAGGTGACGTTCCCTGTATTGAGGAATTGCCCTAGCCCTGTTGAGACCTTGCTGGTACAATGGGTTACCTGTTTAAGATCGTTCGCCAAATAAAAAGATTCATTTTAGATATTCACATATTCACTTTACGATAATGATATGCCATACTCTTAAATTTTGAAACTAGACATGTCACTGCAATGTGCCCATACTTTCATCAAGAACAAGAAAATAGAATAAATTTGGTATTGTAAAGTATAATTAACACCCTAAAAAAAGTATAATTAACACATCATTTTATCATATATAAAACCATCAATAATAGTGTCAGTCCTCTATTCGGAACAAGTCACAATATATAAGGCAATAAAAAACATGAGTGATCATACTTGTTTCATCAATCAATTTTTTTTAAAATTGAGTCAAAACTTAAAATACAAGACCGTCTAATTTTATGGATATGGAGTAATTAATACTAAAACAATGCCAATCCTCTCCTACAAATTTTTGATTAATACTTACACATCCTGGCCGAATGATCTTTCATCGCAGCTCCACATCCGTAACAAAATGTGCATTTACACCTGCAATCAGTACGTTATATATCTACATCTATGTATATATATAGAATTAGACGAAATTGATGAATGAATCAAACTAACCTGCAATACATAATTAAACAACCAGAAGTCTTCTCAACAATGAACCCACAATTAGGACACCTTTTCCATTTATTGTCTTCAGCCAGCTTTAGCAACATCATATCCTCCCGTTTTCTCTTGTCGTTGTTCAGCTTTTGAAACAACTCACACGATATTTCTGAATGCCAAGGAACTTTACATTGTGCACAGAATAATCTATGACAATCCTGGCACTCAGATTGTATTGTCACGTTATCACAATCTTTGATCAACAATGAGGAACAGTCTTTATAAGGACAATAGAGTTTCTCAGAACATAAAATTGATGCCTTGCATAGGGCGTCACCCCATTTATCAAACACCTTGGGTGGCAAGATTGATCTGCATTGTTGAGGGTCAAGTATTTGTTTACACCCCGTGTTAGGACACTTGATGTTAGTAACGTTTTCTTGCAATTTGAAAGCCACGTACTTGGCGACGCAATCAGAGCAGTAAAGATGATTGCAACCGATTATACGAAAAACCGAGGACAAGGGTTTTTCGTTGACACAGATATCGCATTGGAATACAAAATCTGAACATATGGTCAATCTATCAAACACATGGCGTGGCAAAAGTGGACTATAATGTTGAGGTTCGAGTTTCACTTCACATCCAATCTTAGGGCATTTGATGTTGCCGATGTTATCGTGTAGACTATATGCCACATACCAAGCAACACAACCAGAGCAGAACGAATGATTGCAACCACTTGCGTGAAACCCGTGGACATCGGGTATTCATCTTCACAAATATCACACAAAAACGCACGCCCGTGAGTGGATACCACGTTTGTCCATTTATCAAACACTTGACGTGGCAAGATTGAACTGCAATGTTGAGGCTCTAGATTCCCTTTACATAGAATCTCAGGACATCTGATTTCACTGATATTGTCTTGTAGATTCGAATCGATGTACTTAGCAACACAATCAGAGCAGAACGAATGGTTGCAACCGATTACATGAAAAGCCGTGGACATCGGGTGTTCGTGTTCACAAATACCGCATAGATATCTACGAGAATCGTCAACCTCGTAATCAGTACTACCGTTAAAATCAATGGAGTTTGAATTCGAAGATTTGTGCTTCATGTGATGGTCATGATCTAGGGTAGTAGCTGTCATTGCTACTTTTGTGGATCGGAAAATTGGAAAAAGATTCAAGAATTTCATATTCAGCTGTACTACCTGTTGCAAAAGTATCAAAAATTTAAAAAAAGAAAAAAAAATCCATGAAACAAAAAATGTCTGCAGAAAAAATAAAATGAAAGGCACAGGGAAAACGGCGCCGGCGCAACTTGGAGAAATTCTTGCCGTCAGAGCGACCCCAATCGTTGCCCCCAATTACACCCCACATCATTTTCCGTTTCAGTTACACATTTTCATCACCAAAAAAAATTTCACTACAATAATCAACCTCTATACAACACCCAATAAACAACTTTTCTCTTTCATCTCAACTAACCTACCTAATTATTAATATATTTCCCTCTTTTTGTTTATATTTTTCTATCATAATTAGAAGAAAAAAAATGCTTCTTCTGTAAAATTAGTTTTTGTAGGATATTCAAAAAAAAAAAAAAAAAAAAAAAAAAAAAAGCCTTTTGATATGACTTAAAGTAGGAGAGAGAAAAATTATTTGGATGAAAAGCATCCCCAAGGCACTACCCGATATATCAAGGGGAGGGTAGCAAAAAAATGAGAGTTGGGTGAGTGTTTGTGTACCATTGGAGAAGAAAGCACCCTCAATTTTTTTTTGGGGTTTAAATTGGGTGACCACTGTGGTCGCCTTCACCCTCCTTTGTTGTGTAGTGTATTAATTAATCTGTGATATATATGACTCGTGCATTTCCGAAAGACGAAATTATTTTCTCAATTGATTACTAAATTGGAGTAAAGAATCGACCACTCCTTCAATTTTTCAAATGTACCATAAATTAACAAATTAAGAAATTCTATGAATTTCATATTCTACAGTACTACCGGTAGCAAATCAACAAATTAAAAAAGAAAATTCATGAAACAATGAATGTGGAAGGAGAAAAATGTATTGAAAGACGAAATTATTTTCTCTTCTTAACCCGGAGAAGCTAGATCGAAAAATACAGCTATTTTCTACATTAATTTATTCAATTTTTCAACCGTGTAATAAAAAAAAAGTGTAAAACATTGAAGCATGAGGAAAATTTGAAGGTACGTGCATCGGAAAATGCTGCGGTGCCGGCAAAAGAAAAAATTGACAATAGATTTCTTTTTTAGTTTATTATAGAAATCAGATGGTATAATCAAAAAAATTGACTGGAATCACTGGACTTAATAAAAACTTACAGCGATTGTAAACCAAAAGATGATATGAATAAACCAAAAGATGATATTTTAACTGCAAATATTTCCTGGAAAAAAAAATACCAGCAAAGATGATACTCCTTAATTCATGCCTATATTCGCTTCCTCCAATCGTGGATGTCAGTTACATATGATATAGACAGAGCCCACGTCAATCCTAACTCTTTTTTCACTAATGTTTTTTATTTTATTTTAAATTAATAATACCTTTTTTATTTAAATATTAATAATACCTTAGTCAATCTATTCGGACACAATATCTTCAAAAAATTTGGAATTGATTTTATGATCTGAATTCGTTTTAGAAATGTTGTCTGCCGGTGAAATACATTAAACTCTTTCATTTTTACTATCTTTCATATAATACACTTGATCGTATGTAAGAGGTTAGAAGTGATGTGCTACTTGTTACTACCTACATCCCACAAAAATGTTCACTTTTTGTATTTTACACAAATTAAGAAACCAATTAATGTGGTGTGTTTTAAAATTAAAATAGACATATATACCCCTATCTTATTATGAATCTTGTTTTGAAATATGAAATGATTATAGAAAAGTTGAATGTTAGAATAAGGACACACCAGATTGTATCGATCACAGTGGTGGTAGAATATAATGTCTCATGGAAACTAGTGTTCAAATACCGTTAGGGGCAAAAAAAAAAGGTTAGAATAGAGGTATGTTTAGAAAAAAATGTATTAAATGATGCACATATTTTTTAAATGGACACTTTTTGTGGGACAGATGTACTACAACCTTCGTATAGCGACTGTATTGTAAAATGTGTCAAAATTTGGACTATGCATGGGCACCACATTTCGGGAAAAAAATTGACTAGGCAGTGATTCAAAAATTAATGGGGACCACAGTCGATATATCCGGAAATCCTTTTTTAGAAAAAACTTCGATTTTAAAGAGGTCGAAATTTGCTTTCAACATCTCCAGAGTCGAGTTTTGAACATAATTTGACTATTAAGAAGTCGAATTTCGCTATGGTACCCTAAAAGTAGAATGATTGTGGTTCCGATATGACTATCCTAATTTTTTTTATCCGATATAGTTTTACTTCCAAAAATAACATCACTTTTGGGAAACTTGAGAAAATATGTTTTAAAGGCATACGATTTGTGTGGTATGCTACGTAAATAATGTATTGAAAACTATGTTTCGGTAGGATTTGTGTATGCCACGTAAATATGCGGGTTTTCGGTAGCCGCAAAATAAACCGTCGCTGATTAAAAAATAATAACAATAGTAATATCCATGCAAAATCCAAATAAATACTATGTATAAGCGACTTACTTTTAAAAACCTGTTTTCGATGTGTGTAAATGAGCTAACCTACCCAAAATCTACGGCAAAATTAGGATTTTAGTCGCTTTTACTTGGCTTATTTTGGATTTTAGTCTCTGCTCAGGTGAGAAAATGGTCCACTAAGTTGGCTTTTTTGGATTTTAGTCACATCCGCGGAAATAGGCGATTGGGCACCGAATCTTTAAAAACGCTTACGTGGCAGCCTAGTTAGAGGACTATTTTTAAAAATTCCGGTGCCCAATCAGCTATTTCCGGCGGATAGGACTAAAATCCAAAAAAAAGCCAACTTAGAGGACCATTTTCCTCACCGGAGCAGGAACAGGACTAAAATCCAAAATAGACCAAGTTAGAGGACTAAAATCCTAATTTTGCCCAAAATCTACTCAAATCCCACTTAAACGCTGCGTATTTTTAAGATTCATGCATTACCTATTCAAAAGTAAAAAAAAATTGAAATAATTGTTGACTTCATCTCTCTCACAGCATTCTTGCATTATAGGGAATTTTACCACCAACGACTGTGGCATAGTACCGGCGTAATAGTCTCGACTGTCTCGTTTTCCTGGAGAGAAGGTGCAATAGTCCTCTTCTTGTGTTTATGGTACCAGCTTGCTAATGAACTCGCCTAGTCTGATAATCATTGTTTTGAATGCCTAGTCTATGCATCCTTCTTATATTCATTATTTTGAAGAACATATGAAGTTCTTGCATTAAGGTGCAATCTCATTTTTATCAGTTAACGATTTTTACAGACGACACTAGTGACAGACCAAAACCTAACCCCGGAAACGGTGCCAAAATACTGACGGACGTTACCTAGGCTATACAGATCCTAACCGGCAGTGTACCGGGTCAAATTGTAGTGCTAGTCTGGTGAGTCATCCTCATGCACCACATCCTTCTTCAATACCGGTTTCCAACGAGAGGTTAGACAATTTCCACCAATCCAAACGATTCTTGACATTTTCCTTTGATTTTCGAGCCTTCGTTTTGTGAGCTTTTACATTATTCTTTGAAGTCATCTTCTTCAATTACTGCGTGTTAGTACGATCCACAACAAAAGGACACAAAGGGTCCACACAAGAACATGATTCTAGTGTAGTGCATGGATATTTCAATGAATTGTAAATGTTGAAGACAACGCGCTCATTATTCATTCCCAAACTAAGCTCTCCTTATAAAACATCGATGAAAGGGCTATTAATTGTTAAGTGCCGAAAAGTGTCAAAAAAATGTGCATACTTCTTATCCAACTTTATCTCTTTGATTTCCTTTTTCGGGGAATAGGGAAGTAATTCAAGATCAGTTAAAGTAGGGTTAGAATGTATAACTCCCTTACCCTTATCGTTAGACGAAGATGGTAAAGCTTCCTAGAATGATTGTGCCTTTTGAGGACATTGTGTGTCATCATTCAGTACCTTTTTCTTCAAAATATGCACTGGATATGGTGCTACCCTATCAGATTGAACCGAGGTGAATTTGGGTTGAGCCGGATAAGGTTCGGTTTGAATTGGCCCTTTCAAACTTGATTCCTTTTTAACCTGCTCATTGGACAAGGTCCTACCCATTCTTGGATTTTTCAATATTTTAGGCACCTTGACCCATTCCTCATCCTTACTCTCAGCGGCCATTTTCTTATTTCGATTTGAAGATGATCCTTGGTCAGGATTTCCCTGACTAGTATGACCTCGTTTTCTTTCTACTCTAACTTGCCTTTATGTCGAGGCTTATAAGGAGTGAGTGGGGCCTTACCACTTCGGTCATCAACTATCTAAAATAGAAAATGCTCATTACGATTATGCTTATTCCGATTCTGATTATTTCTATTATTCTGATTCTGGTTATTAGGTTGAGGTAAATTCTGATTAAGGTTTTGGCCATGCTCTTGAGCATGACAATCCCTTGTTCAGGTGTTTCACCAACGGTTTCGGCCATTTTCGTAACTCGATTTGACAATTCTTGTGGAATAGAAAATATCGAATAGAAAACAATACGAAATCGATAAAAAAACCACATTTTTTTCTCTCGGTAATTACCGACTCCACTCGGTATTTACCGAGTGTATTTTTTTTTTTTTTTTTTAAATTGGTATCTTACCAATAGGTAGGTACCAACAAAAATAAACGAACTGCGTTTACTTTCTACTATCGAAAATAGAAAATAACTCGAAATTGGTAGAAGAAGAAAATTGGTAACTAAAAGAAGGTAGGTACCAATGGAAAATAAAAAAGAATGTGATAAGAAGAGTGTTGACTTATCCTCGAGAATTTTGAGCTAATACAAGTAGAAACCATTCGAACACAATGAATTAGCGTCGTTTCCCGGCAACGGCGCCGAAAAAGCCGACGGATTGCTTTAGGCTATCAATCCTTACGGCGATGTACCGGGTCAAATTGTAGTGCTAGTCCGGTGAGTCAGTCGTATCCTCGAGGAAATGAAGATCTAATTCAAAGTGTGGTTAAACACCAAGAAGCTATTATTAACTCGATCTAAGTCGCAGCTTTTATCGGTTTTATCGGGTTAGATCGTTAGATTAGTTAGATGTTAGTAAAACAAGAAATAAATACTTATATAGATATATATAATATAAATACTAATATAATGTATAGAAACTAATATAATATATAAAAACTAACCAAGATAATGTTATTAAACCATGATCTCTTTTAGTTAATAAATGAGATGATCTTTTCCTTGATGCAAGGAGGTCAATTATACATGAACCGTGTACTCTAAGCTAGACAATTCCTCCTCACACGAGCGTATGAAATTGTCATATGTCAAATTGTCATCGCTTAATCTCCACAACCGCCCCATGCTAATCTCGCTTAGTCTCAGCAGTACCAGTACAAATCTACCCGGATAAAAGAGGTTATTCCGCTTTGTCGAGGCGGCGATGTTATTCAAAAGGCTCCGGTTGTCAGCGGATCGATTTAACTTTCGGTGTTAGTTTCAATTAAACCGTTGATTTTAACATTATTACGATCTTGAGCACAAATTTAATAAGATTCATCTTTCCCAAGACAAATCGCTTCGGTAGGAAATAGGATTCCGTTGTCACGCTTTCACTCGTCCATTTTACCTCTCCGGTTTTCTACTTTTTGCTCATATCCTAACTTCACCGCTTTAGTTCGTCATTAGGTTACGATTACTGCTTATATTGATTAGCTATGTCAATATTAACGTTTCATTAAGCTCGGTAGAAAAAGATTCATTATAATTGGTTTTAATCATTATTACCGTAGTCGATCATCCATTTTACCAAAAAGATTAACTAATTGATTCATATCTTGGCTAGATATTACTACTACTAATATATATATGTATATAAATAGATAGAAATAATAAACATAATAACATTAGAAAATTACCGATTACAAGCTGCATTGAATCGGAGCTAATCCTCGTGAAAGTAACAACGGCTTCCGAGACAACAATCCTCGATAATAAATCCAAGCATTACAACGATACTACTCTATTTATTTATACACATATATATATATATATATATATATATATATATATATATATATATGTTAGGTGTAGTGCCGAAAAGACAATTTGTGTAATTGTTTTTAATAATGAATGATAGAATTTATCTCACCTTATTACTTGCTTTGTGCTTGTAAAGTAATACATCTTTGCAAACCCCTAAGTATATCTCAGATGTAACCACTTAACTCGGTGTATGGATTACACGTGAGGATTGAGTTAGTGGTGATATACTTAAATCTGTTAGTCCGTGGTGAACTTAATCGAGTTTAGGGTCTCTTGATTAAAACACCAATAATGCGCCTGAACACCTTAGGGTGTGATAGTCTTATCCGGATCGTCGGTAGAGGGGTACCTACGTGGGGCATTTATATATGATGGCATTCATATAGGACTGGACCGATTTAATCAGTATTTCTCGGTATAATTCCGTAATCGAGGAATCTTATTAAATCATTAGATGATCATATATGGATCAACCTTAATCTGAGGTGATCACGAGTCTTTGCTTGTCCCGGGGTAGTGTTTGATGTGTTAGTTACGGTTCACTTAAATATGTGTTCCAAGCCACTTCTCATTGGCACTATCTCCGCATTTGAGTGAGTAGTTCGATTTTCACAGATATGGAATCCATTCCTTCCTCGGGAAGTAGAGAGACAGATCCCTTATTTGTTAGCCCCGAGAAAGTGATCGATCCCGGGAGTTCACATTTGACTAATTAGCTACTAGTCAGATATGTGTACTAATTGATCATTAGGGGGTTAATGGTAAATAAGGATAAGATATTCTGAGTCGGGTTCACGGAGACTTCCCACTCAGAATGGAAAGTCTATGGAGGGTTAATCCGTATGTAGTGATTATATCAATGGACGCTTATTCACTCTATGGGTTGAGTATAAGTATACATCCAGTGTCGGTAGAGTTCGGTTTGGGTTTATGGTGGCGTAATCCCGGAATTAATAATTAATGTACTTATTCATTCGATGAATAATTAATTATTGGAGCTAATGGTTATAGGTCCATGGTCCCCGATGTGGCTTCAGTAATTGGACTAATAATCTTGTTATTAGGGCCTCAAGTGATAATTAATTGGTGGGCTAATTAATTGATATGCATGAATATTATTTAGTTGGGCTAAATAATATAATACACATAAAAAGCATTTTGTGTGGGCTAATAAACCCTAAAAGTGGCGCCTAAGGTCTTCTTTTTTAGCACAAGAATTAATTTTCTTGTGTTATGGAAAATAAAAGATATTCTTGTTATGTGATTGGTTGGATGACTTTTATTTGATTTCCTATTGGTCAATACATGTCACAATTAGTCATTAATGAAAATATCTTTTTATTTTGATTAATTAATTAATTATTTAATTAATTAATACTTGGAGGCCAAGGATTTACTCTCCTATAAAAGGAGAGTTATTCCAAGGGAAATTGACATTGAAATTTTTCGCCCATATCAAATAAAAGAGAGGAAAAATTAGTTTCTTCTTGCCTTAGGGTTTTAGAGCAAGAAAAACTTGGAGTTTTTCTTGGTGTTGCATATCAAGGAGGTTCAGTGTATCAAGAAGGGTGTCCACCAACCGCCGTTTGGAGAACACATCGGAAGATCAAGGCTTCTCTTCCCGTTATTGGTAACATGATCTTAACCCCTTTGTAGTAGTTTAAGTCCTTTAATTATGTATTATGATATATAAATCGTGATCCATCCATTTGCAAGCATAGATCTAATTCGTTTAGATCTAAGAACTCTGCATCCTTCATGTGGTATCGAGAGGCGGGTTCCACGATTTATATATTCATAATCGTAATTAAACGATTTAAAGGAGTGGAATTGCATGTAGGTGATATTTTACTTATTATTATGCATTAATAATTTTTTAAATTGCTATGGTTGAAGAGATGGATTGGGGTTGGCATCGTTTACCCGTTAGATCTATTGTAAACTCATATGAACGGTGAAAATTCGTTCATATGAGTATAGGAAATTATGTAATTTATGTATTATTGCAATTTTAATTTCCAGAAAATAGATCTGTACATTAGCTGTTTAGTCTTTTCGTTTTTCCCGTTGTTTGAGCCGTTAAAACTAAGATCCCTCCGGTCAGAATCAAGATTGGAAGTTTATGAACAATCCCATAAATTTTGGTGTCGATCAGAGTCCGTTTGGGTTTCCGTTCGTTGCTGCGAAGTGGCTGCTGTAACAGAAAAACGCAGGATTCACAGAAACCCTAACTGTGACTTCTTCGATTTTCTGGGAACAATTGGACCGTTCAAATTAAAATCCGACCGGTCAGATCGATAATAATGGAGTTTTGGACGTGAGATAAAATTTTCAGGACGATCGGGATTCATCTTCATCCCCGATCGATCTCGGGAAGTATATGATGCGCTGCTGTGAGAGTCTGTTTCAGCAGCAAGTTGGGCGGCTCACTGAGGAAGATTGACAAGTCAAAGCTCCGATCCGACCGTCCATCTCGAAGTCCGAAGAATGAAGATCAGATCTGGAAAGTTTCATCCCGATCCAAGTTCGTTTGATATGCCGATCGTCGAAGATTCTTAACAGCTGCAGATTAGGGTTTTTTAATTTATTTTCGAATAGATTAGTTACGGGGGTGCCAACGGTCCATCTCGGTGTTTATTTTCCGCACTAGTATACATGTGTAGATTGTATGAGTAGAACCGGAAAATTGCCATGACATGCATCATATCATGAATTCCACTCCATATGCATACATGTAGAAATTAATTCGAGGAATTAGTTAGGCATGTATAAAACACACGATTAGTTTTAATTAATTGTTTGATATTAATTAGAAACTAATTAGGGTAAAAACCGAGGAACACGGGTTTTTTCAATCGTCGAGGTTGGGTGATGGATTCTCGGTGAATCCCACTCGTGAAAGCATAAGGAGTAAAATCCGAAACCTCGTGGTTAAGGTGTTGGATTCTCGGTGAATTCCACCTTACCTGCACGAGATTACGTTTTTGTTCCGTAGTGTCTACGTGAAAGTTTGATGTTTAAGGATTGGATAATCACGGGCAAACAGGTTCGAAAGTGGTTTAACCACGGTTGGGTGGTTAACGGTAGCTACGGCTCGATCGACTTCACCTCCACGTGTGGCGTTTGCACGGGTCTTGCAAGGTCGAGCCATCCGAAGAGCCACTACGGCTCAACGGAGCTCCCTAGTCTTGACCCGTCCGACGGCCACATATGTTCTAACGAATAGGTCGGGTGGGCTAGCCCACATAACCGACAACATTCGGGCCTATGATTTATTGTTTCTTAATGTAACATCAAGTCCAAAAACGTGATCAGTAAACCCACCACTTTTTCAAAATATTGAGTGGGAGCGGGAGAGGCGACAGCCGACCCCACGGCCTCTACTGTTGACACAAGCAACGTGAGAGAATGGTGACGCCTCGTGCGGCTCGGGACCGGCCTCCTGAGGAAGGCCTTCACCGCTATCAAAATTCAAGGCTTGGTCTCCGAAAGGATAGGATTTTGGGTACTCGTCGGGTCACTGACCGACCCTAAGGCGGCACACTCGGGGTCTACCTAAAAATCTGAGACAGTAGGTCACACTCATAAAGGGTATTTTTGGTAGTACCTTGGCTGAAAAAGGAAAGGTGATTGACGATCACAAATGAGATGTCGATTCCCAATCTGATCTTCAATATTAATCGAAACCTCTTTGACCTACCCTAAGGCGGCACCGAGGCGTTAGATTAAATCCTTGGAGCAGTAGGATAGACTACAAGTACTTAGTTTATGTTCCTAAAATTTATTAGTAGTGTATGATTTGGATTTATTTTCTCTGTCTATTTTATTTACGACTATATATATCTCTCTAGGATGCTAGGCTCGCTAGTGTGTAAAATTGACTAGTAATGACTTCGTTAAAAAGTGGTAAGTAACTAGAACGTTGTACTTATTGTTCTTGCATGCGATTAATTTTTCGGAAGAGATATTTCTCTTGAGCCTTCAAAACTTAAGTGACGTAAATAGGCATGTCACATGCTTTGTCACTCGTCGTAAGCGAGAGACAACCGTAGTTAGTTTGAAAGATGATTGGGACGACAAAATTCTTCTAGTGAATTTTAATTGTGTAGTGTCTACACGAGAAATTTTCTAATAGAAAAATTGGAGAATCATAAATTAAAGTGTCGCTAGTTAGACGGTATTTGGAACCGATAAACTAGTGGGAGCTTTTATCTCGTTGTTTTTCTAATTTATTAGAAAATTAGTCCCAACTGGATAACGCTTTCATTAGACATCCCACGCTTCACGAGTAGTGTCTACTCAATTGAACTGCTAGTTCAAGACTATTTCCTTTTAAGGAAAGTTGAGAATGGAAAAGAATGTCTATAAGTGTTAATCATCTTAACTAAAGTTTTGAGGCTAAACCGAAAAATTAATTACGAAAAGTATAGGATGAGGAAAGTGATTTGGATCACTAACCAATGAATCCTTAGCGACTTTCTTAACCGAGTAACTTGACTCAAAGGGCTTAGTTCTTTGGAAGAACAATGAAGTCGTGCATTAATAAAGTAACAACGGGCGTAATTTCACTAGAATAGTGGGAGTAATATAAGGAAATGAATTTGGATTCTATCCTTGAATATCACAGAAAAATTTATTTTTCTGTTTACAGATTCGTTGAAACAATTGGATTCACTTTCAACTCGATATATTGTTACCTCATAGAAAGTGAATATGACATTTGTAGTACGAATCCGAGACTCAGACTTTTGTTTGATAAAGTCAGAACCACTTAGAACAGTTGAATAAGTATGTGTAACACATCTAAAACTATTAAAGGTAAAAGGTTTCCGTATTAAGATAAACGACCTTTTCAATATCTATTAATTAGTGCATATATCCTGTAGACAAGACTGTTGATCGGCTAAGGGTGATTCCTATCTCCTACTTGGAACACTATCTCAAAGGAACAATGACTAAGTTTCCTTTCAATCGAGAAAGGGTAATAGATTTGAAGGGTAACATAGCTTGTTCATCATGACCTTCGGGTCTAGTGAGAGACACAAGCTAGTGGGAGTTTTTTGAGTGGTGACATTTTGTCTCGATAACTACTCGAACGTGATTTAGTTTATCAAAAGAATACGAGGAGGAGTCTCTGATTTTAGCGAGAGAATAGAGTATTCCATGCTCATAAATAGGCTATAGCATAGTCTTGGGATGATGCTCACCGCTTCCTAGTGGAATGTTTCTCACCGAGAAAGAAACCGTAGACTTGCCCTATATAGTTATTGATGTGCTCTGATACACCGCTAAACTCGATTAAGATAATTGGTTGCAAAATAACGGTTAAACATTATTATGTAAACCGAGAAGTCTACCTAGAAGATGCTAGTGAGTTTATGGATAAGGAGTGAATTCGGTTCACACCACATCCGTAAATGTAGGCATTTAGCATTTAATGCTTGAAGGTAGGACTGGGGATTTTGCGCATACGTTCAGATTGTGACTGTTCGTTAAATATCTTAATGAGACGAGTGAAGGTTGATTATAAGATTCTTGAGATCAGAAAGTGACGGTTGAACTGTCACAAGCCTTCTGATAGAATCTATAAAAAACAGCCTTAAACCTTGGAGTACGGTTACCCAAAGGTAGTTACTATCTGATTTAATCAGACCACGTCCAACATTAGTTGTTGGTGATTACACTGATAAATGCTACTAGATCAGAATGTCAATCCACCCAAGACACAGTGGGAGTATGGTTTAACCGTTGACCCATTGTGATTTTGTGGACTTTATAATCTGCTGGGGTGATTGATAACCTATGGCTCTTGGTGGGTTGTATAGGATTCTGATTATAGAGGTTGGTTTGAAAACCTTAACCTCGTGAATGGAGTTTTGGTACTCCAGGTTATTTTCACCTCTTGTAGAACCACCGAGTGTCTCAGCCCAGTGGGAGAAATTGGATCTACACGGAAAGAGTCGAATGAATAGGAAAGTTTAAACTTTCAAAGCAAAAATTGAGTGGTATAGGGGTGATTCCTCGACAAGTAGAGAGTTAACTGGACCTTGAACTCTCTCACCACTCGGTCTTGCTAGATTTCGTTAGAAGCGTAAAATAGGGGTGATTCCTGTGACTTTCTTGCCGAACAACGGAATCAATTCATTCGTAATGAAGGGTTTTAGCTAAGAATGAATAACGGATTCGTTACAAAGCGTAAGATAGGGGTGATTCCCTAATAATACCTTTTTTGCGAGACTAACGATATCTTAATTCATTCGAAAAGAACCTTTGGTAGGAGGCTCGCCATGGCTTATATCCTTTGTGGATTTAAGAGAACCTCTCGGTCATTTAAAAGTCACATGTTTTAAAATATGTGGACTTGACCAAAATATTGATAAGTTTTTCGTAGACCCGGATATCAATATTGGAAATGTAGTAGTAGTATTAGTGTTCATAAATGATAACACTAAAACGGTTGGAAACAACATGGGTGTGCTTTACAAGTCGGAAATCGACACGCCAAGATTCTCTGGATGAGAGAATTGGACTATATTCTAAGAATTTGATTCGGTCAAATTCATAAGAATGAGTCATTGGCTATCCCATCCGTCTTATTGGTTAAGATGATCATGCATATACGTATGCAACATTCAACGAGTAGTCCTACCTTACCTCTCGGGAATGATTCTCCAAATCTTCGGATAAAGAGAAAATGGGATGAGTCTCTCTGGGATAAGGGCAAGTCGACTTAACACGAGTCAATTGCAATCAAATCTCGGATTCGAGCATTGAATAGCGCTTTTGTACGTCCTCAAGTATCTTTAGAGAACGAGGAATCATATGCATGTATATTCAGTGCAAACTTGAATATGGTTGACTACACTGATTCTGACTTGTAGTCAGATTAAGGATGATCATTACGTTGATCTCGGGCTCAGTGTTTACTCATAGTGTTTAGAATTCCCTTTTTTGGTCTGGAAGTAATTCCAGGTCTGATAAGCCGATATCGCTTCATCATGAAAACAGTGAAGAGATAGCTTAGGAGGATTTTCTCACTCCTTGAGAGGTCAAAACCATGTTGAGAGAGTACCGCCGCTGATTGGAAGGACCGCCACGTTTCAATCCTAAAGATCGTCTCGAGTCGACAACCTAGCTAATCAAGTGTACCAAGTCGAGTGCTTGGGGGTACGGCATTGAAGGATATGTCTCATCCGCTTTTAGCAGCAAGTGGGAGAGTGTTGTGAATAAGATGAGAAAGGGTGTGCTCTAAAAACAATCGTTACTTGTCATTTCGTGCAAGTGGGAGATTGTTAGGTGTAGTGCCGAAAGACAATTTGTGTAATTGTTTTTAATAATGAATGATAGAATTTATCTCACCTTATTACTTGCTTTGTGCTTGTAAAGTAATACATCACTTTGCAAACCCTAAGTATATCTGTATGTAACCACTTAACTCGGTGTATGGATTACACGTGAGGATTGAGTTAGTGGTGATATACTTAAATCTGTTAGTCCGTGGTGAACTTAATCGAGTTTAGGGTCTCTTGATTAAAACACCAATAATGCGCCTGAACACCTTAGGTGTGATAGTCTTATCCGGACTGTCGGTGAGAGTGGTACTACGTGGGGCATTTATATATGATGGCATTCATATAGATTTGGACCGATTTAATCTGTATTTCTCGGTATAATTCCGTAATCGAGGAATCTTATTAAATCATTAGATGATCATATATGGATCAACCTTAATCCCGAGGTGATCACAGTGTCTTTGCTTGTCCCGGTAGTGTTTGATGTGTTAGTTACGGTTCACTTAAATATGTGTTCCAAGCCACTTCTCATTGGCACTATCTCCGATGAGTGAGTAGTTCGATTTTCACAGATATGGAATCCATTCCTTCCTCATGGGAAGTAGAGACAAATCCCCTTATTTGTTAGCCCGAAAAGTGATCGATCCCGGAGTTCACATTTGACTAATTAGCTACTAGTCGATATGTGTACTAATTGATCATTAGGGGTTAATGGTAAATAAGGATAAGATATTCGAGTCGGGTTCACGGAGACTTCCCACTCGTAATGGAAAGTCTATGGAGGGTTAATCCGTATGTAGTGATTATATCAATGGACGCTTATTCACTCTACATGGGTTGAGTATAAGTATACATCTGTAATCGGTAGAGTTCGATTTGGGGTTTATGGTGGCGTAATCCCGAATTAATAATTAATGTACTTATTCATTCGATGAATAATTAATTATTGAGCTACCGGTTATAGTCCATGGTCCCCGATGTGGCTTCGTAATTCGGACTAATAATCTTGTTATTAGGGCCTCAATGATAATTAATTGGTCAAGCTAATTAATTGATATGCATGAATATTATTTAGTTGGGCTAAATAATATAATACACATAAAAGGCATTTTGTGTGGGCTAATAAACCCTAAAAGTGGCGCCTAAGGTCTTCTTTTTTTAGCACAAGAATTAATTTTCTTGTGTTATGGAAAATAAAAGATATTCTTGTTATGTGATTGGTTGGATGACTTGTTATTTGATTTCCTATTGGTCAATACATGTCACAATTAGTCATTAATGAAAATATCTTTTATTTTGATTAATTAATTAATTATTTAATTAATTAATACTTGGAGGCCAAGATTTACTCTCCTATAAAAGGAGAGTTATTCCAAGAAATTGACATTGAAATTTTTCACCCATATCAAATAAAAGAGAGGAAAAATTAGTTTCTTCTTGCTTAGGGTTTTAGAGCAAGAAAAACTTGGAGTTTTTCTTGGTGTTGCATATCAAGGAGGTTCGTGTATCAAGAAGGGTGTCCACCAACCGCCGTTTGGAGAACACATCGGAAGATCAAGGCTTCTCTTCCCGTTATTGGTAACATGATCTTAACCCCTCAGTAGTAGTTTAAGTCCTTTAATTATGTATTATGATATATAAATCGTGATCCATCCACGCTGCATGATGATCTAATTCGTTTAGATCTAAGAACTCAGATCCTTCAATATATATATATATAGGCCCAAAATGAAAACAAGAAAAAGAGAAGAAAGGAGATGGAAGAAGAGGGAAATAGAAGAAATGGGGAGGAGATGAGAAGAGAGGGGCTCTTGGCCATGGAAGAGGCCAAGAAGGGGCAAAGGAAAGTGATGGGTCTTGGCTTGTATTTATAGGCAAAATATTCGAACCGAGTCGAAACCGAATCGAACTTATTCATTTGTTTGGTAAAACGACCATAACTTGAGTTGTAGACCTCCGATTGACGTGATTCAAAATCCGTTGAAAAGCTCGTTTGAAGATCTAAAACTTTCATCAAGGACTCTTCCCTGAAAACGCCTCTAAGTTGGGTCGAAATGCAGATCAATGACAAGTATAGTTGTAGTACCACCGCGTTTTGATGCGTTTGAACATTTATGCTTGGGCACACTCTTCTATCCCTCAAAAGACATCTTTTAAGCCCAAAAGTGATGTATTTTGACTTGGCCTTGGGCTCCAAGTTTGGTGAGCAAAATATCAAGGATATTTATTTTGGTGATCAAATAAATATCCAGGAATATCTTTGAATATCCAAGAAAATATCCAGGAAATATGCTGGAATATGCCAAGGATAATAAATATCCATTCGCCATTTCTTCAATCGAGACATAACTCTCGCCTCGTTATTCGATCTTGATTTCCGTCTCCGCAGATAAATCTTATCTTTTACTCGAACACAAAGAAACGAACCGCGAATAAATCGACAACAAAAGTTCGTAAATCTGCGTTGAATTTTCTTGACTCTTTTTAGGTTAATATTACGCTTTTAGCTATGATATTTTTAGATCTAACATAATAGTGAAAAATAAAACGTTTATAAAATATAGTAATTTTATCACGACATCCGTTATTAAATCGATAAAAAAACTTATAAAAATACCATAAAAACACGATAATTTATATAATAATTACTACTTATACATTTTGATAAAACTTAGTAATTATTGACTTAAATTGGTACAATAATGCTCAAAGTGGTATCAATATTGGGGTAAAATGTCGTAATAACGATCATTAATTTGTCTCTCATCACAACTCCCCACTTAGCTTTTGGTCGTCCTCGAGCAAAACAAGCAAGCGATAAAACAAAATGAATGAGAGATAAATTCATGAAGATATAAGATATAAGGGACAACCAGAGATCTCGCAAACCATTAAATTACAACCAGCGTTAACCTCAATATAAATGTATAACAGAGTGTGTGTGTGACAAGCCTTTTCAATTTCCACTATCCTCTCTTGAATAATTCAAGCAAACGCACAAATATACATTCAGATAAGTCCTAATGACTTTCCTAGGTATAAGCGAGAACATTTCCACACAAAGTTATCCTGTGTACTTATTAGGATAATCCCTAAAGCATATCATTCAGTTTATACTGGGGATAGTCAGAAGATAACTAAGTTTTCAACCATGCTTAAACAAAAAAATTCTTTTTTTTTTTTCGATGAGCTTAATTTCACATTTGTAGCATATGCCCTCATTCCCAAAGAATAGGATGTTTCGTGATAACACCCTAGCCGGACTACTATCATCAGCAATGGGAGCTTTTAAACCTCATAGTGATATAGGGCGTTTCGTGATAACGCCCTCTCGCACTCAAATCATTGGTAGCTACATCCGATATATAAATAGTTCATCTTTATTTTTATTTTTTATATTCTTCCTTTCATTCCACTTAACTTATATCCTTTCTATCACATTCAAACCTTTAGATATTCACAAAGATAATGCTCAAAAGTTAGGTACTAAGTTATCGCAAATCTCTAGAATAACCACTAGGATACTTGAATGGATACAGATTTAAAATTTTCCGCTTCAATATCAAAGGCTTTACGTGAAGGAATTCATGTTACACAAATATATTTGGAATTACAATGCACTTACGGTTCACGTTGGTTATACACATCCAAATTGATCATTACATCTTCAAATCCATGAAATATATACCTTATACAATTTATTTTAATCAACTAAATAATGCTCAAAAATATCTAAAACTAAGGGATTTATTGATACAAAATAAACATTAATTCCATTGCTAGACCAACGACTCCACTCCCCACTTACGAACTTACATTGTCCTCAATGTAAAGTGAGTGTAAATAAGTTGTTGGGAAAGCAATGGTGCACTAAAACAAGTCAAAACAAATACTCGGATGATATTAAAGGGTGGGTGGGTGGGTTAAAGTTATGACCTCCTCAATTCCATAGTATTTGAACTAATACATGTCACACATTATTTGAAATTTAAAACAGACTAGATCATGAAATGTAACGTATGGCAAAGTATTAACTCGAGTCTTTTATACCCGATCCTCAAGGGTTATTTCAAATCGTTCGAACAACCTAAGTCCAAGAAATGACGCATTTGAATTTTTATGGTACCAGCTTGCTAATGAACTCGCCTAGTCTGATAATCATTGTTTTGAATGCCTAGTCTATGCATCCTTCTTATATTCATTATTTTGAAGAACATATGAAGTTCTTGCATTAAGGTGCAATCTCATTTTTATCGATTAACGATTTTTACAGACGACACTAGACAAATACTACTACTATGAGCACACAAATTTGTCAAATCTAGAGAATAATAAGGAAAGGTATTTAGATGCTGCACGCATTTCCTTCTGAGTAAACCAAAAAAAATAGTTTAGCAGTCATTGGTTAGTATCTTAAACAAGCGTCGGAGAAGATGACCACCCAGCAATTAGAGGCGGAAGCTGGATCTCAGTTAAGGGGGGCAATAAAATTTTTAAAGGCAAATAAAAATTTTAAGGGGAGGGGAGGGGCAAACGATATTCTTTGCACATATATTAGTGTAATTTTTCCGGATCATGCCCCCTTGGTTGTATGCGGCTCCGCCACTGCCAGCAATAGGCGACTATTGTGGCGGCCGGTATTACATTGGAAAAGTTGACTACCCAGTCATCGGTGGTAACTTCACACGTAGTAAAAAAAAATGCCAGTGAATGAATAGGTTTTTTTTTTATAATTTTAAAACTTGATAAACAAAAATTCTGCATCGTTTCAGTGGAAATTGAGTGAATTTTGAGTAGGTTAGGTTATTTACGCAAATAGATTTTTGTCCAGAAGGACAAAATTATCAAAAAAGCGGGATAGAAGGAAACTGTAATTTAGTAAGACAAAAGTAACAATTATAAAGTAACAAATATGAAGTAACAAATGTGGAATAGAGTAAATATAAAGTAACAATTGTGAAACTTGTCACGGATTTTATCTAATGAAAACAAACAAGTAATAAAATTTATAAATCCGGTATACCCCAAGTGTAGGGATCGTAGTATAGCGATTAATACCGGAGTCGATCTCAGGGATCGGGGTATCTAGTTCATTAATTTTCCTAAGGTTGTTACTACTAAAACGAAACTAAAAACGATAAAATAAACTGGACAGAGGATTGTCGGACCAAAGCCAGGAAGGATAAAAGCGAAAACGAAAGATAAAATTTAATTGATGAGAGATAAATTTATGATCATTATTACGACATTTTACCCCAATATTGATACCATTTTGAGCATTATTGTATCAAATCAAGTAAAAATTACTAAGTTTTATTCAAATGTATAAGTAGTAGTTATTATATAAATTATCGTATTTTTATAAGTTTTTTATTAGTTTTTGTACCGGTTTAGTAACCGGAGTGTCGTGTCGGATTTACGTTTGGTATTTTGGTGGTTCATTGCAGGATTATACATTGACCAAGATTCCACGTAACGACATGTTTTGAGTCTAAAATATGTGTTTAGAGGATTAGAAGAAGGTGCCACAAGTTTACGAGTTAAACGGAGCAAATTTTCCTAAGTACTTAAACCGTAATTTATTTTCGATGGAGATTTGACCCAGCTTAGAGGCATTTTCAGGGGATGACTTCTTAATGAAAGTTGTAGATCTTCACATAAGCTTTCCAACGCACTTTGAATTACGTCAATTGGAGTTCTAAAACTCAAGTTATGGTCAATTGACTAATCGATTCGTATTAGCGGAAATCCCGAAAACGACACGACATACGAATGGCTCATCAAAACGACATTTTCTGAAGAATTTTCCTTAATAAAAGTTGTATATCTTCAAGAAAGCTTTCCAATGGATTTTGAATCAAGTCAATCGGACTTCTACAACTCAAATGGTGGTCAAGTGGCTAATTGATTCAATTTAAGTAAAAATCCCGCAAAACGCGTTCGGAGTATGAATTTGCTTATCAAGACGGCGTTTTCTGGAGAAGAGTCCTTCATGAAAGTTGAAGATTTTTCCGAGAGCTTTCTAATGACGTTGAAATCATGATTTTTGGAGGTCTACAACTCAAGATTTGAATTTTAGAAGTTTTATTCCAATAAATATAATTTCGAAGGATCTGTAATGTGGTGAGTCACTGTGATCATGACTCCCGGACCGGTCCGATCCTTCAAGGACCGGTCCGGCCCCTCATTTTGGTCTATATAAGCGCACATTCGAGGATCAATTACAGTTGCCCTTTTTCTTTCCTCTTTCTCGTCGTTTTCTTTCTCTTCTTCTTCTTCTTTTTTTTTTTGTTTTTGTTTTGATCACTTTGTATATATATATATATAGATATATATATATATATACACACACACTCACGTCCTAATATATATATATATACATCCATATATATATATATTTCATCTATCTTCTTTTATTTTCGGGTCCGTATATACATATATATGTCTACGTATGTATGTATATATGTTTTTCACATATATAAATAAAATGGTTATAGTATCGTAGTAATGGCGGAATAATTATCGAAGATTGTTGATTTCAAGCTTTGTCATGTTAGATCCGTGGAAACGACGACCCGATTCGATAGTCATAACTGTGTAATATATTCTAAAATTGTTATGTTTATTATTTCCATTTCTATTTATATATGATATTAAACTAAAAATATGTCTAGCCAAGATATGAATCAATTAGTTAATCTTTTGGTAAAATGAATGATCGACTCGTAATAATGATTAAAATCAATTATGATGAATCTCTTTCTTTCTGCGCTTAATGAAACGTTAAAATTGAAAGACCGGAGGTAAAATTGGCCGTGTGAATAACGTGATAACGGAATCCGATTTCCTACCCGGGGTAGATTTGTTTTGGGAGAAATGAATCTTATTATAATTTGTACTCGAGATCGTAATAATGTTAAATCATCGCTTAATTGAAACTTAAACCGAAAGTTGAATCGTCCGGCTTTGACCACCGGAGCCTTTTAAATAAAATTGACCGCTTGACGAACGGAATGACTCCTTTTATCTAAAGGTAGATTTGTACTCGGGACTGCTCGTAAAAACCGTAATAGCTTGTGGACCTTGGACTGATGCAATGGACATATGACAATTTCATACGCTCGTGTGAGGAGGAGTTGTCTAGCTTAGAGTACACCGATTCATATATAATTTACACCTTGAATAAAGGAAGATCTGTCTCATTTATTTCTACTAAAAGAGATTGTAATTCAAGAACGTATTCTTGGCTAGATTCAAAAATATATCTATATATTATATTAGTATTTATTTGTTTTATTTTCTGCTTTTTACTAACATCTAACTCTAACATTACTAACTAATCTAATCGATCTAACATAATCTAACCCGAGGAAACCGATAAAATCTATGATTAGATCGAGTTAATAATAGCTTCTTGGTGTTTAACCCCACTTAAAAGAGTTACCATGTTTTCCCGAGGAATACGACTGACTCACCGCACTAGCACTACAATTTGACCCGGTACACCGCCGTTAGGATCTCAGATAGCCTAGGTAATGTCCGTCGACTTTTCGCGCGCCGTTTCCAAGGTTAGGTTTAGGTCTGTCATTAATCTACAAAGAAAATAAACAAGACAATGATCATGGTGATTAAACAATGAACAAACAATAATCCACCAATCCCGCAACCCTCGATTTCCTCTCTAAACTATCTTATGATGATTTAATTCAAGTTGTGATTCACCTATCAAAAGTATGAATTCCTACTCTCGTAGATAATTCGCCTATCAATCTCTCATCTCTCGATATACAAGATTGACGCTATCAAAACAAGGTGTAAGATCTTTCAATCTAGCAACCTAGATATTCAACCTATCAACTCTCGTTATGTCAAGGTTAAAAATCCCATCTTTCCTATGGTGATCTAGGGTTTACACCGACTCTCGTCATACGGTAAACATCAATAACAATTCATCTTTCGATTTCGATTGCATAACAAATAATCAAAGGAAAGATAACAACTTTGAATTAAAATCACAACATAAACTCAGATTGGAAATAGAAAAACCTGATTGGAAAAGATTCAAATCGTTTGAACATGTTCAGCCCCAAGCGTTGAGCATAAAACGCAGCAGCAATTAAAACAGAAATAAAAGCGAATATATAACAAGGAAAATCGCAACCAAATTTCTCCCCCTAAGAAGGTCAGGGCCGCCTAGGGTTTTCTTCTTATGAGTATGTATCAATGAGAGTCGATAATGTATGTTTTAGGGTTGAAATCCCGCTGCTATTTATAGGGAAAGTAAGTCGGCTGTGCTGAAGTCGGTGTTGGACGCCCGCCCGATGCCTCTGGACGCCCGTCCATTCTTCTGGACGGAGGTGGACGCCCGTCCACTCGGGCGTCAAACTCTCTCGAATCAAAAATCTTCTCATGGACGCTTGATCCAGATCGACGGGACTTGGGCGCCAGATTACCGGATCCAAATTCAAATCTTCATCTCTATCTCTTTTCTTCTATCCAATTCCATCCTTATCTCTTTTTCATCCATTAAATCCGACATTTATCTTCATTTAATCATCTTTTGAACCGCAATTATGCATCTACACATCAACAAAAACATCGCAAAATGTAGTAATATTCAAATAAACATAAAATCACCAATAAAACTCATAAATTAACCAATTTTGCGAATAACTCGTTAAAAACATCACTTGCTCAATATTTCAATATAAAGCTCGATTTCTATGAAAAACATCCAGATATGGGGGAAATTGATATAAAACATATCCTTATAAAACGTATAAAATCACCCTTAACAAAACACAAAGTAACATTAACACATGAAGTAACAATTTTAAAGTAAAATTGTGATTTTTGTCCTTTATAATCATGAAAATGTTCCTTTATCCTTTCGCACTCATTTATTAATTTTTTTGTCCTTGTGGCTCATTCCCCTTTACTTAAATCAGTTGTTAAAAATAAGTTACTTTTTTTTTGAACAACAACTTATATATATATAAATATTAAAAGACTTATCTATTAAGCTAATAGATAAGCTACCAAGATTACAGAGGTTGAGTTACTCCAATACAAGTAAAAAATCAAACTCCTAACAAAAGTAACGTTAAACCAAGCAATCAACGCCTATCTAAAGTTATTTAATGGTTGATCTTTCCAAATATCTCAATCTAAAGAAAATTTGTCGCATCGCAAATTGATCTAGGAAAAACTGAGAGTTTGAATTTCTCCAAGCACATCGCTCTGCGAAGCAAGATTTGAGTTGAAGATGAGATTGTTCATTCTTTTCCATAAGCTCCAACACGTGATTTTTATGATAGCGTCCCATACCTTTGATAAATTCATTTGTTTCATGCACAAAGGTACTCTTTGTAAAAGCGGTCCCGATCCACGCTTGTATGTAATGAAACATGCCACCAAGAAAAACTTTGTTCCAAGTCGATTGCCATAAAAGGACATCGTAGGAATAGATGAGTTTCGTCCTCCCGGTCCAACCCACAAGACGTGCAAACAAGGCTAGTAAGGATGATGCCTCTTATCAATAGATTATTAAGAGTGGGAAGTCTACATTTAGTCGCTTTCAATTAAGAATGTTTACTTTAGAAGGAACTAAGCTATTCCAAATGAGTTGAAGAGACACCCAAAAGGCGAGGAACATCGGTTTCCGAGTAGCAAGTTCTTTAATCGACAACGGAAAAGACACCACGGGATCAAGGGTCCAAGACGGAGCATCCGAATGATCAGTACTCAAGAAAAGACCGGGAAGATAAGCTAAAAGATCAATAAGCTCTCCCGATTCCCTTCCTCTTATCTCTCTTCTCGGTCCCACACCCAACTCCAAGTGCCATCGTTCATTTTCCATCGCCTCCCCACTACACATTCCTTATCACTAGCACGGTTAAACAATTAGTGGGAAACGTTGACAAAGAGGCTCATCCCCAACCCAAACATCCCTCCA
Source organism: Gentiana macrophylla (assembly GCA_026214975.1). Taxonomy (NCBI): domain Eukaryota; kingdom Viridiplantae; phylum Streptophyta; class Magnoliopsida; order Gentianales; family Gentianaceae; genus Gentiana; species Gentiana macrophylla. The sequence continues at coordinate 126,009,024 of CM047809.1, read as the reverse complement.
AAATTTAATATGCTTTCCATCTCTCACCTTCCATCTAATGGACGAAACAAGGTTCACTCCTTAGTTTCAATCTTTTCCAAGTTCCTATTATACTACCCCAAAATTTTCCTTTTCTCGCCAATCCCGTTCATGATTAAAACCTCCCCATTGCCATATAACAATTGAATGATATTCCTCCATAAGCTCTCCTTTTCCGAAAGAAATCTCCACCACCACTTCCCCAACAGAGCAATATTTTGTTCACTCAACCCTCCAACTCCTAGCCCTCTTGGCGTTTAAGTTTGAGAATACTGGACCATGAGATCCAAGAGATTTTGCGCTCATCCCCTGTCCCTCCCCAAAAGAATCGAGCTCTCATTTGTTCTAAGGTGTGGATTACCGCAATAGAGCCTCGGAAAGCGAGAAGTAGTACAAGGGAAGGCTGCAAGCACCGATTTGAGAAGGACAAGCCTTCCTCCTGCTGATAGTAATCTACCCTTCCACCCAGCTAGTCTTGATCTGAATCTATCAATCACGGGCTGCCAAGCATTGATGCGGTTCATATTTTCACCGATTGGTAAGCCAAGGTACGTAAAAGGGAGTGAGGCTGCATTACATCCTAAGGATAGAGCACCCTCATTTAAATTACCATCAAGGATATTCAAACCGTATATTTTGCTTTTATTCATGTTTATCTTCAATCCAGTAGATTAGAGTAAAAGACTTTAGAATCCTACCAAGGTTCTTAAGATTATCCAAGTCCCACTTTCCAAAAATATGGCGTCGTCGCAAATTGCAAGTGTGTAAGGTTGATGAAAACACCTTGTTTAACAATATCAATACCTCTAAACTTGCCAATGGTCACCGCTCTCTTGATAAGAACATTAAGTGCTTCAAAGACAAAAAAAAGAGAAATGAGAGAGAGGGTCACCTTGTCGAATTCCTCTCTCCATCTTAAATTCGCTCAGTAGGCTCCCATTTACTAGAATAGATACAGAGGCCGACGAAATACAACCCAAAATCCATTTCCGCCAAGTAGATCCAAAATTCATCTGATCCAAAATAGAGTCCAAAAAACCCCAATTGACTGAGTCGAAAGCTTTTTCAAAGTCAGCCTTAAAGATAAAGGCCTTACGATTGGATTTCTTTACATAATCAACCACCTCATTCGTAATCAACACACCATCAAGGATTTGCCTTCCTTTGATGAAGGCGGACTGGCAATGATCAATAAGAAGAGGCATGACAATCTTGAGTCTCTCCGCAAGCAACTTGGCAATAATTTTGTAAAGACTACCGATCAAACTGATAGGACGATAGTCTTTGAAAGATGTGGGGTTGTTCTTTTTGGGAATTAGAACAATAAAAGAGCTATTGCAGCCTCTTCCAAATCTACCGTAACGTTCGAAATCCTTGACACATCTCATCAGATCATCCTTCACCAGATTCCATTGTGCCTTAAAGAATCCGAGATTGAAGCCATCCGGTCCCGGTGCCTTGTTAGCTCCACAATTCCAAACAGCATTCTTCACTTCTTCCATTGAAAATGGAAGCTCAATGGAGGAGCGCAATTCCATAGGAAGCTTCTTGAATAAATCCGACTAAAAGGTAGGTCTTTCTCATCTAGTTTCGCTAAAATGATTACTAAAATATTTCACAACTTCTTCCTTTATAACTTGAGCATTCTCACACCAAATCCCATTCAACAAGAGACCAGTGAAGTTATTTTTACTCTGTCTTCCTTTAATGAAGTTGTGAAAGTATTTGGAGTTCCCATCCCCCTCTCTAACCCACTTCTCACGTGCTTTTGCTTCACATGCATTCCAACCGATTATCTTTCTCATACATAAGATTAATTGCCTTGATTCTATCTTCCGTTTCTATAGGATTTAGGACCTCATCTTCAAATGCTTTGTCCCATTCTTCTACAAGAAGTTTTGCTTGGGTCACTTCATCTTTAAGGTTCCAAAAGTAGCACGACTCCACTCTTTTAGGGCAAATTTAACCCGCTTAAGTTTCTCCTTAAAAGTAAAGAATGGATTACCATAGAGTTCTGTTTCGCTCCAAGCCTTTGCCACTACATCACTAAAGTCGGGATGTTTCATCCAGAAGTCATAGAATTTAAACGGAGTGGGTCCAAATCGATATTGGACTCATTTAGGAGAATGGGGCGGTGGTCCGAAAGGCCTCTTTGTAAAGAAATAAGGGAAGTGTCCGGCCAAAAGTTCAAGAAGTTAGGAGATACTAGAGCTCTATCTATTCTCGCTCATTTTAGACCCATCTTTGTTGATCCAAGTGAATTTTCGCCTCAAGTTTAAGATCAATCAAGCCACCGTGTAGATAAAATTGAAGCATATTTGCATCATTTTGATAAAAATACGCTTTCCTCTCGTGACGAAAACAAGATGCAATTAAAATCACCAATCACACATACCAAACCCACCCAATTACGAAGTAAGCGAGTATATTATCCCACATACCAGTTTTTGCGAAGCGATATGAGGGGCATAAACATTGACAATCAAAAGAGGTTCTCGAGATACCGCCTCACAGAGCCTCGCAACACCACGTAAGCCTTCACCCTCGAAGCAATCAATTTTGGTAAAGACATTTTTGTTCCAGATACAAGCAAAACTTTATTTACGGAGCATACTGCATAAATATTATGCTTTTAAGACATATTTTCTCAAGTTTCTCTTTCTTTTTCACCCAAACCCAAAAATAACATATTTTATGTATTGATTTTCTGGCTTCCTTTGGTTTTTTTTATGAGAGCACTTGCACCAAATTCTTTTAACGAATTATTTATTTTAAAATTTTAAATACACAATCTTCAAATTTATAAAATCGCTATTCAAGATGAAAAAAATCAAACTTTCTATTTTTAGAATGCGATAAATATAAAGAAAAATTATAGAATCAGGACGAATACACCCAATGTAATTATATAGGCCAAAGGCCAAAAAGCGGTTGTACTCAAAGAATTATGGTATGATAATTATTATTTTTATATTGTAGTGGTCGAAGGGGTGTAAAAAAATTAACAAAATTAAGCTAGATTTTTCTTATAACTAGATATATGTAATAAGTGGCGGGTCAAGATCTACGATTTGGGACGTAAATTGCAGTCAAACGCACGTGCGAACGTGGTAGGCGATGTAAGACTTTTATCAAAGAGCCTAGTTTTATATATAATATCACGGACAAAATGTCGCATATCTTTATAAGAAAGTAACAAATTTAAACATAATATGATATATGAATAAAAATAATATGCTATGGCTCAGAATTAAACGATATTCTTTGCACATATATCGGTGTAATTTTTCGGATCATGCCCCATTTGGTTGTATGCGGCTCACTCGCCAAAGAATAGGCGACTATTGTGGCGGCGGTATTACATTGGAAAAGATGACTACCTACCATCGGTGGTAACATCACACAAAGTAAAAAAATGCCAGTGAATGAATAGGTTTTTTATAATTTTAAAACTTGATAAACAAAAATTCAAAGAGCGTTTCAGTGGAAATTGAGTGAATTTTGAGTAGGTTAGGTTATTTACGCAAATAGATTTTTGTCCAGAAAGATAAAATTATCAAAAAATCGGGATAAAAGGAAACTGTAATTTAATAAAGACAAAATTAACAATTATAAAGTAACAAATATGAAATAACAAATGTGTAATAAAGTAAATATAAAGTAACAATTGTGAAACACAAAGTAACATTAACACATGAAGTAACAATTTTAAATAAACAATTGTGATTTTTGTCCTTTATAATCACGAAAAATATTACTTTGTCCTTTCAGACCCAATTATTAATTTTTTTCGTCTCTTGAGACCCTTCACCCTTTACGCAAATCAAGTTGTTAAAAATAAGTTACTTATACGTATGATTTAGGTGGGTTTTACGTGGGTATTCTTTTAATTTTAATTAGCGAGTTTTTTTTGACAACCACCTAAAACCCTCGTATTTCCGTGGTGTGCTACCGAAAAATATTTTTCAAAACTTTATTTACGGAGCATACTGCATATTATGCTTTTAAGACATATTTTCTCAAGTTTCTCTTTCTTTTTCACCCAAACCCAAAAATAACATATTTTATCTATTGTTTTTCTGGCTTCCTTTGGTTTTTTTATGAGAGCACTTACATCAAATTCTTTTAACGAATTATTTATTTTAAAATTTTAAATACACAATTTTCAAATTTATAAAATCGCTATTCAAGATGAAAAAAATCAAACTTTCTATTTTTAGAATGCGATAAATATAAAGAAAAATTATAGAATCAGGACGAATACACCCGATGTAATTATATAGGGGCAAAGGCCAAAAAGCGGCTGAACTCAAAGAATTATGGTATGATAATTATTATTTTTATATTGTAGTGGTCGAAGGGGTGTAAAAAAATTAACAAAATTAAGCTAGATTTTTCTTATAACTAGATATATGTAATAAGTGGCGGGTCAAGATCTACGATTTGGGACGTAAATTGCAGTCAAACACACGGGCGAACATGGTAGACGATGCAAGACTTTAATCAAAGAGCCTAGTTTTATATATAATATCACGGAGAAAATGTCGCATATCTTTATAAGAAAGTAACAAATTTAGACATAATATTATATATATGAATAAAAATAATATGCTATGGCTCAGAATTAAACCTAAAACGTATAACTAAAAGATCGCGATTCACCAAATAAGCTATTAAATGTTTGACAATTAGAAGACAACAGATTACATATATGAGTTTGTATAAAATATTAAGAATTATCAAGAATATATTAGCCATTTTAAAAAACATAGGGAACGCGTGCCACCAGGCCCTCCGTAGGTCCGCCCTGTAGGTAATAATTTAGGTCTAACAGTGATTTTATGGTTGTCCCTGACTAAGAATTGGACCACCACGCCATCAATTCGGTAATACATCATTGGTGGTTGATTTTTAAACATAAGGGACCATCAGAAATTCCTTAAATTCTACTGGCTTGGACCACTAAGTAAGATTTGGTCCAGGACCATAGTAAAATTTGTGTAGGTCTAAAAGGCTTTGTAGTTTAAGTAAAAACGAAAAATGAATATAAAATACATTATTTATCAAAACGATGACCTTTGAATTATTTATATTGGTAGCTAACTGAATGCTTAATCCTTCTTACAGTTCTCACAATGATGATCTTTCTTCGTTACACCTCCACAATGGTAACAAAACATGCATTTACACCTGCAATCATAAAATTTATTAAGTTGAAATATACATACATGACGATATTCAATCGCCATCGATTCATAAACATTTATTCAAAACTGTTAGAACAACCACAATCCAAATTTTTTGATTCAGAATGATTTAATTAAAACAAACTAATTAACCTGCATGTCATGAATTCGCAACCTTCAGACCTCTCAACATAATACATGCAATTAGGACACCACTTCCATTTACTGTCTTCAGCCAACTTTATAACCTTCAAATCCACCTCCTTTTCTCTCTCACTGATCTCCAGTTTCTGATACTCCTCGCACGATATATCCGAATGCCAAAGAACTTTACATTGTGCACAAAACCATCTATGACAATATAGACAATCAGCTTGCGTTATCACGTCTGAACTATCATTAATCATTAAAACGGAACAATCTTTAAGAGGACAGTAAAATCTCTCAGAAGGCGAAACCACTGCCTCACATAAGGTGTCGCCCCATTTATCAAACACCTTGGGTGGCAAGATTGACTTGCAATGTTGAAGCTCTAGTTTTTCTTTACACTCTACATTCGAACACTCAATGTCACTAACGTTTTCTTGCAACTTTGAGGCCACGGACAAGGATTTGCAATCAGAGCAGTAAGAATGATCGCAACTCCTTATATGAAAACTCGAGGACATTAGTTTTTTGTCTACACAAATATCACATACAAATGTATCGGACACTGAAAATGAAGATTCGCCGTCGGTAATTTTTCCATCCATTCCAGTTCGTCGACAAGTCCTGTAACCCGAATTTTAGCAAACATATTTATAGTACTAGGTTAAGGTTCATGCACTTAAATTTACAGTTTCAATAACGACTTTTATAACTCATAACAATCTTTCATTTATCAATGCATCAAAATACCAAAGGTTGCATTGATAATATCCGTGCATTGTTTTTATCCAAATACAGTTTCTTTTCTCCGCGTGTGTGAAAGCAAACCAAAAACAATTTTACTTTATTCAGTATTAACTATTACTAAGAATTTAATAAAAGTAATAAAAATAAAATAAATAAGGCGTGAAACAAAGAACGTAAATTTTACTAAGGTCATGACCCGAGCCGAACTCCGAATTAGTCGCATCAGTGGATTCCGGATACTGGGGGCTTTAAGCAAAATAAAAAAAAATTTACTATGGTCATCGTCCAATTTGATGATCCAACACCAATAGAAAATCGAAAATCACATTCTATCGTGTAAAATATAAATGTCATATTTTACAATTTGGGGAAATGAGGATAAGCGACATAAATATTTTATCAATTGAGTAGGGGCGATCTTTTGAAACTTTTGCATAAAGCGACAAAACTATTTATCCATCGTCATAAATTCACTTGTGTTCAAATTCACTGTTTAAATTCACTCGCCAAATTCAATTATCCGAATTTCACTAATTTTCAAAATTCATTGTCGAAATTCACCGATTTTCGGGATTCACCGTCGAAATTCACTATCGAAATTCACCGATTTCGGATTCACCTGGAAGATTCACCGATTTTCGGATTCACCGTTTGTCCTTCTCGCTTATAAAATTATGCAATTGTCCTTCTCCCTATAAAAAATATGTAATTTGTCCCCGTTACTTAAAAATATTTCGATTGTGTCTTATCCCTAATTTTCCATTACAATTTTACTATTTTTAAGAATTTTTATTGATGGAATATATGTGACATGATGGTCCATGAAAAATAGTCAGCATAAGGCAAATTGCGCCCGACTTGGGATCCTCTATTGTCCCAAGTTGCCGTGTTTGCTGCTGTATGTATATAAATTAATTAGTTTGTTTCATTCTCTTTTTTTCCTTCCAATTTTTCTCTGCTAAATTTACTTTCTTACCCATCCCCTTTATCACAGCATTGCTGTGATGCTTCAACACAGCAGAGGATCGAGCCTCGCCACTCATTCTTATTCATACGTATAATACAAAAAAAGAAGAATTTATTTACACCATGTTCAACTCACGGAGTACTATATGCCAATAGCTCCATGAAAATCAATTTCTACGTCCAATCCAAAATATAATTTCGTTGAGCTTTTTGGATTTGTCACATAATATAAATTCATTTATAATACCAATATAGTATTTATTATATTTTTCTTCTTTTTAACCCTCATTTATTGTAGATTCATATACTTTACAACTATTATATTAATGAGAATCAAATGTATTTTAAATTTTTACCATTAAAATTAATTACATTAATCACTTTATTAATCTGTGTGAAAATATCTAAATGAACTTACATTTTTGAACGGAAGTGGTACTCCCTCCGTTTTTTTTAACAGTCACTTTTCAAAATTTTTTTTTTTTTTGTAATATTTATCTGTCATCTTAAAGAAAAATTTTACTGCGCAACTGTCAGATGTGTATGAAGGTTGTACAAGATACTTTACCACATTTCATTTTTAACCTCTCACACACGCCAAAAGTGTATTATGTGAAAGAGAGTTAAAATAAATTCGCTACAAAAAGATTTTACTTTGCATAAACCTTCATACAACCAGATGCACCATAAAATCACTCCATTTTAAATTACCAATACACCATTTATTTTTTTCCCCACTTTATCCTTATCTTAATTAAAATAACTATAAAAAAATTGATTGTCAATATCCATAAAAATTGGAAATAAAAAAATTCAATTCCTAACATCGGGATCGTAAGAGGCGAAATCTTTTATCTTTTTTTTTTTTTAATTTTAAAGTCCTTATAGTCTTTGAGAGGTTAGCTTTAACAAAAAAAAAAAAAAATGACAAATGAAGCTGGACGGCTGGAATGGGATACATCATTGATGTGCATTTTTCAAGAACTTTGGGAATATAAAATAATATAAATACCATTATTTAATGATAATTAAAAAAATAGTCCAATGAAAAAGACAAGGACAAACTCGACATATCATACTATATTTCAGATAAATTAAGAGGTAAAGAGAAAGAAAATCGTTTTTTCGACACAAAATAAATAAATAGTGACACACTCTTTTTTTAAAAAAGCGACAAACATTTTCAAAGAAGACAAAACTACCACACAGGCCCTAAGCTATATTATACATTAGTACAATCGCTTTGAACCTGCTTTGTATCTGTTTTTTTTTTTTTTTTTTTTTTTTTTTCAAACATCCGTAACTTTTGATTTACAACTCCGATCATCAAATTTTTTCACCAAAATTCATGTTTTTTTTTTGCTCTTCAATTTGAGCCCAAACACGATACCCTTCCGACGTATATTTTGAAAGACGAAAAAAAAAATTTGTATTAACCGAGCGCTTTTTCTTATAAACGACCGTAACTTTTGATTTAGAACGCCGATCATCAAAATTGTTTCACCAAAGTTCATATTTTTTTATCTTCATTTTGAGACCGAGTTTGATACCTTTCGATGTAGTATTTGAAAGCCGAATTTAATCGCAAAGATTTACACTAACACAAAGATCGATGATCGATCGTAGTATCGATGTCGATAGTATCGATGGCAATTCTAGACAAACTGAACTTGAATTAAGACTAAAAGGTAATACATGAAGATCAATACAATGTACTATGATTTAGTACAATAGGTACATCGAACAAAAGGTAATACGTAGAAGATCAATACAAGTCCGAAAAGGTCTGAACTATCAGCCAATTTATAAGAAGGATATTCTAGTTCAAAGAACTAAATTATCATGCCCGGAATTCAAAAGGTGCTGAATTACAAGTTCAGTAAACCTATGAACTAGGCCTATCTATTACATGATGATACAATGTAGATCAAAACCTCAAAGACGCCAAGGCACACAATAAGCCTTTGAACTAGGCCTATCTATTGCATTAAGGCACACAAATAAGTATAAGTATCGATGTCAATGATATCGATGTCGACGCCAGATGTCGATGACGATGCGATGACGATGTCGATCAGAGTATCGGCTCAAAAGGACTCTCCATTCGGTTTTTTTTTTGCAAGGTCTATGCACCCCAAATCTAATAAATACCAATAGCATAACTAGAACCAACATGAAGCATATTAGCCCAAAAATCAAAATCTTGCTTATCACCACTAACCTTGAACGAATGACGGCCCATACGGTATAAGGATCTACCCCATGATCGAATATAAACATTGACATCTTTCGAACAAAAATCCAATATCAATCTTGGGAACAAGAATGACATGTGAAGTAGTCATTTCATACTTTTCCGAATTTACAAACTCAGCTACTCACTCAATCCTGGCTTGAATGAATCGATGAATAAACTAACCCTTTGAACTAGGCCTATCTATTGCATTAAGGGACACAATATCGATGTCGATGTCGCAGTGATAAGTATCAATATCAAGATATCGGATGAGTATCGATCGACATGACACTTGTCTTACTCGGCTTTGCAATGTCAAAAGACAGTGCACATGACACTTGTCTTTTAAGCTTTACACCTCACACTCTCCATTCGTCGTCACTTTACTTGTCATAAAATCCATTTGAATTTCTACTTTTCCACATGCTATAATATCCTTTTGCATTGTCTTGGCTAATTTCTTTCTTGCTAAAGCAAATATAACTGATCCATGGCATCATCATTCATATAAACTTCAAAAGTTATCTCATCTTTACAAGGTACAACCATATTGTATAACCTTGATATCAAGTCATGACGGCTTTTCAATTCCATTGTGGCTAACATCCCTTGGCAAAATCTCCTCCCAAAGAGCATAGAATTTGAACACATTCCGCCTCTTCTTGTAAACAACAATGGCGAGTCATCGACTCACCTACACCAAGTAAATCAAAGTTCTTATCGAAAATTGTGTCTTTAGTAGCAAATTTGGCCGCCAAGCCAATGCAATATTCTCGTTCTCCTTTTCCCAAGAAAATAATTGATACCGAACATAATCAAAAAGGATACACACAAAATTTCAACCGTGAAAGACTTGATAGACTTCGAGCATCTACAAAGAGCGAAGCATCTTCACTTGGGACTCTAGTTTAAGGTCCGCCTCCGAAGTAGCATCGTAACCAATGAATTCAACATCCGGAATCGAAGGAGTTTCGGGAATGCCTTCAAATTCATCCTCATCCCATTCCTGAAAAGACCTGTAAGACGGAAATAGGTGCTTTCAATTCGGGGTAGTGTTTCTAAGGAAGTTGGCACCGATGAGGAGGAGGAGGACCATGGTGAGACTCGATCGGGTCATTGGGAGAAAGAGTGGTCGGCGGCGGAGGAGAACGGAGGGAATTTCGTGTGGAAAATAAGAGTTCCTCATCACCGTCAATATCATCGGCATCGAAACCCTCGAAGTGAGTGGGAAGGAGAATTAGCCGACGCGGAGATGGTGAGGTGGTGGAGAGGATAGAGAAGATAGCGAGTAAGGCTAAGAGGAAGAGATGGGTGTCGCCGCGCCACGGAGGAGGAAGACGGAGAGAGGAGAGAAAACGAGTAGAGCGGACTTCGCCATCGCCGATTGATTTTGATGATGAACTCACCAACTTACGATCCGAAATGATAAAAAGGAAAGGAAAGGAAGGGAAGTTTATCCGACGAAGGGTAATTAGGGATAATTTAGTCCGATCAAATTATTTGTCCTTATTGCAACTAAAAATTTGAAGCTGGATTAGCACTTAATTAAGGGAGAAAAAAAGGACTATAAACTAATTTTTCCTTAAATTAATCACTTTCTTAGTTTGTATGACTACTCCAAAAGTGACTACTATAAAAAAAAAAAGGAGGGAGTATATGATTTAGAAGGCTAAATTACAATTTTGGTCCTCTAACTCGACACGTTTTTCGATTTTGGTCCTGGATTTTCTCCGGCGACAATTTTAGTCCTGTAAGTGGTCTTTTTTTGTTGCAAAATAGTCCTGAACGCCGGAAAGACCACTTACAGACTAAAATTGGTCTTTTCCGGAGACAATTTTAGTCAAATGGTCTCTCCGGCGGCAATTTTAGCCTCTGTAAGTGGTCTTTCCGGTGTTCATGACTATTTTTGTAAAAAAGACCACTTACAGGACTAAAATTGTCGCCGGAGAAAACTGAACCAAAATCGAAAAACGTGTCTAGTTAGAGGACCAAAATTGTAATTTAGCCTGATTTAGAATCCATTTTTTCTTTTACGATGGACTTTGGAAAACTCGAATGTAAACTAGCCAGGAGGGATTATAATTATAAAATATAAGTCTATTTAGACTTTTCGCACGGTTTAAAGCAAGAACACTAACAGAACAATCATTTAGGCATAAGTAGGGCTGTAAATGAACCTAAGTATTCGATTCGATCCGGAGTATTCGGCTAGAAAAAGCTCGATTCGGGCTCGGTTCGTGGGTTCGAACTTCGAGCCGAACCTTACAAATTAGATATTCGGTGGTCGAGCCGAACATGTTCGAACATGTTCGGCTCGGATATCATAAATTCATATACAGTTCGAGCCGAACATGTTTTTTTAAAACCGAGCCGAACATGTTCTGGTTTTTTTTTTAAACCCAGTTCGAGCCGAACATGTTCGAACGGTTCGACATGTTCGAGCCGAACCGAGCCGAGCTTTTTTCTCCAAATACCAAACCGAACCCGAGCCGAATAATGAAAATATAAGGCTCGGCCATTTCGAGCCGAGCCGAACCTAAGGTTCGAACATACCGAGCCGAGCCGAACCCCTGCCAGGGGTCGGTAGGTTCGGCTCGCTTACAGGAGCCTGGCATAAGATCGAACACCTTTGACAAAATACAGTTGGAAGTTAGTTGAGAGTAGTTATAACCGCTTGTACCGTAACTGATTATGGTTGAAATTCAGCTCATAGAAGTCTTATTTAGCACCTTCCAAAAAAAAAAAAAAAGTCTTATTTAAGCTGCCAATAATCTAATGAGAATCCATATGATCAAGTTTACCTGTTTATTCCTTCATGTGAATTCTAGTTTTGTTTTCTTCTTTCCTTGATCAAGAACATTAGAATTCAGCACTAATTAATGTAATAGTTATAAAATAATGAGAAGTTAGTAAACTGGTAGCAATAAAGGAGTTAAATGGAAAATAATGCAATAAACATTCTATCGGTATTTTAAATTGATTTATACAATGAGATCAAGAAATATTGGAAATTCACTAAAACTTATATTTTGTGATATCACAATTTTATGAGACCAATCAATATTGTAGACTGTGATATAGGTTGGGAGGCTTGGCTTTCAAATCCAATGCAAACTTTGGGAATAACTTAGTTAGAAGTTAGAAGTATGTTGTAGGTTGGAGCTTAGCTTTGCTTAGATTGGTCTTGTTTTAGTTTGTTTGTACGTTGGTTCTTTTTCTTGCTAGCAGCTTGCTAGTGTGTTTAATAAAGTTCTGTAAAAATAAAATAAAAATTGTACCGAGGGCGTCTTTAGAGTATATATGCTTTGAATCAAGATATGGCTATCCTTCTTTTGATTTAGAGGACTCTTCTGACAAAAATATGTATATGTAATTGTCAACAAAGTTGTTTCATTTGTTTCTCAAAATCCCGGCGCCCCCTCTGGTGGGGTGATATCGTAGTTCCTACAGTGGTGGAGATGTCAGGTCGGTCTATTGATTTTCCTTCCTTTTCTTTTGCCGCATTTTGGACTCTTAGCAGGCTTAGAGAGAGACGGATACGGCACGCGAACAGCACTCCATTTTTCTACTTCATTCTTCTTGAGACGTTTATCTCTTTATTGTTCCATTATCATTAATGCTCAAAGAAGAATTTATTTTGTTAAGCGATATGGACTAATTTATATAAAAAAAGGTTGACAAAACCAAAAGCCAAAACGAATTTGTATTTTAGGACAGACCGATAAAGGGAGTACATTAGTACTAATTTTTATCATTGATGTTGGGTTTGCAGTGAAATACTTGATTAGGATTCTGTGCATGCATAATGCCAGACAAATTTTTATATAACACGGCTTTAATCCGTGGCAGACTCGGTTCTTTAGTAAGTGGATTTATTAATGTTGAAATGATTTTGTCCTATTAATCCGGAGTTCGGTCTGTGTCGTGTCCGTAGAGTTTGACTCTTAATCAGAGATAAAATCATAGTCAAGTGCTAGCTCACTAAAAGAAGTTCTCAAAAATAGGTTTTGCATAGAGTCTGTTTTGAAACTAAAAATGTCTCAGAGCAGCCATTCTGCTTAGGATTTGACCCGTACTTAATACTAAAACAATGCCAATCCTCTAATAATACAAAATAACTAAAATAATCATCTTTTTACACCTCCACATTGGTAACAAAACATGCATGTACACCTGCAATCAAGAAAATTATTAAGTTAAAACACATACATAAGAAAATATTTAATCGGATCTCAAATAAAAATCAATGATTTATAAATATACAATTAAATCAGTTCAATTTTTACGAATTATACTAAACTGATAATTAATAAAACTAACAACCTGCATGTCATAAATAAGCAACCTTCAGTCCTCTCAACATAGAACTTGCACTTAGGCATCTCTTCCATTTATTTTTTCAGCCAACTTTATGAACCTCATATCCTCCTCTTTTTCTATTTTACCCTTATACAATTTCTTATACTTTTCACACAAGTCATTTTAATTAGAATGCCAAGGAACTTTACATCCTGCACAAAACGATCTATGACAATTGGGCACTCGCATTGCATCACACGTCAAAATCCATGACCAGCAAAGCGGAACAATCTTTAAAAGGACAGTAAAATCTCTCGGAAGGCGAAATCACTGCCTCACATAAGGCGCCGACCCATTTATCAAACACCTTGGGTGGCAAGATTGATCTCCAATGATGAAGCTCTAGTTTTCCTTGACACACTACGTAAATTCGGACACTCGATGTCACTAACATTTTCTTGCAACTTTGAAGCCACGTACAAGGCGATGCAATCGAGCAATAAGAATGATTGCAACACATTATACGAAAACTCATGGACATTGGTTTTTTATCTACACAAATATCACATAGGAATGTGCCTTGTAGGTAGGCACGTACAAGGCTCAGGAGGGCTAAAAACTTATCACATAGGAATGTGCGTTGTATGTAGGCACGTACAATCCTTACGAGGGTTAAAAAGTCGGTCCACCAAGTCATCCTAACCCAACCTACACCATATAGGAGCCAACCTATCGAAACGAACCAAAAATTTCTGACTCCTTCTTTCAGGCTTTAAGTCTAGATCTTGTACATCATCCTTCTTCAATTTCTGGTACTCCCTGCAAGATATTCCCGAATGCCACGGAACTCTACATTGTGCACAAAACAATCTATTGCAATCCGGGCACTCAGATTTCAGAACCATGACGCCTTTGAATCATTGACCAACAACGACGAACAATCTTGATAAGGACAATATATAGTCTCAGAATTCAATACCAAAGCTTCACATAACGCATCGGTCCATTTATTAAACACCTCAAGCGACAAAATTGAACTGCAAAGCTTAAGGCTCTAGTTTTTGTTCACATCCAAGCTTAGGACAAATTATATTACTAACATTATCTTCTAAATTTAAAGCTACATACTCAGCAATACAATCAGAACATAATGAATGATTGCAACCAATTAATAGACACTGATATTTTTGGTCTAAGATGTGAACATCTTAAACAGATGAAGAGATGAGTTGGTAGCAAGAGTGATGTGGAAATAGACAAAAGAAATAGCATAGAAATGATACTTTCACATGCAAAACACAAAAAGAAATCAAGACAATTCAAGTTTGGCCACAAAATAATCTCGATCCCCGATCTTCAGACTCTATCCTTCCTCTTCCTTGACACTGACTTCACTGCTTCTGGAATAGGCTCATGCTCTTGATCAAACATCTTAGTCTGATCAATTATGTGACGTGTTCTTCCGGCAATTGATTTCGCAAGCTTCTTATCTTTCCTAGAAGCAGTCTTTATTTGGACAATGTTCATCACATTACCAGTACTACTATCAGTTTCTGTGGATCCCATCTTGTACAAATCAGCGAGAGTGCAAACAAACACAATGCAATTCTTAGTCTGGAGTGGACTCAAAAACTTGCTATCGAATATCCGAGCAAATTTCCACATTTGAGCCTCTTTCCCATTAGTGTTCCCATAAAGACTGTTGAAAATAAAAGTTATTGCTTCCAACTCATTTTTAAAATAAGTAGTACTACTTTGTAAGCAACCATGCATTTCAAGAACAACTGATAAGCATGAAGTCCTGTATAACTGATGTGGATGGCATAGTGAAAGTCTTTAATATTTCTGCCAGTTGGCTCAATCTCTCCTGCATATATGAAATTGTAAAAAGTGTTCCTCAATCTTTCATTAAAGTCGATCACAGATTTGATAGTTGTGACAGTTTCCTTATCGGGATGGAAGCTAGAGAAGGGAAATGGAAACGAGTAGAGATTGTGGAAACGAAGTTTTAGGTGATCAGATATGAATGTATAGTTCTCAACAGACTTTGTGTAAAGCCTCAGATAACTAGCAGCCAAATAGCAATAACCTATTGCTCTCATTCTCACATCGCTTAGAGGGATTGGAACGATACGAAATCGCGCTCTACCTGCAACTACTTCCCTTAAAGGTGTATCATCCATCTTCTCAAATTCTTGTAAATCCTCCTTGTCAACTAAGCGAGGAGAAACCCTCCCAAATATTCTCACATTGTCACTATTGACAAGGTTAAAAGCCAGCAACATCAAGTTTCCTACATCTTTCGGACTAATCTTTCTCCTTAAATTGTTAAAAGTTTCCCTACCTAGAGCATCAAGATACTGAAATTATCAATCTTTTTTAGGAAATAGGTAGGTCTCTTACCTGGGGCATCATCATACCAGACTACAGGCGGCTCCTGGAATTAAGATCGACTACTAAACCTTCGTAGGAACTTACGCTTGCCGCCGCTTCCTTGTATAACAACTTCTGAAAAGATTCAGTCTCAGACTCATCGCTACTACTGTCCTCCAGCTCATTGTTGCCCCTATTAGCTGGTTTCTTATTCTTTCTCTCTCTCTCGAGATCCATCTTCTCAGCATCTTCAGCCATTCTTCGCATGGTCGCTACCAAGGTGTCTCTTGAGCGACCCATATATGAGAACAGAAAATACTGATGAATCTGGCAGGGGAGTAATCGGAGATGCGGTCACCTTGCCGTCTTAGTATATATGGATCAGATCAATACCCTAGAAGGAGTTTTGCTCTCCCATTTGCAAAGCCAACGTATTTATATTCCTCCGTTTTTTTATCTGTCACGAGAGAGAATAATCGTAATTAATATATCTAAAATATTACTTCCGTCTCATAAAAATTAGAGGGATTGAGGGAAAAGGATAAAAATATTTACAAAATGAATAAATATGACACACTCTTTTTTTTAGTTACAAAAAAGGACCAAAAAAAAAAAAAAATCAGACAACAAAAATACCCATTTTAATAAAAGGGACGTGCATATGCATACGCTTGATGTTTCAGCTTCAGTCGCTGCTAACGGCTAACCTGCTCTTTTTTCATTTTTTTCAAACACTCGTAATTTTTGATTTATAACTCCGATCATCGAAATTTTTCACTAAAATTCATAAATTTTTTGGTCTTTAATTTGAGCCCAAACACAATACTCCTTCCGATGTATATTTTGAAAGCCAAAAATATTTGTATTAACTGGAGCGTGTTTTTCTTATAAACGACCGTAACTTTTGATTTATAACACCAATCATAAAAATTGTTTCACCGAAATTCATATTTTTTTCTTCATTTTGAGACAACGTTTAATACCTTTCGACGTAGTATTTGAAAGCCGAATTTTATCGCAGCTTTCACAAAGAATACAAAGAATAAAGGACACGCTTTATTAACATCCAAAATATCACCATTAACATTGCATAATACAACAATCTATCAAAAATGCTTCATATCCTAATGAAACAATCTATGAAAACATTATGAAGATGCAACTCCGGGAATCAAGAGAATAAAACTTAATACTATTGGATGTAATCAAAAAGCATATTAATGAAACTAAAACATTCTTCAAGTTCTTGAAGACAAAAGCAATTGCTTTGACCATATATGGACCTTCATCCTTCAAACCCGCACCACATCAAACTCCATGAAAGATAGCGAAAAATACATCAAATAGCATCGGCTCAAGCTTTCATCAATCGAAAATCTAGGCTCCTCCAATTTTCTAAAGACAAAAACACAAACATAATCATTTGAATCAACAAAGTAACACACCAACAAAGTAACATACTAATCTATTTTTGTTTTCAACAAAATAACACACCAACAAAGTAACACACTAGTCTATTTTTGTTCTCAACAAAGTAACACACCAACAAAGTAACACAATAACACAAGAATACACCAACAAAGTAACACACTAACAAAGTAACACACAAACAAAGTAACACACTAGTCTATTTTTGTTCTCAACAAAGTAACACACCAACAAAGTAACACACTAGTCCAACAAAGTAACACACTAACAAAGTAACACACCAACAAAGTAACACACCACTATTTTTGTTCTCAACAAAGTAACACACCAACAAAGTAACACACCAACAAAGTAACACACTAGTCTATTTTTGTTCTCAACAAAGTAATACACCAACAAAGTAACACAAGAACACACTAACAAAGTAACACACTAGTCTATTTTTGTTCTCAACAAAGTAACACACCAACAAAGTAACACACTAGTCCAACAAAGTAACACACTAACAAAGTAACACACCAACAAAGTAACACACTAGTCAATTTTTGTTCTCAACAAAGTAACACACCAACAAAGTAACACACTACCATTTTTGTTCTCAACAAAGTAACACACCAACAAAGTAACACACTAGTCTATTTTTGTTCTCAACAAAGTAACACACCAACCAAGTAACACAACAACAAAGTAACACACCAACAATAAAAATATTTCAATTTTTCAACCTTTAAACACTTGATTTTTTGATCCAAAATCTATTTTTCAGCCTTATTTTTGGCTTATATATGGCTGAAAATGACATTGTGACAGTAACACAGTAATAAAGTAACACACTAACAAAGTAATACATTAACAAAGTAACACTAAGGTATTAGAAAGCTTAATGATATGAACCAAGTAAAGTAAAAACACAATCAATCTTCTTTAAAACATCATAGATGCATTTATAAACCAAACCTTAAACCGTGGGATCACCACTCTTATCAACCAAAAAGTCAAGAGACACCATCTCAAAAAAGGTTAACAAAGATACAAGTTGATAGCACAAAACTAAGACATCAACTTACGGTGCGTATAGCGCTTTCAGTGCGGGTGTAGTAGAACACTACTTGTGCAACACTAGATGCAACATGTTTAGAAAAACAATCATGTGGAGAAGATATCACATGATTAAACCAAATATTCCTTTATCAAAAGACTAATAAGGGCATTCACAGAACATACCGGGCGTAAGATGTTGCACTTGATCCCGAGGCTTTGCTCGCACACACTACAAAAAAGCAGCGCTTTATGACGGAAGATTACCGTCGCAAACAGTGGTATTCCGTCGCAAACCCTAATTTATGACGGATTTGCGACGATTTTTCTTTGTCGCATTTTTTAGTCGCAAAACTCCGGTTTTGCGACGGTTTATCCGTCGCAAACAATTTGGCGACGGATAATAACGTATTTTATTTTATTTTTAATTATAATTTCCGCCGCAAAAAATGTATAGTCCGTCGCAAATACTTCGTATAATCCGTCGCAAAAATGTATAACCTGGTCGCAAATTATTTTTATTAAATAATTTATTTATTTTTAGATCTTTGCATATTCGTCGCGCAACGAGCCTTTCCCGTCGCAAATAACAAATAGCGACGGAAATATTCCGTCGCACAAATGTATACTCCGTCGCAAAAAATGTATAATCCGTCACAAACTTTTTTTTATTAAATAATTTATTTATTTTTAGATCTTTGTATATCCGTCGCAAATGAGCCTTTGCCGTCAGAAATACCATAGTAGCGACGGAAATATTCCGTCGCAAAATAAATTAAACAGAAATTTATGGTCGCTTTTACAAAGAAATGCCAAACCACCGCCGCAAAACAAATTTTATTTTCCCCGTAGCATTACAATTGCTACCGGCTATCAACAACAACAATATAAACGGGAATACGATATCAAAGCCGGATATGTCAAAAATACGCCAAAGGAAATGTCAAAAATGAATAAAACGATATGTCAAAGGGATACGATAAGCCAAAATAAATAAAAATGTATCAAAACAATGTCACCCAAATGTAACCCGTACTACCTAAACCCACGCCACCTCCTCCAGGTCCATGATCGAATGGTCATCTCTGCGGTCGCCTCAGACCCGGTTGCATCCTCCTCCGGAGGGATGTTGCCTAACCTGGGTAATCCACGCCCCATCTCATGCGCTAGTCTGTCATCCCGACGCTCGTCTCTCTCTAGCTCCTCCAACCTCGCCTGGTTTCTCGCACGAGTCTGCTTCGTCTCTCGCCATCTCCTGGTGAGACGGGGTGATTATGCCCGGAGAGTATGTCTCAGCCGATGAGTGTCGAGCAAAGAAAGCGAGTTCGTCAGAGTACATGGAGGCAAACACCCCATGCCAAAACTCTCCTCTTTCTTGTCATAACCACCAAAAGCCAGAATAAAGACGCGACTCGTCGACAGTGGTGTCAGTCGCGCCTCTCTGCTTTCGCTTCTTTCGAGGTGAAGACATCCTCGCAAAGTATGATATAAATTTGTTAGTAACAATAATTACATGATATATATATAATGTATATATAATATTTACAATACATAACGCATCATGATTTTCTCAAACTTCCTCGAGACGGTTGCCCGACTTCTTCTTCTTCGAACTACTCACCGATCACCGATCGATAGGGCGCCTCTATTGTCCTCCATGGCCCGAGCGAAATCGATAACGCCGCGTCGCCCATAGCATGTGTCCTGTGGATCTTCCTTCCTCACCGGATCCGAAGCTCGGTTTAGCTTTTTTTTCTCGAGATGTTTCTGAACGCCTATTCCGACATAAGATAAACAAGTTAGTACATACACATATATATAAAACACAAGTATTATTAATTAAATATTGAATAATTGCTTACGGGACTCCCAATCCACTCCTCGAATCGACGGAGAATATCCGGGTCATCCAAAGCCGAGCACGGGGTTTGTTTGAGCCCGATACATATAATCACGGACTTCTTGATAGCATACCGCTCAAAGCTTCCTAAACCAGCGCCGTGGGCGTAATCTCGTTCGAAATGACTCTCGCAACATAGTTATATATATGTTATATGTATAGTTATAATTATAGTTATATTTATATATAGTTATATTTATATGAACGACGTACTCTAAATGCGTGCCACCACCTATCCTGCCGCCTCCCGGTCGCATTATGCCACGTGGTGGCAAAAGTGTTAAGCCGGCCGATTATGGCGTTCTTGGCCATTTTCTTGACATAGTTGTCGGTAAACCTTTGTCATATTGAAAACAATAAGTTGTTAATATATTTGGTTAATCAAAATATAAATAAAAATACAAACAAATTAACGCAAGATATGTATTAACTTACCATCTCCCCTCGGATCCAAAACCGCAATCCAAGGTCACCATTGACAATGACACCAAAATCCTCCTCGCTCATCCGGTGTATCTCATCATCCAAACTTGTCGTCAGTGTGGAGGAAGACGCCTCCGGGAGGGGAACTACCCCACCGCGCTACCTCTACCTCTACCTCTACCTGACATCTATTTGACATGTAAAATGACGCTTATACTAATCTAAATGCAATTATACTAATTAATAATAAATTACAATGTTTAATACATTATTATTCAAAGAATGATGACAAAATAAAATATTTAATACATTATTATTCACTATCACTACTAGAATGGAAGAGTTCTTCCTCCTCTTCATCAGTATCTAGATCATCAACCGATTCTTCTTCCTCTCCATCTTCTTGTTGAATGAAATCCGCCATCATATCATCATCCAAGTCATTATCCCCAACATTGGAGTCAACATCGACATCAAGATCTTGGTGGACAATGTTAAGAGGATCGAGATAATCGGAAACATCATTGATCACTTGTTCTTGGAAAACGGTTTCCTCGGCGGGAGCATCGATAGTCGATCTTGCCTTTGTTTTGAAAACAACCGACCATTGATCTTTGTCTTTTTTCAAACTTGGATATGGAGCATAGTAGACTTGCTCGACTTGATAAGCCAGAACAAATGGATCATAAGCGCCATATTTCCTACCACGATGAACTTCAACTATCTTATAATCTTTATGCACATTCATGCCCCATTCGTAATTATCAAACCAATCATATTTGAACAATACGGCTTTGTAGACGAATAAGCTCCATAATACACCAACTCAATGATTTCATTTAAAGTGCCATAATAGTCGGCACCTTCCGTGGAACTCGACACAAACTCCGTTGTTGACTCAAGATTTACCAATATCGCTTGCCGGTTGAATGTCCGAAAGTTGTAGCCGTTAATCGAATAACGTTTCCAAGTTTTGACTTGACGAGGACCACTTGCCAAAGCTTTTAGCAAATCATCATTCAACAATGATGCTTGTTGTGCAAACCATTCGTAAATTCATTTTCATGTTTATTCCAAATATCTCGCCGAGGTCAATTGAGGCTGTTGAACACGAATAAATTGCTCGAACAATCTAAGAATGAATCATTTTGTCGGTTAATGTATATTTGTTCGTAAAAAAGCATTAAGCATTGTATATATGTAGTAATGAGGTACTTACAGTTCATACGGTTTCATGATTTCAAGTGATTAGACAATACGTACTTGTGCACAAAGTCATATTCTTTATTATCCAAGAACCTCGTCTTGCACTTCCCAGTTGTTGTACCATTATGATCACGGAATAACTCGTAAATCAAACGATTGTCGATGCCGGTCTCACCAACAAGAAGATTCTTTGCTTTTGTTTCAATATGATCATCGTAATACATAGACGAAGTTTGAAATCTCTTCCAACAAATACGCATTGCATATTGATCCTCTCTGGCTTTGTTACCAATCTTTTGTTTTAAGTGATTCAAAACCTTTGAATGGATACATCCATCGATATTGCAGGACCACCAACTCGACCTCATCACGGCAAGTGTGCCGGTAAATGCTCCATCGAGTTAAAAAAACGCTGAGGCAAAATCTTCTAACTTGCAAATAATCTCAAGAATGTTATTCTCTAAACGAATCACGTCTTCTATTTTTAGGGTAGCGACACACAAGTCTCGAAAGAATTGACTTATCTCATCAATGCATTCCACTCATTTTTCGGAATCAATTCTCGAAGGGCAGCGGCAACAAGCGTTCCATAAAAACGTGACAATCATGGCTTTTCAAACCACGTAGAATGTATTGATCATGATCTATGCACCTACTCAGTGTCCAAGCATAACCGTCGAGGGAATTTCAACTTGGTGACCCATTCACACAACACTTTTCTTTTATGCTTGTCAAGAACAAGTGTACAATCGGGCGCTTCACGCAAGCTCTTTCAAATCTTTAGCGATTTTTGGACCACAAGCGATTTGCCTTTAACGTCCATAACCGTGTCAATCGATTTTTCAAAGAAGTTTTCTCAATATGCATCACATCCGGGCAATGTCGAAGCGACAATGTTTTCCAATACGGAAGATCCCAAAAATGCTTCTTTTCCACCAACCATTCTTGAAGTTTTAAGCCGTTTCAAGTCTGAATCGAGCCATCAATGATGCTTGGTAGGTGTTGTACAAATTCCCATACCTCCTCACCACTCAATCTACGGGGTGGAGTCGCGTGTTCATCTTGTTTGGACTTCAAAAAACCTTTATCGGTCACGAAAAATATGGTCTTGAGGAGAAATCGCCGATGACAATCAAACCAAGTGCATTTACCACTATGTTTGAGCGAATGACTTGTTTCCATCACCACAATAGGGACAAGCTTTCCACCACCGTAGTCCACCCGGATAACATGCCATACGCAGGAAAATCATTGATAGTCCACATTAGTGCAAAATTTCTCGTATGAAAATTACATTTTGTGGATACATCGTAAGTAAACAACCACTGTTTCCCACAGCTGCTTCAACTCCTTAATCAATGGTTGCAAATAAACATCGAGGTTTCCTTTCGATTTTTTCGCCCCGGTACAAGCAATCGATAAGAATATAAACTGTCTTTTCATGCACAACCAGGGCGGAAGATTGTATGGTGTAACCATGGATCGCCAAAGAAGAGTAGTTCTTCCCAAAATTACTAAAAGGTGCAAAACCGTCATCGTACAAAGTCCTAACCGCACATTTCTAGGCTCGCCAGCAAACTCGGTGCATTTGGTCAAAATGCTTCCAAGCTTTAAGCGTCACTTGGGTGGGCCATTATACCGCTTGTCCTGGGTTTTCCGCGTGCCACCTCATTTCCTTGCCTATATGTTTCGTGGCATACAACCTTTGGAGTCTAGGTCCAATCGGGAAATAAGTCATCACTTTGTTAGGCACACGTTGACCTCTTGCGTTGTTTTCGGTTTATATCGATCATGGTCACACTTCCGACACTTGTCCAGATTCGCCTCCTCCCAAAATAACATACACCCCCGCGGACACACGTGTATTTTCTCATGGGGTAACTCTAATGCCTTTAACAACTTTTTGTTTGATAGAAGTTCGAGGTCATTAAGTTATTCTTCGGAAGAATATCTCCTATCAAACCGGTAACCCCGTCAACGATTTGTGAGAGAGGTTGTGATCACATTTCAAAGTGAGCAACCTAGAAGCCGCTTGCGATGACGGGAGACACTACTTCCATCATCTACAGGTTCCTCTGCGTTTTCAAAGATTTCAAAAAAGCGATGCAACTTCGAGGGTTTGGTGTCTCATTGTTCTCCTCTTGGTTAAGCAATTCTTCTCTTACGTGATCAATCCTATCACGTAATCGTCATTAACTATGTCCTGATAAGGGTTCACATTCCGTCTTTCTTTGAGCGTTCATCGGAATGGGAAACTCTTCACCATGACACACCCAATCATAGTAGTTTGCGCAAAACCCATATTTAGTTAAATGTAATCTAACGTCATGTTCGATCGAAAATTTAGTGTTCTTACATTTACTACATGGACACTTGATCATTCCATTATTTGCCGAAAGCGAATCTATTGCTTTGCATGTTTTATGAATTCCTCCACACCATTCACAAATACCGGGTTAAATTTCTTGTTAGCATCCAACCTCTCTGCAGTACATCCAACTACGTTCTATTCTCTTCATTTTCAATCCTACACATCATATCATACAAAAATGAGACTAACAATAGTCTTTGAAGGTTTTCAACACTTTTGCAAACTCAGGTTTTACTCAACTTACTATGAAACTAACAACACTTTAACCTAAATTTTTAATTCATGGTCAAAGGTTCGACGTCAAAATAATTCGGAGGCTTTGCCGGATAACAAAATACCCCCAAGATTACCATTTCCAAGCGGTTAGGAACATCACCCTTTTCAACAAACCAATTCAACCACATACTTATCATCATTTCAATCCAAATTCAACAAACCAATTCAACCAACATCCGGTTTCTAAACTAAGCATTTTCAACCAACATCCGCTTTGCACATACCAAGCATTCAACAAACCAATTCAACCTACCAATTCAACCAATTCAACCAACATCCGACTTGCACATACTTAGAAATTTTCTAACTTATCTAACTAATACATATAGTAAGCATTTTCCTAACTTATAATTACTACACATATATATCTATAAATCATACTACATATGATACACTATATAAAAAAAATAAATGCTACATATATTACATACTACATAATAATGCTACATAT
>CM047809.1:125772275-125983859 GCA_026214975.1 Gentiana macrophylla | reverse complement strand
TTAGGGATAGAAGAACCGAAGGATATTCAAGGGAAAATGTGAGTTTTTTACAACAAAGATAGGAATTTGAACAATGCGTATTCAAACTCGTTTAATGCTTTTAGAAGAGATCACCCTACTTTTCATTGGTGTGAAACCCCTAGTAAGCCGGGACAACCATCGTATCGAGTTCAATATAAGAATCCATATCAAGGTTATCAAGGAGATACCACGAATCAAAATCTACAATCATTACCTAAACCGTATCCACAACATACCACTCAAAGCATACCAAGAACTCGAGTTCAACTCAACTGAAGGAGTTAACAAATGGGAGAAATTAATGGAAAATCGATAGGTATGATATCTACTCAAGCTCAAAATATGGAAATTATGATAACTTCATATAAGTGCGATCACTAAGGATATGAGTACGTTGAAAACATATATGAGTGGACATGATGCGAATAAGAATTATAGAAGCTTCATTGAGGAATGCGGAATATCACTTGAGTAGAAGTAGAACGTAAAAGCATAAACCCTCGGAAGGATTGCCAAGTAATATCGAAAGAAATGAGAGTGGGGTAAATGCCATTATTACTGAAGTGGAAGGATCGTGGAAGTAATGGATTAGAAAATTCGGGAATAATGAAGTAGATGATGATTTAGATGGTAAATATAAGAAGAATATGGAATCTAAAGGGCCATTTCAAACCGAACCTTATCCGGCTCAACCTAAATTCACATCGGTTCAACCTGGAAGGGCATCACCACATCACTTTGCATATTTTGAAGAAAAAGGTCTTGAATGATGACACACTATGTCTTCAAAAGGCACAATCATTCAAGGAAGCTTTACCATCTTCATCTAACGACAAGGAAAGGAGGTATTCATTCTAACCCTACCGATCTTGAATTACTCCCCATTTCCCGAGAAATGAAATGAAAAAGATGAAGTTGGATAATAAGTGTGCATGTTTTCTTGACACTTTTCGGCACTTAACTATTAATACCCCTTTCATCGATGTTTGTAAGGGAGAGCTTAGTTTGGGAGTGAATGATGAGCGCGTTATCTTCAACATTTACAATTCATTGAAATATCCATACATTACACTAGAATCTAGTTCTTGTGTAGACACTTTGTGTTCTCTTGTGGTGGATCGTACTAACACGCAGGTAACTGGAGAAGATGACTCCAGTAATAATGTGAAAGCTCGTAAACCCAAAGCTCGAAAATCAAAGGAAAAGGTCAAGAACCGTTGGATTCGACGGCATTCGCGTCTAACATATGTTGGAAGCGAGTATTGATAAAAGACGGATGCGGTGCGTGAGGATGACCCACCACCAGTGCCTTAAAAACTGAAGCACGGTAAAGTCTGGCTATAGACTATAAATGTAGTCAATGACGGGTACTATCCTTCCTTTTTACTCCTTAAGCATTTATTTTTAGTGGATTATGTGCTTAATTGTTACGTGCTTTTGTGAGTAATTGTTAGAAGTATCCCGTTTTATTTAGTATATTATATTAGTTAATCCTTATCATTTTGGTCGAGCAAGCAGCGTTAACCAAAAAAGCGCTACCGGGAGGCGGCCGAAAAAATGTTAAATATAATAATTACTCATACTTTGGATGATACTTTGCTAATACTTAGGATTGATTTTCATTTTGTTTCACCAAGTCTTAGGATGAATGTTTGAATGACATTAAAGCGGGAATGATTAGGTGGTTATCCGAAAATCTCGATGGATAACAAAGATAAAATTCAAATGCATCATTTCTTAGACTTAGGTTGTTAGAACAATTTGAAATAACCCTTGAGGATCAGGTATAAAAGACTCAGAGTTAATACTTGTCACATATTTCATATCATGATCTAGTCTGTTTTAAATTTCAAAAATAATGTGTGACATGTATTAGTTCAACTACTGTGGAATATTGTGTGTTTTAAATCAATAAAAGTATATGTGGTGTGTTTATCTACCCTTTTGCATTACACTGTCACACTCCACATACTTTTATTTTATTTGCACACACAACGGTCATAATTTTGACCCACCCACCCACCCATTTTTATCATCCGAGTATTTGTTTTGACTTGTTTTAGTGCATCATTGCTTTCCCAACAACTTATTTACACTCAATTTACATTGAGGACAATGTAAGTTCGTAAGTGGGGAGTGGAGTCGTTGGTCTAGCAATGGAATTAATGTTTATTTTGTATCAATAAATCCTTTAGTTTTCGATTTTTTTCGAGCATTATTTAGTTGATTAAAATAAATTGTATAAGGTATATATTTCATGGATTTGAAGATGTAATGATCAATTTGGATGTGTATAACCAATGTGAACCGTAAGTGCATTGTAATTCCAAATATATTTGTGTAACATGAATTCCTTCACGTAAGCCTTTGATATTGAAGCGAAAATTTTAAACTGTATCCATTCAGTATTCTAGTGATTTATCCTATAATAGCAGTAACTTAGTACCTAACTTTTGAACGTGTACTGTGAATATCTGAAGGTTTGAATGTGATAGAAAGGATATAAGTTAAGTTTATGAAAAGAAAAAAAAAAAAAAAAAAAAAAAAAAGAAAGAGATGAACTATATATATGTCGGTTGTAGCTACCAATGATTTGAGTGCAGTAGGGCGTTATCACGAAACGTCCTATATCACTTTATGAGTTTCTGACTCCCGATCGCACTGATGATAGTAGTCCGGCTAGGGTGTTATCACTAAACGTCCTATTGCTGGGAATGAAGGCATATGCTACACATGTGAAATTAAGTTCATCAAAAGAAAAAAAAATAAAAAAAAAATAAAAAAAAAGAAATAAAAAATAAAAAATTTTAAGCGTGGTTGAAAACTTAGCTATCTTCTGACTATCCCCAGTATAAACTGAATGATATGCTTTAGGGATTATCCTAATAAGTACTCGGAAGAACTTTGTGTGGAACTGTTACTTCTTATACCTAGGAAAGTCATTAGGGTACATCTGAATGGATATTTGTGTGTTTTGCTTGATTTATTCAAGAGAGGATAGTGGAAATTGAAAAGGCTTGTCACACACACACTCTGTTATACATTTATATTGAGGTTAACGCTTTGGTTGTAATTCTAATGGTTGTATTATCTAGTTGTCCCTTATATCTTCTATCTTCATGAATTTATCTCTCATTCATTTTGTTTTATCGCTTGTTTTGATCGAGGACGACCAAAAGCTAAGTAGGGGGTTGTGATGAGAGATAAATTTATGATCATTATTACGACATTTTACCCCAATATTGATACCATTTTGAGCATTATTGTATCAAATCAAGTCAAAATTACTAAGTTTTATTCAAATGTATAAGTAGTAGTTATTATATAAATTATCGTATTTTTATAAGTTTTTTATTAGTTTTTGTACCGGTTTAGTAACCGGAGTGTCGTGTCGGATTTACGTTTGGTGTTTTGGTGGTTCATTGCAGGATTATATATTGACCAAGATTCCACGTAACGACATGTTTTG
Source organism: Gentiana macrophylla (assembly GCA_026214975.1). Lineage (NCBI taxonomy): Eukaryota > Viridiplantae > Streptophyta > Magnoliopsida > Gentianales > Gentianaceae > Gentiana > Gentiana macrophylla. The sequence goes on along the minus strand of CM047809.1, from coordinate 125,980,369 downwards.
GAGTCTAAAAGATGGATTTTGAGGGAAAGAAGAAAATGCCACAAGCTAACGAGTTCAACGGATCAAATTATTTTTCCTACGTGCTTCTACCGTAACCAGTTCTCGATGGAAATTTGACCCAACTTAGAGGCGTTTTCTGGGGAATAGTTCTTGATGAAAGTTGTAGATCTTCAAATGAGCTTTCCAACGCATTTTGAATCACGTCAATCGGAGGTCTACAACTCAAGTTATGATTTTTTCTTTCAAACAGCTGAAATTTGGACGAATTGGGAGATATTTTTGGCTCAATTGATGCATGTAGGGTGTAATGATGAGTAGTAACATGCTTGTAACTAACTCTTGCATGACTCATCACCTTCACATGCTAAACTATCATTACTTCCACATGCATCCTAACAAACTATTGGTGAGTCACCATTTCTCCCCCATATACACCTCCTCAACTACAACCTCCCTCATTCAAACCTCCCCTCAACTCTCCCTATAAGAACTCCCTCATTTCCATCCATAAAAGTTGCCCCATCTTGGCCACTCTTGGCCAAGATCTCTCTTCTCCACCTCCTCCCATTTCTTCCATTCCCCTCTTCTTCATGTCCCTTCTTCATCTCTTTTCTCTTTTTATTTTGTTTTGGGACGTATATACATATGTCTATGTATATGTATATATGTTTGTTTAAATAAAAAGTAGTAATGTTGTAATGCTTGAGAAAATTATCGAAGAAAATGCTTTAGAAAAAGTTGCTATTTTCAAGAATACAACTTAGATCCAAGTAAACGGGTAATTTTATTGAGTTTTACTTTTTGTTGTTCTATATAATTATATCTATCTATATATATATGTGAGAATTTGATAAGTGTTTGGATCGAAAGGCTAAATTTGGTTGTAATAGAATTTTGTCATCTTGTGAAGGCTATTATGGAAAACTTCAAACCGTTTAATCCATGACATTTTAATGAGATCGATATATATATCTATGTATAACTAAAAATATATCTAGCCAAGATATGAATCAATTAGTTAATCTTTTGGTAAAATGAATGATCGACTCGGTAATAATGATTAAAACCGATTATAATAAATCTCTTTCTATTTGAACGTAATCTAATGAATTAACAACTCACGATTAGAATACGAGATCGTAATAGAAAGACCGGAGGTAAAATTGGCCGAGTGAAAGCGTGACAACGGAATCCGATTTCCTACCCGAAGCGATTTGTCCTAGAAAAACAAATCTTATTAAAATTGTGCTCAAGATCGTATTACGTTAATTTATCTGTTTTAATCGAAATTGAAACATTGCTCGTATGACAAAGCGGGAGTGACCTATGCTTTGGATGACATTGGACGATTGATGAGACATATGACAATTTCATACGCTTTCGTGTGAGGAGGAGTTGTCTAGCTTAGAGTACACCGATTCATATATAATTTACACCTTGAATAAAGGAAGATCTCTCATTTATTTCTACTAAAAGATATTGATTCGAAGAAAGTATTCTTGGCTAGATCCAAAAATATATATAATATTAGTATTTATTTGTTTTATTTTCTGTTTTACTAACATCTAACTCTAACATCTAACTAATCTAACTATCTAACCCGAGGAAGCCCGATAAAGCTGCGACTTAGATCGAGTTAATAATAGCTTCTTGGTGTTTAACCCCACTTAAAAGAATTACCATGTTTTCCCGAGGAATACGACTGACTCACCGGACTAGCACTACAATTTGACCCGGTATACTTTGCCGGTTAGGATCTGTATAGCCTAGGTAATGTCCGTCGACTTTACGGCGCCGTTTCAAGGTTAGGTTTAGGTCTGTCATTGGCTGCCTTCATTTTCGCACGCGTATTCACTATAACTCTTTATTCTTGCCAGATCAGCCTCGCTAGGAACCAGCGGGGCGGGGGCCTCTTTGTCTGGGCCTCGGTGTTAATCTGTCTTCGGGCGAGCTCGCCTCTGGCGAGTGTTTTTCTTTCTTAACTCTAAGAACTCGCGTAATCGACGGTTGTACGGGCGGGTCACTCGTGAGACCTCGTTGAGGCGATCCGCTTTGCCGGGTTGGGTGTAGCGGGGTTAAGCGAAGGGTTAGCCATGATGGGAGGTCGATGCGGTCGACAACAAGCTTTCAAGGTAGCAAGTGGGATTATTGCCTCTGACACAAGCCAACTCTAGTATCCTTTTCAAAAGGTAGTTGATGTGACGTGATGTGACGTGATCTGCTGTCAGATTTTATGTACGCAACATCCGATGAACCTTTTACCCTCCTACAAGCAATCGATCCCAACACGAGAGATGCTACAAGTCGAATTTTATGGCGTTCACACCGCCCCGATCAACATACAAATCGGAAAACGCTAACCACGGCCGTTTCTTAGCGGTTCATATAAGATTATCCCAATAGTGGTGAATCTTCAGCGCGCAAGATTGGGATAGTCTACATAAACACATGAGCTATTTTTCAGCGGATTTGTGAAGACAAAGATAACCGATTTGATGATGATAAGCTGGAATAACAAACCTTTTATACAAAGGAGGCGGAGATCGGTACAAGGTGAGCAACTATGGAGTCCACGAAGGTGTTGAATCCTTTGAAGAAAAGCGTTCCCGGTAGCGGAGCCAATTGGCGTGATCCGTTTCCGTCAGGTAGTTTGGAAGGAAGACTTGGACGTGGGATATCTGGCCTCTTCGTGGTGCTCCGATCAATGAGGTTATCGCCGTCGGACGGTGGCGTTTATCGATGTTGGTGATGAGCCCGCGGTGGTAATATGAAAACAATAAATATGAGAGAGAGAGACAACAGTGCTGATAGAAATAAATGTGCAAAAATTGTTCTATATATTCATTAATGTCACAGTGGGGGTATTTATAGGGAAAGGATAAAGCTGTAAAAGACTACTCGTGCTAGCGGCGCCGATGCCCGACAGATGGCAGTTGGCCTCGCATTCTATCTAAGCTTATGAACTTTCCATTAACTGATATTCTCATAGGAATGGGCCCGCAGTGCTGCGGGGCGGTCCCCTTATGCTTATGAGGATGGCGGGATGGCCATTAAGTTGGCGACGTCGCGCGCTTATGCTCAGGGAAAGAGTTTGACTTATGTCCTCAGACGAGTTGACCGGGGATAATGGGACCGTGTCAGGTTCCGTATCATCAGATTAGAAAGTAAAAAATGTTTTTTAAAATTTGTGTAGATACAGAAATGATTAGTGAGAGAAATGAAAAACAAAGTAGTATAATGAATAAAATAATGGTAAAAAAAAGTAATAAAGTAGATAAAGCGAAATAATGAAAGATAATTTAATATTTTTTTATTTGTATTTGAAATAATCATTTGTGAGAAAATTGTAATAAATGATTGATGAACTGATGTAAAAAAACTCCAAAAAAACTTCAACAAAAACAAACGGAACCTAAAGAATTCAGCTGCACCTCTAAAATTGACTCTAGGTTCGTTTGGCAAAAGAATCATCCTCGCTAAAATAACAGGAAAAAGGAAGTTTTTATCCGTTACTTCATGCTTCGAAGTGAAGTATTAAGTAAAAACCAAATCATTCATGTAAACAAAAAATTAAATAATTACAATAATTTAACCCTAAATATCAACCTTGAATAAAATCATAATAAACATATATTCTAAAAGCAAGTAAAAGATAGGGAAATATAAACCAGCTTTTAGCACCACAACAATGTAGCTGGATGAAAAATCGAGTGGTCCCAATTTTCCTTGGTAACCTTCCTCACTTATTCACTCTTTCCACAATGCTAGACACATAAGAGGAAACATTATCCACTTGGTAATTAAAGGTAAAAAAAAAAATCAAACAACGAACACAATGTTCATTGTGAAAAACATTGTCACGGATTTTTGCAATGAAAATAAACAAGTAATAAAATTTATAAATCCGGTTTTCCCAAGTGCAGGGATCGTAGTACAGCGATTACAACCGGAGTCGATCTCAGGGAATCGAGGTTGTTTAGTCTAGTTCGATTAATTCTTCTAAAGTTGTCACTACTAAAAACAAAACTAAAAACGAATACAATAAACTGGACAGAGGATTGTCAATCCAAAGCCAGGAAAGATAATGCGAAACTAAATAACTAATTCTATTCTAAAAACTAAAAAGAAAATAAAATCCTAAGCTAGCAACGAAGAACAAGGCACAAAGATTCTTTCAATTAATTCAACGAAGAACAAGCTATGATCCACCTATCTCGCAACTCTCAACTTCTACCCTAGATCGTTTAGTGAAGGTTTAATAAAGATGTGGTTCACCTATCAAAGGTATGAATTTCTACTCTCGTAGATAAATTCGCCTATCAATCTTCTATCTTTCGATCTTAAAGATTAACGCTCTCATAACAAAGGTGTAAGATTTCTCAATCTAGCAACCTAGAAGTTCAACCTATCAACTCTCGTTATTTTTAGGTTAAAGATCCAAACTTTATTATGGTGATCTAAGTCTAACAACTGATGATGTATAAATCGTCACAGGTGTCCTTGCGGTGTATAGATGGTGGATATCTGGCTGTATTAAGGTGGTGTGATACTCCGGTGGGTGGCGGTATGGAGGAATAAAAATGGACAGAGCTTTGTCTTGCTAGTATAGTGTGTATCTCATCCTTCTCTAGTTTACAATGACCACACCTTTTATAGAGGTGGGTAACTTAGGGAATAAGTAACCTATTAGATATTTTTCTAACAGCTAGGTTTAACTTAGATACTAAGTAAGGCGAAATATCTAAGATACAAGTGGGGAAAGATCTGGATCAATCGGCGGCCATCTCTGCGAGGTCGCAGCGAGCAAGCCTTTTTCGGCCTCGTCCCTTGGCGCCCTTCTTGACTTGTTCGGATGAGATCCACAGGATGCATTGCACTTGCCTGGGACCGCAAATGCTTTGGTCGTCGCGAGGTGAGACTGATGGCCGCCTTTTTTGCGATCTCTTACGTCATGCCGGAGGATGGCGCGGTGGGTTGTCTCCTTTGTTGAGGTGGTGGAATTATTTATACCCATCAATGGCCCCTACTCCGTGCTTTAATGATATTCCCGAGGATATGAAGGATGGAGTAATTATCAACACCTTTTTATGACCTCGTCGTCGGATGCGACTTGTACACTTAGGGCCGTGCTTTTAAAGCAAGCGACTTCAAAGTAACTTTGGGTCGATTTTGCGACCTTGTCGTCCGATGCGACTTGTTCACTAAGGGCCGTGCTTTCAAAGCACGCGCCTTCAAGCAACTCTGGGCTGTTTACGCGGGCGAGATCGTCAATCGTGGTGGCGTCGATCCTCGAGTATCATTCTGCCGAGTAACGCGCGCTTTGCAGCGCGCTGGCGATTGCACGTGGAGCATTGATGGACGCCCGCCGAATTTTGAAATCGATAATCGCCGCCCCTAATCGAACCGTCGGATGAAGGGTTCCCAACCGTTCGATCATGGCCCCTTGCCTATATAAGGTTTTCACCCTCAACCTCCTCACACTTTTAGCATTCCTCATTTCTTCATTTGTTTATCGATCGGAATTCTTAAGGTTTTTGGCGGAGCTTTGAAGGTTCATCGGCGTTTCTTTGGTGGTTTTAGGATTTCAAGGTGGTTCTTTTGAAGATTCCGCCACTTTCTTGAGCATTTCCCAGTCTTCACGCTGGATTTCTCTTTTCCTCGATAAATTGGGTAAGAATTCCTATCTTTTAACTCTTTTATTCATCCATCCCTGCGTTATTTTTCCATTTTTCCATAGGCATTATTTTCATCTTTCTTTTCGCAGCGGGATGCAAACTCGGCTTGTTTCTGATTAATAATGGGGTTTTTCCTGGGAGAGATTATGGTTTTCCTGGGAAAATTGGGGTTTCACCCGTTCCCCTGCTTTCCTCTGTAATTTTATTTGCGATCTCTCTTGCAAAAACGGAGGAGGCGGCATTGAAGTGGGTGCGATCACCTTCACAGGCTAATTTATTATTATACCAGTCTGAAAGCTCCACCTTTTTCCTCCCTTGTTTTGCGCAGGATGTCGGGAATGATCATTCAGCGATGATTACGTGGAAAGGAGATTTATGATTATCTTTGAGGATGACCCCATATTATCGTGGCCTCCGTCGGCGATCTATTGGACGAGGTGGAAGTGGAAAGTACTCGCGCAGTGTTGGCGAGATTATCTGCTGATGAGGTCGCGCTACTATGGGCGCCGACCCTTTTGAGTTGGAGGCCTTTATCTCTGCCAGAAATCCGCCGCGTAGAGAGAGCCTTAAAGAGAAAGCGCGGGCTCGAAAATCTCCAACTGCTCACGGGGTTGAAAAAATCGCGTCCCCGGCTGAAGGACAAACCGCGGTCCCAAGTACTAGCGGCGCTCCCGACCACGACGAAGCTTATGTTCGGGGCGCGCGATTCATGAGTTAATGGGGTCCAGTGAGGATGAAAATGCTGAATTGCCTCGGAAGGATATCTGGGTGCCCGCAAAAAAGCAGAAGAAGAAGAAAACTGCGAGCCAAACCATGACAGTCGGTGAAGCCGCCGCGGCCGCTACCCAGCCGAAGAGCTCTCGACCTAACAATCCTGAAGCCATGCGGGAGTTTGGGACCATGACGGCGTATGAGAAGGATGTTGAGAAGAAATGGTCCCGACTGTGTAAGGGCAGCGATCTCAATAGGACCATAAATCGTATATTTGGAATCGACACCAGTGTGTATCGGTTTTCTTTTTTCGATTATGAGAAGGAGGCCGACAAATTTAAGCCCGGGGATCACAAGGATTACGTATGTGCGCGCCGCTCCGAGGACACCCTTATCCTCCACTTCCATCATTTGCATGCGGGTCTGAGACCGCCTTTCGATCCTTTCTTTGTAAAGATCGCAAGGAGATCAGCGCTTCTTCCGACTTTGCCGTAGGGGCTATTATCCAGTTGATGGCTTTCACGATTATGTGCGGATTCGAAGATTGAGCCGGCGTTAACTTTCTTTGGGGCAATTTTATTTCTTCTGCGGGACGCCTATTCTGGACAAATCTCCCGAGGCGAGGACTCCCCGCTACTATTCCCGCTTCCCAATAAGTTTCACAAATGGGGGCAGCGGGTACTGAAAGTCGAGTCGAAGGTAGGTTGGCCTTTTCCCAGGGCAGAAGTCCGCGGAGGCAAATCCACGCTTTTGATCCTTGACCCCCCCTGTGAGTGAGCGGCGCTATGTAAAGGGGCTGATGACGTTAATTCAGTCGGATGGGGTGGCGCCCTCTCGGAGAAATGTTTCCTGGGTTGAACTTCTTGACCTGGCCGAGCCTTTTGTATGTATGGCGGGTCTAGTAGGTAGGGGGAATGCCGTGCCCTTGGTACGAATGGGTCCTGAGAGTTGCGATCCGGACTGGATTGGGGGTTGCCATATCAACAAATGTTTTCCCTCCGAGTGTCCAGAATGTGGGGGCGATCCTATACTTAGGCCGCTTTGTAACTTTCTTTGTCCACTTGTATTTATTTGCATATGCTCATTTTGTTTTGTTGGGTTCTAAACCGCTTTCCTTTTGTAGGTATGGATCCAAATGCTCGCGAGGCTCACGAGAAACAAGCTTAATGCGGAGGCGGACAAAGGCAGCGCAATGCTCGACAGGGAGGCTCAAGAAAGCTCTAGGAAAGTGCCCTGAGCTGTAGATGCCTCGGTTGTCGCCGAGACATATAACCGGAAGGCTGCGACCTCTCTTCGCCCTTGTTGCGACTTCCTCTCGCCCTTGCGAGCCAGTCGGTGGTGCCCCAAAAGACTCATCCCCGCGCTAAAGAGTCGCGCGGCGTAAAAGCGACCTCAACCGGAGAAAGCGAAGGATGATCGCCCACCCAAACGGCCCGCTCACGGCCCGGTGCATCTTGAAGAGGTTGAAACTCCGGTGGAGAAGAGCGCACCACCGAGACACCGCCACAAAAACCTTGCCTCGAGGTTACTGCCGAGAGAGGCCCTTTGGTTGGATCCGAGCTTTACCCAGGATCTTGACCTATCCAAAGCTCGCCGGGTTGGTGAAGCAATTGCTGATGTGATTCCTCTTGGGCCGATTCCTCTTGACTATCCTGATCATGTTCAGGTGGAGATTGGTCGGGGCATACTGGCCCGCTTTGCGGCTCAAGATAATACTCCGCCTCAAGATGAGATCGCCGAAATCAGAGATTTGAGCGGCCAGTTTGGGATTGCTGCTTCTATGGTAAGACCACCTCTTTCTTCTCTTTCTTCAAAATTTTTTGTTTTTTTTTTGTTTTTTTTTTTGCTAACTCCCCCTTGATTTTCCCAGCTCGGCGCTCGTTTGAATAGGGTGCTCGAGGCCGCTGAGAGGCGCGAGGCAGAGATGATAAAGGTGACGGCGCAGCTAGGGGCGACTGACCAGGCAAGAGTTTCTGCCGAAAAGAAAGCTAGGCACGCGGCTGGCGAGGTGGAAAAGATGAAATCAATCTTGGAGGAGCACTCTAAACTGGATGCTGAAATCAATGAGAAAGTTTCCATTTTGACAAAGGATTTTCTTGAGCGCGAGGAGGAGATCGCTAAGTTGAGGGTAAGCTCGTTGGCGGATCTGATTGCTAAAGATTTCTTGAGAAAGCTCTTGAAGAAGGCAAGAAGAGAGCTGAGAGGAAGCTGCGAAGAGAAGCTGCCGAGGCCGTTGAGGAGGCCAAGTCAGGGCCGTCGCCGCTACAAGAATTCGGATGACTTCCTTGACCTCATGGAGCATAGCTTTGATCGGGGTTTTAGTCACTTAGCTTTGCATCTGGGCCGACCGAGGCAGAGAGCACATTACTCAGGCAGATATCTTTGCGGTGGGTGAACATGCACCAAGGTCATCCTGATTTGGTGGTTTTTCACCGGAGATTCCCTATGCCGGTGAGCTTATTACCTCGTCTGATCGAACGGCTCGGTCGTGGCGAGCCTGTTTGAGATCTGCTCTGTTAGTCTGTGAACTTTGAGGCGTTGAAGAAGCCGCCGCCCTCGAGCAAGGCGATGAGTTCATCAAAGACACCCACCTACCCTCATGATCTCTAGATTTTTGGATTTTCCTGCGAGCCCTTTAAAAATTTGATTTGTAACCTTGACTATTTATCTTTGTGATTTGCCGAATTTTGAGTTGTAATATCTTGACAATTTACTCTCTGCATTTTCTATTGATAAGATTTGCTTTTTCCCGTCCACGATTTGTGTTGACTATCGGCGGTCTTTAGCGAGGTTGTGATAGGCATTACTTTATCCTCTCTGTATCGGTCCTCTTGATTTGTGCGAGGTCTTTTACATAATTTGTTGGAGTACGCAGTCACGAAACGTCGTCGTCTTGTCACGACCATGGTCGCTATCACGGTGTCAATTGTCAAGATTTCCGCGCCCTACGAGCGGTGTTGTCGGAAATTTAGCCTCTCGGGAGACGCCTTTGACCGTGTCATTAACGCAGAGTTATGACCCTAGTAAATAGGTGTCGGTGTAATTGTAGCCATAATTTTCGGTCTCTTTATGGTCCTGGCGTTCCTCTTGCCTTGGTTATATCCTCCTTTTTGTATAAAAAGGGAGTACCATGGAACTCATTACGCCTCTTGCCTTATCTTTGAATTTGCTTTCTTTCTTACGCAATTTGTTCATTATCCTCTTTATTGTTTTATCCCCCCTTTACTTTGCGCTATGTCTCACCCAGGGGAAAGCAGCCGGGTTCGGATATGGAAAGCTCGTCCTATTCGTGATGTATCCCCTTTCTTCTCTTCGCCTCGGCGTTGCTAAAGATCATTTCTGGCGCTATTTTGAGTGGGTTGAGCCTGCGAAGGAGAGGGGTTTAAATCAGAGCAAGGTCGAGGGTGACGGTTCTCTTTTGCGCGTACGTCTTTCTGGGTGGGCAGATTTTGTTGCACCACCTTCGTCAATACTTCCCAATCTTTCAATAGTGAGGAGTTCTATTCCATCTTGTCGAAGTTGCTTACGAGGGGATTGCCGGTGCATTACCCTTCGTTGGCGTCGCGGTCATTTTACTCGAGAATCCATCAATGGTGCCCTGGGTATACCCGCTTATCGACCCTCATCCCATTATGAGCTCGCTTGGAACGCTGGCGATGAGTCAAGTAGACAATCTTGCTTGCGACGAGCCCCTCGCGAGCTCTTTCACGATTATGAGCGACCTCGTGTCATTGGGACTGCGTCGATCTTTCTCGCAGCAATCGTGAGTGGAAAAGGTTCATCAACTCGCGCGCCTCTTGTCCACGGATAACGAGGTTGTTAGTGAAGCGAAGCTTTGCTTTTGCGCTATTCGCGATCATCGCGTTGATATTGATTGGGGATCTTGATTCATCGGGAAGCGGTTAATTTTGCGGTTTCTATGGACCGACATTGTCGCTTCCCTTTGCTTCATTAATAACGAAGCTATGCGGCTTAGCGAGGTGCGAAGCATTCAGCTTTGGATCGTTATAGGTACACCGATTAGATAGAGTGTAACCCGTTTTTTTTTTTTTTTTTTTTTTTTTTTTTTTTTTGAGATCGCAAAGCATGGTAGGCCTGCAATTTCTTTGGAAACAATTGTATCTCTTAATAAACGAAGATGGCTCTTTTATTTCGATTTTCCTTTCCATATGCCCTGCTCGTACGCGGGCATACATACGCTTTACATATAATATTTTTTCAGATTGTCCGCATGCGAGGGTCGGTTGTACTCGCGACCTTGGTTGCCACTTAGTACGTAAGTTCCTTTTTTGACTATCCGAGCGATCCTCTCTGGTCCTTCCCAGTTTTCCGATAGTTTTCCCTTCTTGGCCTCGTGGCCGGTGGCTTGTCTTTTTCGCAAAACATAGTCTCCCACGGCGAAGTGATGCCCGCGAATACGTTTGTCGTGATGACGCTTCGCCGCCTGTTTATAATTGACTAAACGGCTGTATGCATGGATGCGCCGCTCCTCTACTAGATCAAGTTCGAGTTTACGTGCGCGGTATTATCGACCTCGTTATAAAAAAGCGACCTAGGGCTTGGTAAGGCCATTTCCACTTTGGCGCCATAGCCTCGAGATCCATAAGTTAAGGCAAAGGAGTTTCCTCGTTGTGATTTTTCGCGACGCCCCGAGTGCCCATAGAGCGGCTGGAAGGTGATCCGCCGGTGACCTTTCTCACCCAGGCTCTTCTTTAGTACACTTAGGACTGTTTGTTGGCATTTTCACTTGCCCATTTCCTTGTGGGTAACACACGGATGATTGCCAATGTTTAACATTGTTCTCTTCACAAAATTTGTCGAATTCGTCTACGAATTGAGGTCCGTGATCGGAAACCACAACTCTCGGAACTCGAATCTTGTCCATATTTGATCGAGCAAAAGTATGTTATATCCCCTGGTGTTGGTTTTACCAAGGCCTTAGCCTCGACCCATTTAGTAAAATAATCCATCGCGACGACCACATACTCGCATCCCGGCGAATTCTTCCTCAAAGGTCCGATGAGGTCAATTGCCCACATGTCGAAGGGCCAGGCCGCTACCACTATGCTTTGTTCGACCGAGGGTAGCCTGGGGATATTGGCGAACCCTCGGCAAACATCACATGCCTGGTATATGCTTTGGCGTCTTACGCTAATTTCGCCAATAGTATCCGGCTAGAGTACTTTCGTGCTAGCGTTCGATTGGCGGGATGGCGCCGCACATTTCCTCGTAGTTACATTTAGAATGCCCGTTACCTCCTCGGTCGCACGCATCGCGAAGGGGTTTTGAGAATGAATGACGGTAAAGCACATCGTCCATAATCATATATCTTGCGACCACTTTTTACAAGGCCTTAGCCGCACGGATCACTTTGGAAGCTCCACAGCTCAATGTAAGATTTCATGATGTCGACCCAACAAGTATTCCTGGGTTGGAAGTCCATGACCTCCACTTGAGAAATGGCGGGCTCCAAGAGATGCTCGACCATGATGCTAGGATCGCACGACGCATCTTCATTGGTCAATTTGGATAAATAGTCCGCCTATGATTATCCTCTCGGGGATGTTTTTGAAGCGGCAATATCGGTCGCTTTGAGTTTTTTGACGAGGTTGATATACCTTTGTAATATTTCGCAATGAATGCCGAAAGAGCCATTGATCGATTCACAACCAAGCGTGAGTCGCAAAATACTGTATATTTTCGACTTTCATGGCTTTGGCGAGCTTTAAACCAAATGATGACGGCCTCATACTACTCTGCTGGTTATTAGAGCGGTGAAATCGAATCTCGAGAGCCTGCTCGATTTCTCTCGATGTGCCCGGCTCTAACAGATTATCCTGCGCGCCGCACCCTTTTTGTATTGGCGGCCCCATCGACGTAGAGTTGCCAGCGGTGACTTGGCCTAAAGGCTCGATCTCTGCGGCTACCTTATCCTGGTTGCATTTGGGGCAAACTCGCTCCGTTGTTTCTTCGTTGAAGCTTGTTTCTACTATGAAATCTGGGAGAGCCTGGGCTTTTATAGCCTTCCGAGGCTCATAACGGATGTCGAACTCAGTAAGTTCGATAGCCCACCGGAGCGATCGACGGACAAGTGCGGTTTATGAAGAACTGTCTTAACGATGCATTCGATAGGACTACGATGGTGTGCGATGAGAAGTAAGCCCTTAATTTGCGGGCGGCTATAACAACACAATAAGCTAACTTTTCAATATTAAAATAACGACTTTCTACGGGGCTTAGAGCCTTGAAACGTAAAAGCGGCTTCGCGAGCCCTCCTCCTCTTTTACAAAGTATCATGTGACTACGGCCCTATCTCGAGGTCGCCAAATACAAAAACAAGATATCCCTAGTTTTGAAATTTGGTTAACAACGGCGGGCTTGACAAGTATTCTTTAAGGTCTTTAAAAGCCTGAGAGCATTCCGCGGTCCAAGAGAAGGTACCCGCCCCTTTCAAAATTTTGAAGAAAGGCAAACTTCTTTCGGCAGATTTTGAGACAAACCTACCCAAGGCTGTGATTCTGCCGTTTAGCCGCTGTACTTCCTTGACACTGGTGGGCTCGCTCATGTTGATTAGTGCTTCGATTTTTTGGGATTTGCCTCGATCCCCTCGACTCACTATGAAGCCCGAAATTTTCTGCTGGACTCGACTCAAAAATACATTTTGCGGGGTTTAGTTTCATTGAGTGATCTCTTATATTGGCGAAGGTTTCGCGAAGGTCCACCAGGTGATCCTGGCGACTTGATTTTACGACCATATCATCAATGTAGGCCTCCATGTTCCTGCCTATTTGTGTGCTAAAAACTCTGTTCACCATTCTCTGATAGGTCGAACCTGCGTTCTTCAGACCGAAAGGCATCATCTCGTAGTAATAGAGTCCACCTGCTGCCTTAAAGGCTGTCATCTCTTTGTCTTCATCTCGCCATTTTGACTTGGTGATAACCGAATATGCATCCGTAAAACTCGGCGTTTGAATCCGGCGATCCCGTCGACCATTTTGTCAATTCTAGGCAGCGCGTAAGGGTCTTTGGGGCAAGCTTTGTTCAAGTCTGTGAAGTCGACACACATCCGCCACTTGCCATTATGTTTCTTTACCATCACTACGTTTGCCAACCAGGTGGGATACTGAAGCTCTTTGATTATGCCCGCTGCCAGAAGTTTTTTCATCTCACCTTTTATTGCGATCTCTTTTTCCATAGAGAACTGTCGCGCTTTTTTGTAGATCGGCTGAAGTTGGGGTCGGCACTTAGATAGTGCAAATCGACCTCGACTCTACGCCTCATATCTGTTACCTCCACGCGCGGCGCGCCATGTTGGCTTTCGAAGCCCGATCAATTCTTCCCTTTCTCCTCGGTGGTCCGCGATCCTATTTTTATCCTTTGATCGGGATATTTGTAGTTTATTATGACCTCGACCAACTCGTCCTCAGCAGTGAAGTCGGGCTCGTCTCGAACTTGCAATGTTTCAACCTCCACTGCTCCTTCCGGCATTTCACCCAACGTGGCGACCTGATCCCGAACCAAGCAAAAACCCTCCACTCTGGGTCGCTTGGAGTTGACCCTGTTCTTTGTCATATAATCGAGGAAAGATCCGGGTCGGTGATGGCGACCCCAATCTCCTCCCTATGTGAAATTTGACTCTTTGATGGGAACGGACGCCACCATTTGAAATTTTTCATGGTTGGGATCCCCAAGATAATGTTGTAGTACGAGGAGATCAATGACTAGAAAGGTGATCATCTCGGTTCTGCATGGCTCGTAGTCACCCAAAGTGATCTTCGAGGTCGACCGTTCCTTTAACCCGCGATTGTTGTCGTTGGTAAAACCTCGAGCACCCCGAGGTAGGGGTTTCAACTTAGCCTCTCCAAATCCGATCTGTTTTAAGCGATCGAAATAGATGACGTCGCGACCATTACGTGTCGATCATTACTCTGTTGACACCATGCTTGTCGTTTATTCCGACTTTGAGAATAAGAGGTACTTCCATGGGGCCCTCGCTTGTAGCCAATTCGCTCTTAGTGAACATGATTCCCTTCTCGTTCTCCCCCAATACTACATGCTTTTCAAAGCCGCGCGTATTAGTCTGGTGCATCTGAGATTTCAGTTGATTGTTCTTTGGGGATATCCCCATGGATAACCTGGACCTCCTTCCCGATAGACGCGGGGTGGCGACCTTGTCGGTACCGGTGTTCCGTCTCTCGCTTATACTTGGTTGGTCCTTCACGGATTAACCTTTCTATCTCTCGCCTTAACGTGAAACATTAAATGCGTGATGTGACCGTGGTCCTTGTGATAGTCGCGAGATTTGGATTTGTCGCGACTATCGGGATCTCCTCATAGGTTTGGGCTTGTCAAAATGTTCGCGGATTTCGAACAATATTTGAGATGCTTTAGTGTTGAGCGGGGTAAAATTATCCTCGCTGAATTTATAAGGCTTTTTTGTCTCGCGGTCGTGGTCAGCATCTCGCCCTTTTTCCTTCTTACGCTCCTCTGCGCGATCCTCTTTCTGTGAAATTTGTTCGCTTTGGGCAGCCCTCCTCGAGGACGGCGGCAATGACCGGCGACTCCCATCATTCGAGCCCTTTCCAACATTTCCCTGAGACCCGCTTTAGGGGGCCGCAGGTTGAACTCAGTTTTCATTGGACCCTTGGCGATCCCTGTGAGGAAACATGTGACAACTGCATCATCCGGAATGTTTCTTGTCTGATCGTATATTCTGATGAAACGTTCATAATATTCTTTTCCGGACTCATGTCCTCCCATGCGAACTTCGTATATAGTCCTCTATAGTTTTCTTTGGTCTACTCGCCGATTCAAACTCTCGGCGAATTTCTCGGAGAGATCCTCCCAACCTTTTACTGAGCCACGGGGAAGTCCACGTATCCAAGAGGCGGCCCTATCCTGCATGCTTCCGACTAAGGCGATGCACCAGGCAGATTTATTTTGGGTCGCCAGGGTGATGCGACCTTGGAAAGCGGTGAGCCAGTCGTTTGGGCAAGAATTTCCATTGTAGTAATTATAGCTGGGATAGCTAACCTTTTCGCGACCGGTGGGCAATGTTTACGTAATTCTCTTGGCGAGCACGTCGATTCTCAGGGGCGCTCTCTCGGCTGGCCTTGACTTTTTCAAATCGGCGAGCTCGTTTTTCATCATCTCCATCTGTTCTGCCCAAACAGGGTCGAAACTAGGTCGCAACTGCGCAATACCTGTGTATTAGCTTCTTCTAGCTCTGCGCTCGACTCCCCAGATCTTCCGACTCCTCCCGACGAGCTCTTTTTTCACGGATAATTATGCGGGCGTCCGGTGCGTCCCTGTCTCGTCGGGGAAGAGATTCCTCCTCGGGAAGGCTGAGACGACTTGGGGCCGAGGCCTTGTCCTTCTCACCCAACCTTTTGAAAGCCGAACCTTTTTCGTGTGATTTTTCCTCCTGATGATTGCAATCTGGGAGAACCGAAGTCTGCACAACGTTTTTCCTGGGTCCTTTGCGTCCTGATGAGCGTACACTTTCTTCTATCTCGATCCCGTGAATCTGGCTCTGCGGCCCTTATTCACCGCCGCGGAGCGATTTCATCTCTCTGGGGATTTGGGGTCGATCGACATTGGAGCTTGGCCTTTGCTACCAGACGGAATTGGCTAGTACATAGTTTCCGCGATACCTCGCGTATTCCCTTATTTCCGCAATCTCCGGATCCTCTTGGAGATCTCGGCTCGCCTGGGGTTGATCTACGGCTTTGCTGCGATCGAGATGATCCTCGATTTTCCCATCCAATCTTCGCTACGACCTCTCTTGACTTAGCCTTCGATTTATCAAATTTCGGGCATCGCTAGGGGCGAACTCCCTTTGTGATCCTTCCCCACCCGCTATGTAATCTCTTGTGTCTCTACCGCGACATCGGCTTGTATATGTGTTTGTACAACGCCTCGCGTGAGAGTTTGGGGTTCGATTGTTCTTTGCTTCCAAATCATAGGTTATGACTATACTTGTGATTAGGACTCGTCTTGAGTCGGACTTCCGGCAATCGATATGTGATTTCTATATGATGGAGCGGTCGGGTGAATCGCCGTTTTTGATTTTGTGTGGAGTTATGGTGATGAAGCTTTCGCTTCCCGATAACGGAGCCAGCGATGATGTATAAATCGTCACAGGTGTCTTTGCGGTGTATAGATGGTGGATATCTGGTTTTGTATTAAGGTGGTGTGATACTCCGTGGTGGCGGTATGGAGGAATAAAATGGAATGAGCTTTGTCTTGCTAGTATAGTGTGTATCTCATCCTTCTCTAGTTTACAATGACCACACCTTTTTATAGAGGTAGGTAACTTAGGGAATAAGTAACCTATTAGATATTTTTCTAACAGCTAGGTTTAACTTAGATACTAAGTAAGACGAAATATCTAAGATGCAAGTGGGGAAAAGATCTTGATCAATCGGCGGCCATCTCTCTGAGGTCGCAAGGAGCAAGCCTTTTCCGGCCTCGTCCCCTTGGCGCCCTTCTTCTGACTTGCTGGATGAGATCCACAGGATCTGTTGCACTTGCACTGGGACCGCAAATGCTTTGGTCGCGCGAGGTGAGACACTGATGGCCGCCCTTTTTGCGATCTCTTTCACATGCCGGAGGATGGCGCGGTGGGTTGTCTCCCATTTGTTGAGGTGGTGGAATTATTTATACCCATCAACAACGATTTTCATCATATGGTACATCAATAAGAAAACAATCTCTCGATATAATTGCATAAACAATAAGAACGCATAATAAAGAAACAAACTTTAAATTAAAACTCACAAAACATCCAAAGGAAGAAATCAAACGCTGCAGAGATTTGGTTTCACATGCTTGCTCAAGTCGTGCCTAGCCTCTATGCATCATAACGATTGAAGAAAATATAAATAACAAAAAGTAGATGAAATTATGTTTAAAGTAGCAAAGGAACGCAGCTAGGGCGCCCTCAAGGGGCTTGTGGCCGCCTTGGGTCGAAATATGGTCATTAGGGTTGAAAATAACGCGTCCTTATATAGATTTTTAGGTCGGTTTAACTGAGGCGGTGCCGTGGGCGCCCGTCCATGTGGTGCAGGCGCTTGATTCGAGAAAATTTACGAACATCCCGAATCGACTTTTACCTCTTGGACGCTTGATCCATTAATTACAGACGCCTGACCCACCGAAATTCCATCAATCCGAATCGCTCACGATCTTGGACGCTAGTTCACCCTTTTAGACGCCAGTTCACTGGACGGAGGGTTCAAACGCTCGTTCACTTCAGTTCTTCATGAAATCTTCACTTCAACTTCAATTCAAATCTTGCATCTTCCTCCCTCTACTTAATCTTCAGTTAAACATCTTTTTAGCTTCCATTTACTCTCCTTTCTCGACATGCAAATGTACTACAAAGCCATAAAGCGTGCAAAATGTAGAACCATATATATAGATAGAAAATCATCGATAAAAACACGTAATAAGCTCGAGTTTGCACTTAGACATCTTCAAACATCATTCTTTCAATAAATCCATTTAACATGTAATTTTCTATAAAAATTACTAAAATATGAAGGAAATCGCTACGGAATAATATCATATATATCGTAAAAATCACCGTTAACAAACATGGACAAAAAAAAAATCCCCGTACATGTATATTATATTGGAATTCTGCAAATGAATGATATAATGTGACCGTATATACAATAGTGGGTTCAGTAGTTTAAAAGATAATATCCAAACTGAAAATAATGATTCCCTATTTTTAAATAAAGATAATATTCCATATTTTTATTTTTTTATTATTTAAAATCTGTTTTTTTATGCTAAAATATAAATGGTATATTTATGGTTTTTGGAACGGTAATCTGGCGTAATTTGATTACATCATTATCCATAGATATTATTATTATAGTATTATGTTAAACTGATTCCGTATTATAGAAAAGAGATAATCTTCCGTATTTTTTAATTTTATCCTTTGTAGTAATATTTATCATAAGAAACCAAAAATACAGAATGTAAAGGTATTAAAAGTATCCACGGCTCATTACTGGCGTCTTTTGTTTTACCTGAATGAATTTTGTTAACAGTAAAGATTATCAACAGTAGATATGATTTTATTTTGTTAACTGTTTTTCTTTTATTATATTTTTTAACTGCTGGTTTTTTAACAGGTATAAAGCGTGTTATTTTACGGTTACGGATTTGGATCAAAATTACAAGTAATATAGCTAAATTGTGCTTTTAAATATATATTGATATAGTATTTTTTTTTGAAAGCTTAAAAAAGGGAGGAATAATTGACTTTTGAAAATTAAGCGTAATGAAGTCAAAAAAAAAAAATACAAAATTAGGGAAGACTAATAATTGGAATGTTGTCACGAGTCACGACCAAGACTACTATTCAACACCTTTGATCGAGTCAATACCCTATCTATACGGTAATCAGACTGAAGAATGTATTCAATAATTTGTTGAAGTTGCTGGGACTCATTCATTGCCACAGCATCATTACCTAATTTACCTGAATGAATGTTGTCTCGGATTTTATGCTAAACAAAATATAACAAGTAATAAAATAAATTCGGTTTCACTAAGTCGAGGATTGTAGTATAGCGATTAAAGATTAAAAGTCGAATAATCAGGAATCGTCTTTCGTCTAGTTAAAATTAATCTTCCTAAGAACGTCCTATCCTAAACAATTGAAAACTACAACTAAAATAACACAAAACAAAACTAAAAACGAAAACAATACAAATAAACTGGACAGAAGATCTAATATCCAAAGCCAGTAAAAGATAGTTGCGAAACGAATAATGAAAACAATTCTATTCTATAAACTAAATAAAAATAAAATTGCTATGATGATCACAAATAAATTGAACGAAGAACAAGCAATGATCCACCGATCCCGCAACCCTCAATTTCTTCTCTAAGGTTATCTAGTGATGGTTTTATAAGAATTGTGGTTCACCTATCATAAGTATGAATTTCTAATCACTTAGAAGAATTCGCCTATCAATCTTTTCATTCTATCGATCCAAAAGATTAACGCTTTAATAACAAGGTGTAAGATTTATCAATCTTGTAACCTAGATATCAACCTAACAACTCTCGTTAATTAGATTAAAGATCTAATCTTTGCTAAGGTGATCTAGGTTTAACAATCAACTCTCATCAAATATTAAACAATCAGCATGCAAAACATCCATCGATAAAATTGCATAACAATATAAACATAGCAAAAATACAACCTTATTAAAACTCACAAACAATCCAAAAGAGTTGAAATCAAAACGCTGCAAGAATCGGTTTATGAGAAACATTCACCGCTCAATGCGATCATCCTCGTGAGGCGAACAAATAAAATAAAAAAATATATATGAAACACTCGATTCGATCGAAGCGAGAAAGTATTTCGGTCGACCGAGCCTGCCTGTGCTTGGGTAATAATTATCTCCTTTTCTTTTCTCTAAAAATAAAAAACTAAACCCTAATAAAATAAAAACGAAGATAATTCCAATTTTGTCCTTCTCTTCAATCTTCAAATAAAATGCTGCTCGAAATCCTTCAGCTCGTTGACTCGTTCCACGATACGTTCGTTGTCATTCTGATAATAAAAGCGTGAAAGTGTAGCATCACATATATATATATATATATATATATATATATATATATATATATATATATATATATATATATATATATATATATATATATATAATTGCCAATAAAACCGCGTAAATAACCCAACTTTGTGACTTTAATAACTTCCACATCCATTCTTTCAATAATTCCATTAACCAGTTAATTATCTATAAAAATTAATAAAATACAAAGGATATTGTTACGAAATAATATAGTATAAACCATAAAAATCACCATAAACAAATGTTGTCACGAGTCACGACAAAGACTACTATTCAACACCTTTGATCGAGTCAATACCCTATCTATATGGTAATCAGACTTAATGCTGTTAAACGAATCGAATGTTCACGAACACATTACGAACTCATTTGTTTAAAGCTCGTTCGAAATTTCATTTATTTCTTTATATCAGTAGAATCGAAGCAGTGTTCTCCTATTCATTTACTAAACGAGCGAACACGAGCCTGTTCGTGAACACTCGTTAGTGTTCGCAAACTTATATTATATATTATATAAATAAATAAATAATAAATATAAAATATAAAAAATATCAAATATCCCCATCCCATTCAGCATTTCAGCCTCAAGTTCCCCATCCCCATCCCGCCGCTCTCCCCTCTCGGCCTCTCCCCTCTCCCCTCCGGACTAGGTTAACTCACCGCCGATCTCCCTCACAGCCTCAGTCTGCCGCCGTCGGTTCACCTTCTTGGCTAGTTGGCTGCTACCTGTCCTTTCAATAGCATGACGGAATCAATCGGTTTTGCCGTCCATTGTCTCCGTTCCGGCCGCCCATCGTCTTCTACTCCTTCACGGTAAGTCAGGATCGGGAAGTCTTGCTGTTTCAATCTTGACCATGGTGATTAATATGATATTTTTCTGTTTTAATTTCAATAATAAATGTTCTTGAAGATGATGATTAGATGGATTAATCGTGGCTTTTGCAAAAAGATCGGATTTTGATTGATGGGTTCTTCTTCAATTTTATTATTTTAGTTGAATTGTGTTTGTTCTCTTGCCCATATAAATAATGAAGTAATTTTCTACAGAATTTTGTTCATATCTGTTGTCAATGGATGCATATCTGTTCTGTCAATGAATTTTGTTTATATCTGTTATCTTTCCTTAAAAAAAATTGCTATTGAATGAGCCGAGCTCGAGTTCGAGCCTGTTCGCGAGCTTGATCTCGAGCTCGAGCTCGAACATTTTCCCTTCTTATCGAGCCGAGCTCGAACATTAAGCTCGGTTGTGTTAACGAGCCGAGCCGAGCATACTCGATAATAAACGAGCTCGAGCTTGACCATCAGCTACTCGGCCCGGCTCGGCTCGGCTCGTTAACAGCTCAGACTGAAGAATGTATTCAATAATTTGTTGAAGTTGCAGGGACTCATTGGCACAGCATCATTCATTCTTTCACTCGCTGCAAAAAAATGGTTAAAATGTTTCCTACCTGTTTTGACCATACTCTTCAACACCTCTCCGTCCTTGAAAAGCATCCCCCTCTATCTGAATCTCTGCTTCGGAGTCAGAACAGGGAGCTTTATCAGTCTGTGTTGAGATTCTTTAGGATGCTTTTATGGTGCTTTCCCGATTGTGATGCAAATCTGCTTGCCGATTTCAATTTCATTGCTACTTCTATTGCTGAACTATACAAACTTGAAGGAACACGTCGGTTCGCTCTTACAAGTACTGAATATAGTCAGTTGCGTAGAAAAGTTGATGAGAAGCTTACCAAGTGTTATGCCGAAGTCAAGAAGGATCACTATCGCCAGCATTTGATATCGTCTAGTTCATTAAAAGCTGAGCCATTTACAAGTAACGAGACCATGGAATTTCTTGATTCTGTCCATGTTACTATCAACGACCTTCTCAAAAGAGTGCGGGATGGGTTTCCAACTGTGAAGAGTCGGCTTGAGACCCTAGGAGAATTAGTGTTCCTACTTAGGAATTTGGTTTACTATACACCTTTGGGTGGAGAAAACTATTCTGATACAAATCCACAAACCAATTTGATTTTCCAGTTCAATGTTCATGACTGGGCTAACAAGGCTGCTTGTTTTTCACTTTTGTATTGGCTAACTGGAAGACAAGATCCAACAGTCAGAGGTTTGTTTATTGATTTGCAGCAGGAAGTTGACCCCTGCAATCCTGACTTCATCAAGCTCTGTTTCGAAAACATTAAAGTTCCAAAGATGAAACGTGTGGATACACTCCTCTTCGGTGAATTCGTCTCCAGGTTTGTTGATTTCTTTTTCGAGAATCTGATGTTAATTTTAAATGATGATGTTCAAATGGTTCGAGAGGGATTGATATTCATAATAACCTTCCTTGCTGATCCACCATCAAACATTGTGAATGATTCTGAGTTAATGCCTTTCGTTCGAGAACAAATTTATGCAGTTTTGGATCAGGCTTCATACACCATGTTCTTTTTTCGGGAAACAAACATGGACTTGGCCAGAGGGAACACAATTCTTGATGATTTTCTAAAGTCTATTGATGAAGTCAGGGGGGATATCGTAAACCTTTACGTCCACATTCCTCCTTCGTCGTGGTCTAATTTCCCTAGGATTGACAGGCTTGGATATTTTGAATGTCTATTAGCGTACCTTGAAAACCTCAAGGAGACGATGAACAACAACAGGAAGCTTGTCCCTTTTTTAAAGCATCAGTTTTTCACAATTCAGGAAGAGTTGTTGCCTCTAAGGTCGTTCCTGCAGGATACTTCGACGATGCAAAACGAGCACAACGGATTGAAAGTTATTTGGGAAAAAATTATGAGTCTATTATACCAAGCTGACTTTGCTATAAAATCGTCTTTCTTCATCGATGACGCTATTTGGTACAATATGACATGTCTATCTTTTGTCATTAGAAAGATCAAAGATATTCGATATAAGGTCATGAACATTGAATTTGACACTCAAACCAAAGGAAGTCAAATCTACAGAACTGAATCTATCCTCCCACTGATGAGTTCTACTGATGTGCCCAAGTCACCAACATCCACTTCCATTGTTGATGTTGTGGTTGGCTTTGAGAAAGAGACAGAATCACTAATCGATCGTCTTGAATGGGGAAGTGCACATCTAGACGTTGTTTCAATTGTCGGAATGGGCGGGATTGGCAAGACTACTCTTGCCAAAAAGCTGTACAATGAACCGTCAGTCAGACATCACTTTCATAAACGTGCGTTCTGTAGTGTTTCTCAGGTGTACAGAAAAAAGAATGTGCTACTAGACATCTTGAGTGATATATCTCTGATTGATGACCAAATTCGTCAAATGAGTGATGATGATTTAGCTAATCGGCTACGCCAAAGTCTTCTAGGTTATAGATACCTTATTGTTGTAGATGACATTTGGGATATCGATGTCTGGTATGATTTAAGAGCTTTATTTCTAGATGGCTATAATGGAAGCAGAGTAATTTTCACTACTCGTATCAATAGCATTTCATTGATAGCGAAACCAGATTCTACTCCTTGTCTACTTCCATATCTATCTGTCGATGAAAGTTGGGAGTTGTTACAACAAAAGATATTTCATAAGGATCCTTGTCCTCCACATCTATTGGAGGTGGGAAAGTTGATTGCAAAGAATTGCGGAGGGCTACCACTAGCTATTGTGGTAATTGCAGGTCTCCTTGCAAGAACAGAAAGAAGCTTACCTTCGTGGAATGAAGTAGCAAAAACTCTTAGTTCTTTTGCATCTAGCGAAGGGTGTAGAGACATTATAAAACTAAGTTACAAGCACTTGCCTGAAGCTTTAAAGTCTTGCTTTCTATACTTGGGAGCATTCAGTGAGGATTATATTCTTGATGCAAAAGCTTTGACATTGTTATGGGTTGCTGAAGGGTTTGTGTTGAAGTCCGGAAATAGTTGTTTACATAAAATTGCCAAAAAGTACTTGAATGATTTAGGTGATAGGAACCTTGTAACCGTCACCGAAAGAAGCCATAATGGTGGGATCAAAGGATACCGTGTACACGATCTAATACGCGATTTCTGTAGGACTGAAGCTCAAGAAGAGCACTATATGTGTTATGTAAATGCACATAATGAAAACTTCCCGATGTCCAGTGTGTTATATCAGTATCGCATATGCATCGAAGTTGAATGGAGATCTTTTGTTGATGCAAAACCTAGAGGTCCTACGGTTCACTCTCTGCTCTATTTTCCGGACTATGCTCTCCCTTTTTCCAAGGGTTATTGCGAAAAAACCTCTTTACAATCCTTTTTGCAGAATTTTAAACTCGTTCAAGTGTTGGATCTTATAGAGGTCAAAATTGATGAAGAGTTTCCTGTAACAGTTACAAAACTAGTCCACCTTAGATACTTAGCACTTCGATTTTCTGGTAATTTATATGTTCCACCGGACATAAGTAATCTTTGGAACCTCGAAACTTTGGTACTTTTTGGGTCTGAAACTTCGAGAATACGTCCTTCCCGAATTTGGGATTGGATGAAAAAATCGGGAGCTTCGAAAACCATATTACTTTCGGAAAATGTATGCGCTGTAATATTTGCAGAGGATATTTGGAAGATGAAAAGATTGAGGCATATGGAAGTAGTACATTTGGCTTCTGTTGCTTTAGGTGACGTAACCGGAGTTTTCTCTGCACTGCCCGATTTAAAAACTTTTAAAACATTGTACATTCCTCCTGGAGAAGAGGGAGAGGAGCTATTAAGAAGGCTATCAAATGTCCGGAAATTGAGTTGCATTTGTAAGGGATGGTGGGATCCACATCTTGAATGCAACCAGCTACCAAAAGTGGAAATTCTCACGAAGCTCGAGTCATTAAAAATGACTCGCATTGGAGAAGCTCGTCCCCCGTTCATGTTTAGCTTCCCCTCAACGATCAGAAAATTGACCCTGCAAGGTTTCAATCTACCTTGGAATGAGTTGTCTGCTATAATTGGGATGCTGCCATGTCTTGAAGTTCTGGTGCTAGATGATGATTCATTCAGTGGGAAAAGATGGGATGTGCAACAAGATGAGGAATTTCCAAACATTAAATCCCTGACACTCGAAAGTCTAGACATTGAAGAGTGGAATGCATCAATTGATTCATTCCCTTCTCTGGAGAAACTCGTTGTATGTGAGTGCTCTAGTCTCATCGCGATTCCTCCCTGTTTTAGTGAGGTTGCTACTTTGAAGTATATTCAGGTTCTTTACTGTAAAAAGAGTGTGGCTGATTCAGCAATTCAAATTCAGAAAGATCAGTTCGATTCGGGGAATGAGAGTTTTGAAGTCGACATCGAAGCATAGTTTAGTGGGAAGGATCGATGCAACAAAAAAGCAGACAGATTCATTGTCACTGCCTTGTACACTGAGTTGTATGCTCTTACTGATTGTGGTAAGGATCATACTTGTTGTTTATATGAAATAATAATTCGAATTACATCTCTTGGTATGCGAGAAAAAGTATTGTAAACAATTTTGTTTGATTTAAGTTCCTTTTGGAAACACCTCTCAACTCTGAAGCTTCAGTTTCATGCTCTTTTTTGTGGGTGGTATGAATATGATCTTCCAAATACCTCACTGATTCTGTCACTCCTATTCATCCAGCTCATGTTGTGAGGGCTCATCAAGATCAACTTATTTTTAAAAGATGGTTTTAGAAACAATGCTTAAGGATAATATGATATGGTTTGACCTAGAAAAAAAAAAAAAAAAAAAAAAAAAACAGAGACATTATGGTTCAAATCCCCACAGAATACTGTTCGTATCAAAGTCGGCCATCTATATGCCTCATCGGATGTCAAGCATGTGTTAGTAAAAACTGTACGTGTGAATTTAGTCGGCACTTGCAATCAAGGGCGGACGCAGAATCTCGAGTAAGTAGGGCAATAAATATTTTAAAGGTAAATAAAAAATTTAAGGGATGACAAACTATATGTATCGTATAAATTTTAGTGTTTTTTTCGGATTAATACACGTCGCGCTCGCTTTTCTTTGTATGTAGATCCGCCTAACGCACAGAATGCCTTAATTTGTTTAGAAAATACATACAAATCTTCTACTTTGAATACTATTTTGATTATCACACAAAACTTAACAAAGATAACAAAAATTTGACACCTTAAAAGAACAAAACAAACAGAAACCATGGCAAATAAGACTTCTATCAGAAGTCGCCGTTGTACTACAATCGACCCGGTACCCTGCTGGTGAAAGTTGGTTCACTATAATTTGGTGCAAGATTTTTGTGAATCCATTGATGCAATCTTTCTTTGGCCTTCAAACAATCACAATTACTATAATCTGAGAAGCTTAAAAGAAAGCTTTATAATTAATACAAATTGTTTTTTTTATGTGTTGAATCCATTGATTCATTTACTCGATTGTACGCTCCGGTTATAACATGCAAAACTCTGAGCTCTAACGGGATTAAGCACAAAATTAGCTAAGCATAATTTGGACTTCATACTGCAGCTAATTAACATAACAGACAGCACTAAATAAGCTTGTTACATCCTTTAAACTAACGAACCAAAAAATAAAAATTTAATTCAATAATTAACACCATGATGCAGCGGCGCGGCATGAAATAATTAACACACGAAAACCAAAAATCAAGAAGAAAGAGATTCGATGAAAGGGAAAAAAAAAAGGGGTTTATTGTTAAAAAAGACAATTTGAACATAGAAATATGTAAAAATGCGATGTGAAATATTTTTTCTGTTAAAAAGACATGGAATACATTAAACATTATATTTTTTAGGTCGATTAATTCTGCAAAGAAATGATGGATTTGTCCTTTTTAACAGTGGATTTGTCCTTATCATCCAATTTATATTTCCACTGTCCTGATTCCCATTTTCTCCCTCTTTTTTGTCCTTTTAAACTACTCCCCCCAAAAAAAAATCCTCAAACAATCACATAAATTACGAAGGAAAAAAAAAAACGCCTCTCCTCTCCTCCTCCGTCGCCGCAGCAACAACCGATAAAAACTTAGTCCTAAGCAATGCCTTCGAAGTTTCGATCACTAATGTCTATATATATTGAAACAATGAAAACGTTCTCTTTTCACCGTTTAGATGCTCATAAGTTTGGTGTTTGGCATCTTTTATTTTCTTTTTAATCCCTTGATACTCTTGTAAATGTTCTTTACTCTTGTAAATATCACTTCTTTAATAAAATCTCATCTAGGTGTTAGCTAAAGTTTGATACTTATCTTTAGCATTTTTTATGCAATTCCCATCTGAGAGTGAAATGATGATAGTGTTTGCGTCGTCTGGACTCCCTCCCTCTTTTTATGCGTTCTGATTGCCAATGTGAAGTGAAAAGACGTGATTTGGGGGGAGATTTGCAGTTATAACCCCCCAGAGATCGCGAAAACCAAGGGTAACGTCACAATTGGCAGAAGATGAAGAGATAGTGCGCTCTGACGTCATCATCAACGGTTTTGATTGGCTGGGAGACAGGTGGTAGGTGAAGCGTTCACACCATTTCCCGCTCAGCCTTCGGTCCAACTCGATGATAAATTCAAACTGGCAGACCTGACCTCGGACAACGGAAGTCGCCTCTCTCAAGTCTGGGGGGCTTATGACGATACCGGGTTACGCACCTCGATAATTGGTCATCGAGTTGACCCTACAGAAGGTACATCTGTCAAGGAATGCAAGCCAGATAAGGTCAGCAAGTTGAACTATCGACAAGGCAGCCATGGCAAGCATGTCGACCCTCGAGACCAAGGCAAAGCCAGAGGTTCGAGGATACGACAATCGACTCACGAGCAGTGCAGGACAAGAGTCCAGGCTCGATCACCCCAAGTCGGGCAGATCCAAGTCGAGGACAGAATCCACACCAGCTACGTTAGCCCATTTATCCACAGGATAACTTGGGCAAGGGGTAAGGCCCAATTAAGGGTAAATAAGACAATAGCTAATAACCGACTCATATTAGGGTTAGGTCATGCATTGTCTCTATATATACAACGTTCCAGGAACTACGTAAGGCTTGATTCCTGGAATTATAACAGGATACGTAGGCAATCTAAGAATACCACTTAGACTCAGCCATAAACATACCCACGCCCCTTCCTTGTTCTTGAGCTAGGGTTCTTGGTTATTCATCATTCATAGAAGAATAGCCCGGATCTTTATAGATGACTAATTTGTCATCGTCACCATCTTTCAATTTTGAATCAACTTTGAAACTCATCTCTTCCATCTATATTTTTCTTTATGCATCTGATTCTTTTGACAAATCATTCATATTAAAGGTTATAACATAAAGACAAGGCATACTACAGCCCTTTATCCTGTAGCATTTGTTTTACAAATAATTTATTTCATTTTGTATCTATAGAAATTAGTCATAGGTGTCGATAACCTTTGAATAACTTCTCCCATGATCCCATCTGGGCAAAATCTAGACTTCTTTTCCGTTTAACATTGATCCGACAATGTGAATGTGACACTAGAGGAAACTCGAATTGAACTCCAACGATGCTCTAATTGAAAGCATATGGAATTGATGACTGGGATGTGTCAGTTTTTTTGCTATGCCGGTAGAATTTTCATGCTGTAAATCTTTCACTACATTATTCTGTTATATACACTTCTTAGGTAAGAGGAGTGTGGAAGATAGTATTGTTGTTGCTACAAAGTTTCTGCATACCCTTGGCACTGATCGAACAACACAACTTTGAATGCTACAAAATTTATGGTCATGATATGGTTATCGTGGATTTATATTTGTTGATATGTATTGGATACTTTGGTTGCGTGGGAAAACTTTTGATAGCAGTACTCTTGCTAAAAATGGGCATGTGTTTTTGTTAAAAGTGATATAAGGAAATATAGTAGCGCCTTTACTAACACCAATTGGTTTTAGTACAACGGTGATAGCATTGATCCTAATATAGTATCGGAGCGGGAGGTCATGTGATCAATCCTTGCTACCAAACATTGTTTCCCCAAATATTGTGCAAGTGTTGTTGCCTCTTTGTTGGCCTTATGCGCCTTTATATGCCTTTTGTGTGCCATGTTGGCCCGGGCCATATCGGCCCACACTTGAGGGGCGTGTTAAAAGTGATATAAGGAATATAGTAGCGCCTTTACTAACACCAATTGGTTTTAGTACAACGGTAAGCGCTTGATCCTAATAGTTTTTTCATACAAAAATGGCTTAGTAAATCATCTCAAAAGATCATGTTGATGGAAAAGACAGTGATTATCAAACTGAGACCTCTTCGATTGAATGTTATAAAAATAGGGAGGTTTTTATTGGCACAACCATTTTTATTACTGGCGCCATTTTTATTACTGGCGCCCTATTACTTCCGGCATCATAAAAAATTACTCCAGCATCACGATTGTTTTTAATGAACGAAACGTCAGTGACACTGTTTTTGCTATTGAAAACCAACGTCAGATATTCAAAAACAAACATCAGTGGCACCGACATTTACGCTATAAAAGTGTCACAATTTAGAAACAACAGTGCCACTGACTTTCGTTTTTAAATAGCAATGTCAGTGACACTGGCTTTGGTTTTCAATAGAAACAACAGTGCCACTGACATTTTGTTCATCAGAAAAAATAATCAAAAAATGGGTGTCAATAGTAAAAAATGGTGTGCCAATAGAACCCCCCAAAAAATATAACACGTTACACTATTACCTCAAAGGAATATTGCACCTGATCGATGAGTCGTGAACCTCTTTCAGACCATATTCAAATCCTACCCGCGTCGGTTAATAAAAGCCAATTGTTTTGAAGCTCCGCTTTGCAAGTTAACCAATGGAACCAATTAACATCGTGGGTCGCCAAATAACTCTATGGCTGCTAGATTTGGCACGGGAAGAAATGATCACGGCAATCGCAGTTTTAACATGATGATGTGCTCCCCTTCAACTTTTTTCCTTTCAGTTGATATGTTCTTAAAACGATGAAGAGATCGAACCTTATAAGGATAGAACCTTCTAGGAATAGAACCTTCTAGGAATAGAACCTTTTATTGTTTTTTAAACTATGTACATTCTTTAATGCATGGATCATTTTCATTTGAATGTTGTGTCGTTCATACGGGTATTTGAATTTCAGTTTTTTTGTCCACAGTTGTAAAACTCCCTTGAAATTACGTTCTGAGGTGTTGGATCTCATTCATCTATTACTTATTTTTTCATGAGTTTCAAATTCTAACAATATTTTTTCTTTAAATGTAATCATTTCTGTTTAATACTTATTTAAAATCTTAACATTTCTTCCCCTGCATTTCATGGGTTTTTCAACTAGCAATGGCCTATCTAGGGGTTTAAATCGGATGTATTAACCCTTTAATGTTTTTAGGTCTTGCAATGTCTAAGGTATATATCAGGGTCGATGTTATGTAAAATTATTAAACAACACAAATACTAACGGTGATACAAAGAGAAAGACGCATAATCTCCACATAAAAAAGGAACACACATGCAACTTACTTCCTATCTTGTTAATACAATATATTATTTATTACTCACCATAAAAAAACCTCGATACGCACATTTTTTCACTGCGAGTTTCAAATTTTAACCAAACGTATTTTTGAAAATATGTAGTCATTTTTGCTAAATAGACATTTTCGAATGTTACGTCCTCCCGTGCATTGCACAGGTTTCCTACTAGTATATATATATTTGAACCCGCTATTCATCCGACTTCCACCTGTTTTCAAAACACGCGGATCCTGCTCTCTCTCTTTTTTTTTTTTGGTTTTTTTCCCTTGAGAACTTCCCGCTCTTTTTTTTCCCAAACCATTTTCAAATCTTTTTCGGTGTATCACCAAATCTCAAAGGATCAAAATATCACAAAATCTCGATACCTTATGTCAAATGATCAAAATCATAACAATTAGTCACGAACCCTAATTGTTGTGAATCCAGCTCATGCTCTGCCGCCCCACCGATTATCCGTGTCTTCTGTGCCACAAAATCATTACAACGTTTTCAGGTTCTTCTCTTATCTTAATTCTCCGTTTTTATTTGATTATTTCGCTCCTTCCAGCACCTTTGTGAGAGAAATATCGATGCCGCGCTTCCAAAAACACCATTTCTTCATTGACCTTCACTTCCCGGAGCGTATGGAGAGTGGATGTTCTCTTGGTGGTTCTCCTTGCCTTTCATTTGACTATTTTATTCGACTTTTACAATGCAGTACATGTTTTAATTCACTACGTAATTTTTTTTGATTCATGAAGGGAAATTGGCTGATACCGTGCTGGGATTTGACTCTTTTAATCCATCATTCGTGAGTTTCTTCTTGCCATCTGTTGCGATCGTTTTTTATGGCGTGTGGTTCTCCGTTTTTATTTTTTATTTTAAGGAGACCTTTTATTAATTAAACAGGTCAAAGCGACTAAAATCTTACAATCAGGAAATAATAGCGTAAGTATGAAATTTTCACAAGAGACAAAATTTAATCTAAGTTTCTCGGCATTTTTGTGCTAAATCTTCATAGAAAATTAAGGTTGATGAGGTAGCTAGGAGTGTTGAGTCTCCTCACCCACTTCGAACAACGGATTCAGCCCAGATTTCACACCGGAAGTACCCTCGTTTGTGGGCATTTCACACCGGCACTTAAACAATAGCATCCCATAACCCCAAATTCTCCTTTTGATCTGTAGCAAACAAATGAAAATGCAAGAGAACTTTTAAAACTACTAGGCATCGGAGTTGAGATAGTACACCAACAAAAGAGAAATTGCCAAATCTGCAAAGCAAAGGGACATTGAAAAAAAATATGAATCTCATCTTCCTCACTTGCTTTACACAATGGACAACTCACATCGTGGACATCAACACCCCTTTTAGCAATATTCGAACGCGTAGGTAGCCTCCCGTGAAATGCCCCCAACAAAAGACGTTACTTTTTTAAGGTATGACATTAATTATTCCAAACCGTGCACAATCTTGAGCTTCGAGAATCCTCCTCGGTCCTTGAGAGAATCCGCTTTAGCTATGCAACCGAGCATCTACCATTGGTGTTAAGACTCCAATATGGTTTATCCCCTGTTTCATCATTAAGAACGGAAGTAGACACAATGTTAAGTAAATCAAAGTATTCCCCACATTCCCTACCCCTTAAACCCCATCTCCAATCCCACACCCACCCTCCAATGCCTCTCCTTTCTTTTACAAAGACAATTTTTGCACCAATAAGACATACAATCTAGGATAACATTTCTCTAAACAGAGTGAGTGTAATGTTAGGTTCTAATATGGGTCGTTGTGAGTACTTCAAAACACACCATACTTTGCTTAAACAAGTCCAAATCCATTACATGTGTTAGTTATCTTTACATGTGTTATATTTTGTATCCGTAAAACAATAAAAGTGTATTTAGTTTAATCAATCAAAGAGATCACTTAAATAGAAAATAATATCATATCACACCTTTTTTTTACTCGTGCGTATGTTGAAATACATACACATGTGAATTATATTATGTAAAGCCTCAAATCTAGGGCGTAGTAGTGTTGAATCATAATAAATATATGATTACTCAGGCTCCTCGTTTTCATTTAGGTAAAAATGGTGAATTCAAGTTACTAAATAAATTACGTATTTCTCTTATATGTTTGATACCTTTTCTAAGAGCATTATCGCCTATATTCTACCTCAGTTTCTAAATGTAACCCTCATCTTCTCTCCCGATATATGACACATGAGTCATACACGTTGCATGTCTTTACTTCAATAAATATGGTTAACTTAATAAGTTATTACATTTCTATCTTAAATCTTAATACATTTTCATCTATGGTTCTAATGTTCCGTAGTAGGAAGTCAAAGCATCAAATTATTCTTCTCGTTATCGACTCAATCTCAAAGTGGTGCTTGTGTATTCATTCAGAAAAGAAAAGAAAAAAAAGTTTACCGTGCTATTTAACTAATGGCTTTTACATGTGCTTTCTATTCTGCAAATTTGACTATGATATATATAAAGATATATAATGTAGTAAAATAATGGTACATTGTTCCTGGCAATTTTATGCCTTGCACGGAATAAAAGTCATTAGTTTAATTTATGTTTAAAAAATTGAGCCGCAATCGAAAATGGCTTAACTGTTCCGATCATAAAGTCACGTATTCTAACGGGCGAATGTGTTAAGATTCATGTGTACGTCTCTAATTATTTAGATATATGATAATGATTTAGGCAAAAAATTGTGTATAGAAAAATACACAAAAAATGTAATCACATTGTAAGGTGTAGATGCATTTTTTGTGTATTTTTCTATACAAAATTCTGTGCCTAAATTGTTATTCTTTAGATAAATCAATATCGAACTTCAAAGCATCAAAAGTACTCCTTCCGTTTCATATTAACTGATGCAGTTGTCAAAATTATTTGTTCTATTTTATGTTAGGTAGTTACATTTCCAATGTAGTATTTATTGTATTTTTCCTTGTTATACCCTTATTTATTACAACATGAGAGATAACAAAGCTACATTAATTATACTCAAGAACTTTTTAGTCATTTCATTCTTAAAGTCAATACATTAATTTACTTTCTTAATATGTGTGTTTTTAACAATTATATTAGATAAATTGAAACGGAGCGAGTAAGACTAATTGACTAGATACCCACTACCACTAGGAATATCGAACTTCAAAGCATCTTTAGATACCCACTAGGAATAAAATTAAAGCTGTTGTCAGTGTGCAGTGTGCAGTGTGCAGTGTGCACCTCCGGGTAAAATTAAAGCTGTTGGCAATAGCACCACCTATAGTAATCAGAGTGAAGAATCTATTCAATAATTTGTTGAAGTTGCTGGGACTCACAGTCACTGGCACAGCATCATTCATTCTTTCACTCAACTGCAAAAATGGTGAAAATGTTTCCTACCTGTTTTGACCATACTCTTCAACACCTCTCCGACCTGGAAAAGCATCCCCCTCTATCTGATTCTCTAGGTCGGCGTCGGAACAGGGAGCTTTATCAGGCTGTGTTGAGATTCTTTAGGATGCTTTTATGGTGCTTTCCGGATTGTGATGCAAATCTGCTTGCCGATTTCAATTTCATTGCTACTTCCATTGCTGAACTATACAAACTTGAAGGAACTGATTCGTTCGCTCTTACAAATACTGAATATGATTCTTTGCTTATAAAAGTTAATGAGAAGCTTACCAAGTGTTACTGTTATGTCCAAGTCAACAAGGATCGCCAGCATTTGATATCGTCTAGTTCATTAAAAGCTGAACCATTTACAAGTAACGAGACCATGGACTTTCTTGATTCTGTCCATGTTAATTTAAATGATCTTCTCAAAATTGTGAGGGATGGGTTTCCAACTGGGAAGAGTCGGATTGAGACCCTAGGAGAATTAGTGTTCCTACTTAGGAATTTGGTTTACTATACACCTTTGGGTGGAGAATACTACGATGATGAATCGTTCTTTTCTCTAAGCTATTCTGATACATATCCACAAGCCAATTTGACTTTCCAATTCAATGTTCATGACTGGGCTAACAAGGCTGCTTGTTTTTCACTTTTGCTAAATGGAACTGAAGATGAAACAGTCAGAGGT
This sequence comes from Gentiana macrophylla, assembly GCA_026214975.1. Lineage (NCBI taxonomy): Eukaryota > Viridiplantae > Streptophyta > Magnoliopsida > Gentianales > Gentianaceae > Gentiana > Gentiana macrophylla. Next base: position 125,945,837 of record CM047809.1, on the reverse strand, counting down.
ATGTATATTGATTTGCAGCAGGAAGTTGACCCCTGCAATCCTGACTTCATCAAGCTCTGTTTCGAAAACATTAAAGTTCCAAAGATGAAACGTGTGGATACACTCCTCTTCGGCGAATTCGTCTCCAGGTTTGTTGATTTCTTTCTGGACAATCTGATGTTAATTTTAAATGATGATGTTCCAATGGTTTGAGAGGGATTGATATTCTTAATAACCTTCCTTGCTGATCCACCATCAAACATTGTGAATGATTCTGAGTTGCCTTTGATTCGAGAACAAATTTATGCAGTTTTGGATCAGGCTTCAGACACCATGTGCTTTTTTCGTGAAACAAACATGGACTTGGCCAGAGGGAACACGATTCTTGATGATTTTCTAAAGTCTATTGATGAAGTCAGGGGGGATATCGTAAACCTTTACGTCCACATTCCTCCTTCGTCGTGGTCTAATTTCCCTAGGATTGACAGGCTTGGATATTTTGAATGTCTACTAGAATACCTTGATAACCTGAAGGAGACGATGAACACGAACAAGAAGCTTGTCCCTTTTTTAAAGCATCAGATTTTCACAATTCAGGAAGAGTTGTTGCCTCTAAGGTCGTTCCTGCAGGATACTTCGACGATGCAAAACGAGCACAACGGATTGAAAGTTATTTGGGAACAAATTATGAGTCTATTATACCAAGCTGATTTTGCTATCAAATCGTCTTTCTTCATCGATGACGCTATTTGGTACAATTTGACTTGTCTATCTTTTGTCGTAAGAAAGATCAAAGATATTCGATGTAAAGTCAGGAAAATTGATTTCGAGACTCACACCGAAGGAAGTCACATCAGCAGAACTGAATCTATCCCCCCTTTGATGAGTTCTATTGATGTGCCCAAGCCACCAACATCCACTTCCATTGTTGAAGTTGTGGTTGGCTTTCAGAAAGAGACAGAATTACTAATTGATCGTCTCAAATGGGGAAGTGAACAACTAGACATCGTTTCGATTGTCGGAATGGGTGGGATTGGTAAGACTACTCTTGCTAAAAAACTGTACAATGAACCATCAGTCAGAAATCACTTTCATAAACGTGCGTTCTGTAGTGTTTCTCAAGTGTCTGAAAAAAGGAATGTGCTACTAGGCATTTTGAGTGATTTATCTCGAATGATGTTGAAATTGGTCAAATGAGTGATGATGATTTAGCTAATCGGCTACGCCAAAGTCTTAAAGGTTTTAGATACCTTATTGTTGTAGATGATATTTGGGATATTAATGTCTGGTATGATTTAAGAGCTTCATTTCCAGATGACTATAATGGAAGCAGAGTAATTTTCACTACTCGTATCAATAGCATTTCATTGATAGCGAAACCAGATTCTACTCCTTGTCTACTTCCATATCTATCTGTTGATGAAAGTTGGGAGTTGTTACAACAAAAGATATTTCATAAGGATCCTTGTCCTCCACATCTATTGGAGGTGGGAAAGTTGATTGCAATGAATTGCAACGGGCTACCACTAGCTATTGTAGTAATTGCGTGTCTCCTTGCAAGAATAGAAAAAGCTTACCTTCGTGGAATGAAGTAGCAAAAACTCTGAGTTCTTTTGCATCTAGCGAAGGGTGTAGAGACATTATAAAACTAAGTTACAAGCACTTGCCTGAAGCTTTAAAGTCTTGCCTTCTATATATGGGAGCATTCGGTGAGTATTATATTCTTGATGCAAAACCTTTGACATTGTTATGGGTTGCAGAAGGGTTTGTGTTGAAGTCCGGAAATAGTTGTTTACATAAAATTGCTATAAAGTACTTGAATGATTTAGGTGATAGGAACCTTGTAACCGTCACCAAAAGAAGCCATAATGGTGGGATCAAAAGTTTTACGTGTACACGATCTAATACACGATTTCTCAGAGAATCAAGCTCAAGAAGAGCACTATATGTGTTATGTAAATGCACATAATGAAAACTTCCCGATGTCCAGTGTGTTATATCAGCATCGCATTTGCATCGAAGTTGAATGGAGATCTTTTGTTGATGCAAAACCTAGAGGTCCTACGGTTCACTCTCTGCTCTATTGTCCGGACTATGCTCTCCCTTTTTCCAAGGGTTATTGCGAAAAAACCTCTTTACAATCCTTTTTGCAGAATTTTAAACTCGTTCAAGTGTTGGATCTTTCAGAGATCAAAATTGATGGAGAGTTTCCTATAACAGTGACAGAACTAGTCCACCTTAGACACTTAGCACTTTGGTTTTCTGGTTCTGTATCGCTCCACACGGACATAAGTAATCTTTGGAACCTCGAAACTTTTCTACTTTCTGGGTCTGAAATTTGAGAATACGTGTTTCCGAATTGGCGACTGGATAAAAAATGGGAGCACTGGATACCTTAATACTTTCAGAAAAAGTATACACGGTAAGATTTGCAAAGGATATTTGGAAGATGAAAAGATTGATGCATGTGAAAGCAATTTTTATGGCTTATGTTGATGTAGATGATGTACCAGGAGTTTTCTCTCTACTGCCTGGTTTAATAACTTTTGGTTTCTTGTACATTCCTTCGGGAGAAGATGGAGAGGAGCTATTAAGAAGGCTATCAAATGTCCGAATTTCAGTTGTATTTGTTGGGGATGGTGGGATCCACATCGTGAATGCTACCAGCTACCAAAACTTGAAATTCTCACAAAGCTCGAGTCGTTATTTATGGGTCACATTGGAGAAGCTCAGTCCCCGTTCATGTTTAGCTTCCCCTCAACAATCAGAAAATTGAGCCTGGCAATGTTCAAACTACCTTGGAGTGAGTTGTCTGCTATAATTGCGATGCTGCCATGTCTTGAAGTTCTGGTGCTACATAAAGATTCATTCAGTGGGAAAAGATGGGATGTGGAACAAGATGAGGAATTTCCAAACATTAAATCCCTGACACTCAAACGTCTGGATATTGAAGAGTGGAATGCATCAATTGATTCATTCCCTTCTCTGGAGAAACTCGTTGTATCTCAGTGCTATAAACTCATCGAGATTCCTCCCTGTTTTAGTGATGCTGCTACTTTGAAGTATATTAAGGTTTATTATTGTGCAAAGAGTGTGGCTGATTCAGCAATTCATATTCAGAAAGATCAGTTCGATTCGGGGAATGAGAGTTTTGAAGTCGACATCGAAGCATAGTTTAGTGGGAAGGATCGATGCAACAAAAAGTAGACAGATCCATTTTCACTGCCTTGTTCACAGAGTTGTATGCTCTTACTGATTTGTGGTAAAGAAGATCATACTTGTTGTTTATATGAAATAATTTAGAAATACATCTGTTGTATGCGAGAAAAAGTATTGTAAACTATTTTGTTTGATTTAAGTTCCTTTTGGAAGCACCTCTCATTCTCAAGCTTCAGTTTCATGCTCTTTTTTGTGGGTATGAATATGATCTTCTAAATACCTCACTGATTCTGTCACTCCTATTAATCCGGCTCATGTTGTGTGGGTTCGTCAACATCAACTTATTATTTTTAAGTGCTCTCGTTGCTTCTCTGTCGTCTTCTTATGACATTGTTTCGTTTATTGCTAAACCGGCCTCTCGTGAAGCATAGGAAAATTCTTGTGGACACGACACATATGCTAAACCATCTCGTGGTCGTATTGATTAAACAATTAACAACGTATCTTAAAAAGCTAGCACTATTAAAGGGCCTCTTTCTATTTTTGAATATGCTTAGTTACTTTGCATATGTACAACCTTTACAATTTTGTGTCTGGCACACAGAGCATTCATTCATTTTTTTTTTGGTATGGTCCCAGTTGAGGCCACATTCAAAGTAGATTTTATGTGATTACTAGGAAAGTTGTCTCAACCACACACCACTTATCAATAATTGGAAAGAATATACATTGAATAATTTCTTGAGTTTGCTGGGAGTATTGGCACTGGCAGTGGCACTGGATCATTAATTCTCAGCAAAAATGGTTAAAATGTTTCATACCTGGATCATTAATGCTTGCCGGTTTGAATTTCATTGCCACTTCCATTCCAGAATAATTATACAAAGTTGAAGGAATAACTTTGTTAGCTGATACAAATACTGAATATGATTCGATGTTTGCAACAGTGGACGATAAGATTCCCAAGTATCTCCAGCATTTGATATCATTGTGTTCATTAAAAGTTGAGCCATTTACAAGTAACGAGACCATAGAATTTCTTGATTCTGTCCATGTTACTGTAAGTGATGTTCTCAAATATCAACAGCATGAGTTTCTACCTATGATCAGTCAGGTTGAAACACTTGAAAAAACAGTGTTCCTCCTGAGGAATTTCGTTTACTATACACCTATGGGTGATCTGGAAATCTACGATATATCTCGTTCCTTTCTCTAAGCGATTCTGATACAAATCCACAAACCAATTTGATTTCCAATTCATTGTTCATGACTGGGCTAACCAGGCAGCTGAAAAGGAGGATAAAGAAAATGGAGAACAAATCAAACGCTTGCATATTCATTTGTAGCAGAAAGTTGACCCCTGCAATCCTGACTTCATCAAGCTATGTTTTGAAGTCATTAAAGTTCCAATGATGAAACGTGTGGATACACTCATTCATCGTGGTCTAATTTCCCAAGGATTGACAGACTTGGATATATTGAATGTCTATTAGTATACCTTGAAAACCTTAAGGAGACCTTGAACAAGAACAACAAGCTTGTCCTTTTATAAAGCATCAAATTTTCACAATTCAGGAAGAGTTTTTTCCTCTAAGGTTGTTTCTGCAAGATACTTCGACGATGCTAAACGAGCACAACGGATTCAAAGATATTTGGGAGCAAATTATGAGTCTATTCTACCAAGCAGATTTTGCTATCAAATCATATTTCTTCATTGATAATGCTATTTGGTTCAATATGATTTGTCCATCTTTTATCATTAGAAAGATCAAAGATATTCGATATAAGGTCAGGAACATTGAATTTGAGACTCAAACCAAAGGAAGTAACATCTGCAGAACTGAATCTATCCTCCCTTTGATGAGTTCTAGTGATGTGCCCAAGCCACCAACATCCACTTCCATTGTTGAAGTTGTGGTTGGCTTTGAGAAAGAGACAGACTACTAATTGATCGTCTCGAATGTGGAAGTGCACAACTAGACATCGTTTCAATTGTCGGAATGGGCGAGATCGGTAAGACTACTCTCGCCAAAAAACTGTACAATGAACCTTCAGTCGTACATCACTTTCATAAGAAACCTCCGGTGTGTTTGGACACCGACTAATTTCACTATATTCACACCACTTTTTTCATCTGTATAATATGCAACTCTCTCTCTATACTTTTCTCCTCACAATACACAACACTCAATTAATTCAAAGTGATACTCGATGCAATCTAAACATCTTAACCAAAACTTATTCAGTGAATAAGAATAAAGTCTAAACGGACCACCTCATTTCCTGTTTTCTGTGCATGAACTTGAATATGTAACAATGATTCTATATGTTCTGAACTATGATGTATTAACGATGTTAATTCTTGAACTTGATTAATCTTATTGATTTGATTTGTTCTTCTATAAGAAATTGTCAGAGAATGTTGAAGCCCAGATATGCATTTAGTGGCCATTAAAGTTTCACTTCCTCATCATTTCGTGATTTTACTTACAAGTATAAAATACAGGCTCGACAGAAACAGGAAAAACAGTTTAAAGAAGAAATACTTGCACAAGCTAGTTCATTGGAGAAAGAAAAAGAACAAACTGAAAATTCAACGAAATCCAAAGAAGATGCAAGAAACTAGACGCGGAAAACAATCTGCGTAAATTTAAAGATGAAATCCAGAATCTTGAAAAAGAAATCTCCCAGCTAAGATTAAAGACAGACTCTTCAAAAATAGCTGCTCTTAAACAAGGCATAGAAGGAAGAAGCTATGCAAGCAAACTTAGAGATTCTAGAAATTTCCCAATCTCCAATGATGATATCGAAATCCAGTTTTTTAACAGACACGCGTCTGACATAGAGGACTATACGGGAAATTCTGGTGTAAAACGGGAAAGAGAATGTGTGATGTGCCTTTCAGAAGAAATGTCTGTAGTTTTTCTCCCGTGTGCTCATCAAGTTGTGTGTACAATGTGCAATGAACTCCATGAGAAGCAAGGAATGAAGGATTGCCCTTCTTGTAGGAGCACCATCCAGCAGCGTGTTTCCGTACGTTATGCTACTAAATAGTTCTTGATGCATTTTTTTTTCCTTTTTTTTCAAAGTATTATCCTGGAAATAATGGTCTACAAGACAGACCTCAGTAAACAAAATTTGCATTTAAAAATACTACACCCTTTTACATAGTATATGGATTGTTACTCTAAGTGATGTTCTCAAATATCAGCAGCATGAGTTTCTACCTATGATCAGTCAGGTTGAAACACTTGAAGAAACAGTGTTCCTCTTGAGGAATTTCGTTTACTATACACCTATGGGTGATCTGGAAATCTACGATATATCTCGTTCCTTTCTCTAAGCGATTCTGATACAAATCCACAAACCAATTTGATTTCCAATTCATTGTTCATGACTGGGCTAACCAGGCAGCTGAAAAGGAGGATAAAGAAAATGGAGAACAAATCAAACGCTTCCATATTCATTTGCAGCAGAAAGTTGACCCCTGCAAGCAATCCTGACTTCATCAAGCTATGTTTTGAAGTCCTTAAAGTTCCAATGATGAAACGTGTGTATACACTCATTCATCGTGGTCTAATTTTCCAAGGATTGACAGACTTGGATATATTGAATGTCTATTAGTATACCTTGAAAACCTTAAGGAGACCTTGAACAAGAACAACAAGCTTGTTCTTTTATAAAGCATCAGATTTTCACAATTCAGGAAGAGTTTTTGCCTCTAAGGTTGTTTCTGCAAGATACTTCGACGATGCAAAACGAGCACAACGGATTGAAAGATATTTGGGAGCAAATTATGAGTCTATTATACCAAGCTGATTTTGCAATCAAATCATATTTCTTCATTGATAATGCTGTTTGGTACAATATGATTTGTCCATCTTTTATCATTAGAAAGATCAAAGATATTCGATATAAGGTCAGGAACATTGAATTTGAGACTCAAACCAAAGGAAGTAACATCTGCAGAACTGAATCTATCCTCCCTTTGATGAGTTCTAGTGATGTGCCCAAGCCACCAACATCCACTTCCATTGTTGAAGTTGTGGTTGGCTTTGAGAAAGAGACAGACTACTAATTGATCGTCTCGAATGTGGAAGTGCACAACTAGACATCGTTTCAATTGTCATAATGGGCGGGATTGGTAAGACTACTATCGCCAAAAAACTGTACAATTAACCGTCAGTCAAACATCACTTTCATAAACGTGTGTTCTGTAGTGTGTCTCAAGTGTACGGAAAAGAAATGTCCTACTAGACATTTTGAGTGATATATCTGTGATTGATGACTAAATTCGTCAAATGAGTGTTGAGGATTTACCACATAGGCTATACCAATGTCTTAAAGGTTTAGATACCTTATTGTTGTAGATGACATATGGGATATTAATGCCTGGCATGATTTGAAAGCTTCATCTCTAGAAGACTATAATGGAAGCAGAGTAATTTTCACAACTGGTATCAATAGCATTTCATTGATAGGGAAACAAAATTCTACTCCTTGTCTACTTCCATATCTATCTGTTGATGAAAGTTGGGAGTTGTAACAACAAAATATATTCCATAAGGATCCTTGTCCTCGACATCTATTGAAGGTGGGAAAGTTTATTGCAGAGAATTGCAAAGGGCTGCCACTAGCTATTGTAGTAATTGCAGGTCTCCTTGCAAGAACAGTAAAGAAACTTACCTCAGTGGAATGAAGTAGCAGAAACTCTGAGTTCTTTTGCATCTAGCGAAGGGTGTAGAGACATTATAAAACTAAGTTACAAGCATTTGCCTGAAGCTTTAAAGTCTTGCTTTCTATATTTTGGAACATTCAGTGAGGATTATACTCTTGATGCAAAAACTTTGACATTGTTATGGGTTGCAGAAGGGTTTGTGTTGAAGTCCGGAAATAGTTGTTTACATAAAATTGCTATAAAGTACTTGGATGATTTAGGTGATAGAAACCTTGTAACCGTCAGCAATAGAAGTTGTAATGGCAGGATCAAAGTATACCGTGTACACGATCTAATACTCGATTTCTGTAGAACTGAAGGTTCATACTTTGTTTGTATGAAATGATTTGAATGTCATCTTGTCTGTGAGAAAAAAAAGAAGAAGACTATTTTAAACTAAATTATTTGTTGTATGTGAGGCCCTAGCCGCCATATATAATGCCATAAATGTCTTTGCGATATCCTGGGGATATTTCAATGTAAAATGTTTGAAGGTGATTCTTACATTGTCGATTAGAGGTTGAACTCGGATTCTATTGACCCTTCTCATATTGGAGCAATGTAATATATCTGTTGAGGATTTCTGGTTGTGGTGTAAAGCAAGTTATACATGATGAACAGCTACTGTCTCTTGAATTAAAAAAGTCGAATGTATGTTTCAGATGGATGGTGGTGTTATTTGATTCCATTAATTTCTAGCTTCAATTAATATGATGATATATATGCAGTTACACACACACAACCTGAACCATGGGCAGCTCCAGGAATGTCGTGATACGGGTTGAGAAATGTCAAAAGTTTCCCTCCTTTAAACCTTTATCAAACTGTTTATTCAAATGAATTGGGCAACATCTTTCCTCATGTTTATTCATCTCTAGTTCGAGTTCTATATAGGATTCAGATTGGTTTATTAAGATAGCAATAATAAAGGCATATCCATGGGAAAAAAAAATGTGTCGCCTCACAGAGCATTCATCCATTTTTTTATTTTTTATTTTATTTTTTTGGGTTTGATCCCAGTTAAGGCCACAATCAAAGTCTAAGTAACAATTAATCCAATATTGCCTTGAAGTCCACCTTGAAGGCTTGAAGAGGACAAGAAAATTCAACACAAATTATAAAGGAAAAGAAGAAATTTTGTTTGTGGAACCCGCCCGACATGGAAAATAAAATTTTAGTGAAGACTTTTTGTAATTGATAGGGACATACATTGAATATTTTGTTGAGGTTGCTGGGACTCACTACTGGCAGTACTACTGGATCGTTCATTCTCTCAGCAAAAAATGATTAAAATGTTTTCTACCTGTTTTGACGATACTCTCAAACACCTCTCCGTCGTGGAAAAGCATCCCCGTCTATCTATTAGTCTGCTTCGGAATCAGAACATGAGGCATTGTCAGGCTCATTTGATCACAACACACCAAAAAATATTGCATGAACATTGAACCATAAATGACAAAAGTGAAATAAGTAAATGCAAAAACTTATGAACCGAGACGAGTATACCACTCTATCTTTATGATGAATTTGCGCTCAATTCGTCCTCATTATACAACAATCATTTCCTTCCGTTCAAAGTAGCACTTCAATCGAGTAGAAGTGACGAACTCGAAAGTCAGGTCAGTAATATCTTCTAATTTTGAAAATATTGTGCAGTGTTTATGATTGTATGTTTTCGTAGAGGTTTTGTATTGCTTTGGTGTGAAAAAATCATGTTAATTTTCATTCAAGATTGTAGAATTTATAGCGCAGAGGACTGTGGAAGTCTAAGCAGATGACCGGATCATTTATTACTCATTTAGGGCCGCCAGACCCAAGTTCTCGGGCGTTACAGTCGTGATACAGGTTGAGAAATGTCAGAAGTTTCCCTCCTCCAAACCTTTATGAAACTGTTTATTCAAATTACATATAGGGTATTCATCGGAAACAATTAAATAAGTAATAAATAAAACTTTGAGGTTTCACAGGCACATGCATTGGATCATTCATCCTCTCAGCAAATTAAAATGGTTAAAATGTTTCCTACCTGTTTTGACGTAAAGAAGATCATACTTGTATTTGCACCAACTCAGACAAGAGTACTAACTAGGTCAAAAGTTGCACCATTTGCACACACGTAACGCCCTTTTTGTACAACAACTTGCTGAGACGACCTTTCGTGTACCTTCAAGGTGGTAAGACCTTGACAACTATACATCTATGATTGTATGTTTTCGTAGAGATTTGGTAATGCTTTGGTGTGGAAAAATCATGTTAATTTTCATTCAAGATTGAAGAATTTATAGAGCAGAGGAAGTCTAAACAGTTGACCGGATCATTTATTACTCATTTAATACCGCTAAACCCAAGTTCACGAGGGCGATATGAGTCGTGATACGGGTTGAGAAGTGTCAGAAGTTTCCCTCCTCTAAACCTTTATGAAACTGTTTATTCAAATGACTTTGGCAACGTCTTTCCTCGTGTTTATTCATCTCTAGTTCGAGTTCTATATAGGATTTTCAGATCGGTTGAGAAAAAACGCATCAAAATAGATTTGAAAAACGAGAATGTCACATGAAAATGATAGATACATCATACATGCGTATGGTTTCTTGTCAATGGAAGTTTTTCGTTTATAGATCTGTAACGATGTCGTCGGTGGAGCACCCTTCATGAAACCCCCGGTATTCTGGACTAAATAACCCGATTATATGGTTACACTATACTATATACTAGTAGGAGCATCCGTGCTTCTCCGCACGGTTATGGCCCTTCAATATTTTTCTGGGATGGATTGATTTCATTCAGAGAGAAACAATAGAAATATTGTATGTTGCTCATTTCATTTACAAGACACCTAGTTTATTACAATCATAATTGTGTTCTTGTCCTGATGAATTATATTTGTTGAAATTTTGGTTGATTGAAAAAGAAAAAAGAAAAAAAGATAGCAATAAAGGCATATCCATGGGAAAAGAAAGTGTCTGTGGAAAAGAAGAAATTTTGTTTGTGGAACCCGCCCCACATGGAAAAAAAAAAAAAGAGTGAAGATTTTTTTGTGATAAATAGGAAAGTTGTCTCAACCACATACTAGTATTCTACTTCACAATAATTGAAAAGAATATACATTCAATTCAATAATTTCTTGAGGTTGCTGGCACAGGCACTGGATCATTCATCCTCTCATCAAATTAAAATGGTTAAAATGTTTCCTACCTGTTTTGACGTAAAGAGGATCATACTTGTATTTGCACCAACTCAGGCAAGAGTACTAACTAGGTCAAAAGTTACACCATTTGCACACAAGAACGCCTTTCAGACAACAACTTCTTTGAGACGACCTTTCGCGCACCTTCAGGTGGTAAAGATTGCTGCTTGCAGACGCGTCGCGCAAAGAAAGACTTGACAACTATACATCTACTTTAAGTATATATAACTTATAGCATTTCTATTACAGGTCACAATCAATACTATTTCAAAGGGGAAAAAACAGGGTATACTGTCTCTCACAACAAAAAAAGGCAGAGAAAATTTAAAATAAAAGATTGAACATACTTCGAAGAGAGTCAGCACAAAAATATGCATTTACAAGGTTGAACTCATTTACTTGTTTCAAAGCAATAAAAGAGGAATATGACTTCATAGTTCATACCGTAAAAAATGAAGAAATGAACACTTACCTAGCATTAGTAATTAGGCTAACCAAGTGAGCAATAACTTTTCAAGGCGCGAAAACTGAGCCATTACCTTAGGAATTATAACCACTACTAAGGCATTAAGGCCACTAACAAGCACATAAAGCCACTAACCAAGAGTTACGGTCACTAAAAATTATAACCCCCAACCTTAATGCCACTAAAAGGACGTTAAACATGACATTAAGTCCATTTTATGTCTATTTTCTCCAACATATTACTCATCTGTAGTTGCGGTGCAATTGTGACTCTTCATACGAGAACTACTATTAGTTGAATTCAGATATTGCTGTTTACCATTTTTAGATAACGATGTTCAGATTCTTGTATCTGTCTTGTGGCTTCATTTCCTTGTTGAAGTTGTTCATATGAGCTTCAACTCTTCTATGCATGGAGTTGCTCAATACTAATTGATGGGCCCCTCATCATTCCTCCTCTAAACCTTAATGAAACTATTTCACAACTTTTACTGAAACTTATTCAAGATTTTCTTAGCTCTTCTGATGGTGAAAACCGATTTTATGATCAACCCTTCCGAATGTATGCCCTCCGTTTTGCGATGGCTGAGCCCCCATTGTATAAAATTATGGAATAATATGAGAGTCAACTATACAATGCTACGGTGCTAGTTTAAACCCCCGCTTATCACATATTTGGAATGTTTTGGGTGCATTTATATCTATACTAGTAAAATGCACGTGCGGATGCACGTGTTTTAATTTAGTGAAATGATACTTTTGAAAACAATATGAATTAATATATAATTTATTAAGTACTTATTCCTCGTAAAATATAAATATATATGTTATTATATATAATTATACAAAATAATCTTATGTTTTTTTGTTAGCATTTTGAATTTATAACTTCATGTACTCGATACATTTAATACCATTCTAAAGATAATAAGCATTCTAAATTTACAAATATGTGTATTTAATACTATATATTAAGAACATGTTCTTCATAATTATCTAGTAAACATGTGAACATTTACAAAAAAAAAAAAGTAAGCAACTTTTGTGATGTTCATTTTGAATTTATAACTTCATGTACTCGATACATTTAATACCATTCTAAAGATAATAAGCATTCTAAATTTACAAATATGTGTATTTAATACTATATATTAAGAACATGTTCTTCATAATTATCTAGTAAACATGTGAACATTTACAAAAAAAAAAAAGTAAGCAACTTTTGTGATGTTCTTACTCTAAACAATTCATTTTGATAAGTGCATTCAAAAATAATAAAATGTGGGTTTCATGTGCATATAATGTTATATGTTTATAATATCATAGATATGAATATACTTTAGTAATTGTAAAGTAACACTTATTAAACAAAGTAACATTTGAGATAATTATCAGTGTATTTTAAACATTTGATATATAAATCTAAGATTCAATTTTAATTAGTATGATAGAAAGAATTGTGAAAATGTAGAATTTTATTGTCGGTTGTAAATGGTTAGACATATATTTTTGTCATTATAACTATCATTCAGTTATTTTATATGTTATATTTTCATCGTTCCTATTTAATTGATGAAGTTGTCAAAACCATGTATACCAGTCCAACATATCTCTCCGTATAATAAATGCGTTCCTATTTAATAGATGGATTATACAAACTGGAATTACTCTTTGTCCCCAATTTTACATGTCATACTATCTTTGGATTAGACATGATCAACTCATCTTAAATGCCCTTATTTCTTTTCTTTCTCAAAATATCATCTCGTAAATCACTCAGGAAACGACTTCTCATGAGGCATGTAATACTTTATATGATACCTATGCAAAGCCATCTCTGTGGCCGAATCAAACAAATTAATACCTCAAATCTATGCAAAAAAAGTTCTCAAACAATCTCTAATTATCTTCATGTTATGAAAACTATAGCTGATAAATTAGTCGACGGATCTGGATGATCTTGTGAATCTTATTTCAGACAATTTGGGAGATGACTATAAAGACTTGGATAGGGTTGTTCAAACACGTGACACCCCTTTTGATTTTGAAGAGCTCCAAAAAAAGCTATTTAAGTATGAGACTCTTCCGTCTAAAGATGCCACGGTTCACTTTTTCTGGTCTTGCTACAATTTGGCCATACGACATCCCTCTCCCAGTACTGGTTCGTTTCCACATCTTACTATTCCTGATTCTTGGAAACATGCACAAAATAATCTCTCATGCAGTAGCCTCGAGTTTTCACCCTAAAAAACCCTACTTGGTTATTTCCATTGTGGAAAGTGCAAGGACATTCAGAGAAATGGCGCAATTCTTACCAGGTTCAACCTCATACAAAATTTTCTCATTCGCTCCAGTCCTCCAACATTCCGTCCTCTTCAAACACATTTGGATGCTCTGTCATCTTCTCTATGGCTTCTTGGTAGTGGTGTCATTCATCATGTTACCACTGATCTCAAATATTTGGCATTACGCATGCCTTATTCTGGCAATGAAGGCATCGTGGTTGGTGATGGAAATAATATTTCCATCACACACATAGGTTTTATTTTTCTCTCTACTCCTTTAAAATAGTTTATGTTTGACGATGTATGAAATCCTCTGGGTTACAATTGAGTTGATATTCGGGTAAATGTACCTTTAGGTGATGATTGAAATAACTTTTTGAGTGGATTTGAGAGGGGGCCTTCAAAACACACAAAAATGTGAAGGGTCGTGGAGCTTGCCTTCAGGGAATACTCTGGCGCTCAAGTCAATATTTTGAATAGAGAAATTTCTATTAAGACGGTAAGCAGGAATGTATAGAGATCATATTACGTGTGTACCTTGTAATTGAGGATGATGATACTTTATATAACACTCCTTCGTAAGGGGGTGAATTATGATGCAATGAAGTCATGGTTAAGGGAGTTTACCATGTATTGATGTAATGAAGCCTGCTATCGAGCAGTTAGAGCTCAGGCTATAACGGAACGTGAAATTTCAAAGCCATCACTATATCCGTTACTATTGTGGAGTAATGTCTGCGTGAAGTCCGGAACTCTCATTGAAGATAATGTAACCGTTGCTTGAGGTCGAGGATGATTGTATTGTATTGATCATATATTACCTGGGTGACTTGCACGACATCGATAATAAGGGACCGTAGACGTCTTGCATCTTGCCGATTATGAGGGACAGAATGTGACATATGTCATGTCGAACATAGGATGACCTACATCATGTCGGATGATGATATAATGATGGAGCTTGCTGGTTAAGGCCCGATATCGATCTGAGCTCATGCCGTCGCATATGTTGATATGTCATTTATCACTCTATGTGAGGCATGATGAGTGTTGCGTGTACAGTGAACTGCTGAACTCGTCTTATTTCTTCTCCTTCTCAAAATATCATTTCGTTTATCACTCAGGCAAAGAATTCTTCGTGAGGCATGTACTACTTTATATGATACATATGCAAAGCCCTCCGCAGACAAATCAAACAAATTAAACAGTACCTCAAATCTATGCAAAAAAGTACTTAAACAGTCTCTATTTATCTTCATGTTGTGAAAATTTAAAGCTGATGAATTAGTCTACAGATCCAGATGATCTTGTGAAACTCATTTAGGACAATTTGAGAGATGACTATAAAGAGTTGGCTAAGGTTGTTCAATCATGTGACACCCCCATTGATTTTGAAAAGCTTCATGAAAATCTACTTAATTATGATATTCTTCAGTAAAAAAAATTGCAGCCGGTCGCTTTTGCTAGTCTTGCTATAGCTCATTCATCCGTATGACATCCCTCTCAGAGTACTGGTTCATTTTCACATCTTAATATTCCTAATTCATGGAAACAGACACAAAATACTTTCTCGCATGCAGTATGCCCAATTTTTCCCCCCTAAAAACCTTACTTGGGTATTTTGATTGTGAAAATTGCAGGATGACAGAGAAATTGTGCAATTGTTACCAGGTTCAACCTCTTACAACTTTTTCTCATTCGGTCCAGCCCTTCAACATTGCGTCCTCTTATGCCTCATTTGGATGCTCCGTAATTTTGGCATTACACACGCCTTATTCTGACAATGAAGACATCATGGTTGGTGATGGAAATAATCTTTCCATCACACACATAGATTCTATTTTCTCTTCTCGCTTGAAATATTTTACATTGAATGATGCTTGACGATGTCGAAATCGTCAGGTTACAATTGAGTTGATATACGGGTAAATAGACCTTTGAGTGATGATCCAAATAATTTTTTCGAGTGGATTCGAGAGTGGACCTACAGCTAGAGCTTTTTCCGGGGGGGACACTCTCACGCTCAAGGCAATATTTGAATAGAGGAATTTCTATTAAGACAGTAAGCGAGAATGTATATCAAGTGTATTATGTGCATACCTTGTAATTGGGGATGATGATCACTTATATAAATATACCTAAGCTTGTGAGGGAGTAGATTATGATGCATTGAAGTCATGGTCAAAGGAGTTTACCACATATTCATGTAATGGAGCATGTTATGGAGCCGTTATGTCTCAAGCTATAACGGAACGTATATTTTAGAGCCATCACTATAGCAGCTACTATCAAGAAGTAATGTCTGTGTGAACTCCGGAACGATCATTGAAGAGAATGTAACCGTTGCTTGAGGTCGAGGATGACATGTATTGTATTGAACATAAACAACCGAAGTAACCTACACAACAATGTCAGCAATAAGAGAATGTAGGTGTCTTGTATCTTACCGGCTATGAGAGTCAGAAGGCGACATGCACCATGTCAGACAAAGGACGACATGCGTCATATCGGTTGAAGATATATGGGCGGCATGCACTGTACTAAAGATGGACCTTGCTGGTTGAGGCCCGATATCAAGTTGAGCCCAAGTCGGCCCAAATGTTGATATGACCTTTATTACGTTGTGTGAGTCTGAAAAGTACCACACGTATGGTGACCGATCTCACTCATTTCAATGTTTGTAGTGTTCCTGGCATGTCTCGTAATTTTTTTTATCTATATCTTAGCTTTGTTAATCCCATAATGTTTCTTTTGAATTCTTACCCTCTAAATTTCTTTAAGGGATCTTCAAACCACTACTCCTATTATTCATTGAACGTTAAAAATGAATTGTATGAATGACCAAACTCTCATTTTCCAGCTTTTCACAGTGAATAAAATATCAAAAAGAGCTTGGCATCATCGTCTTAGTCACACAACTACCTCCATTTTCAAGATATTCTTTGTCTAAATGATCTAAGTGTTGCCACCACGTCTGTTTATTCCATTTGTTTTGCTTCTTTAGAGAATGAAAGTCACAAACTTTCTTTTGCTACTTCAATTTTATGTTATTCCCCTCCTCTAAAGATCAATTTCACCGACGTTTGGACATCCTCGATTGTGTCGTGTGATGGTTTCAAATATTACATAATTTTACCAAGTATACATGGTTCAGTCCATGAATTCGTATATTTGATGTGATTTGTGTTTTTATGTGTTTTAAAGCTCTTGTTCAAAAATTCTTTGATACTACAATTAAAATTATATTGATACTGATGGTGAATACATAGCATTTAAAAAGTTATCTGGCACAAGAATGTATAATTCATCAAACCACACACATGAACACAATTTTTTAGAGACTTCATCTTATCATTATTACCCCACCTTTTATCTATGTTATTTAACATTTAACCATGATTGTTATATTTAAGGAGAAAATTAATTAGGGATAAACACTTTTTGAGAGAAATATTTAGGAAAGAAACTCACTTACACTTTTATTATTTTTCTATTTCTAAAATTTGGTTAGCGATCAACACACTAATTATCTATGTTATTTAATAACTACATTGTTATATTTAATGATATAAAATAACTGTGAAAAATATTTTTAGTGTATGTGGAATTTTTTTAGATTGTACGGTTTATTCTTCTTATGTTTTGTTTTCATCGTGTCCTGCAGATTTTTTTAGATGTACTTTTCTTACTATTGTCGTTAGATTAGAATGAGAGATGATTATATAGTTTTATTTCACATTTAATGAAAATAAATATTATATAATAGTATGAATATTCTTCTTATGTTTATTGTTAGTTAGATAGATAGATGATTATGTATTTTTCTAAGTTATGTAATGTGATTATTCTTCTTACGCTTTTAGGTACGCCTTTTCATTTTCATTTGACGTATGCTTTTGTTATATAGATAAATCATTATAATATTTCTTTTAAGTTTATCATTTTGTTTTATTTTTTTAAAGGTAAGTTTATATTTTTTGAGTTGATGTGGGAAATCTTTTGATGTCGGCTTATTACGTTTACTTTATGTAATCCGTTTTTTTAATTAAAATAATAACAGATGATAGATCTCTAGATGATTATGTTTATGATTAGATTAGATCATATTAGATATATTGAATTTTTTATAGAGTTTAACGTGCATTTTTTTAAATAAATTTAATTTTGTTTTATTGAATACTCATTCTAATTAGATCACTATGGAGTAAATGATGGTTAACTATCAGGTTAAACCATGCACGGTGTATTTTGGATTTTGAATCACAGTTAGTGAAACAATAACTAATTTCCACACAACTTAATTATTCATAAGAAATATGCACGTAGGCAAATCAATTATTTTTTCTGCTTTGTTTCGTACTTAATGAGCTAGAAATCTCTATTTTTTTGCTAATTTGACAGTGTTTCAATTAACATTGACCGTGAATACATTGACATAATCAACACACAATCCACACACACAATTCATGTTAACAAATTGACTGCTTATAAAAAACAATACATGAATTGTTATATTTACAATTTATTATTGTATGGTCACCTTCGACGCACGGTGTATTTTGTTTTCCTATCATTGTTGATTTTCCTATCATTGTTGATTTTTTTTTAGATCACTATCCTTTTCCAACTTTATCATCTTATATTATTTGTTATTGGTATTTTTATATTTTTTGATTTGATGTGGGTAATTTTTTATGTGGGTGATTATATAGATGATTATGTTTATGATTAGATTAGATAGATGAATGGTATTTTTTTTGTAGGATTTAACGATTGCTAAATGGCTTGATTTAACGATAGATGATTATGTTTAACGATTGATGCTTGTGGATCTCTTCAATATGATAAATGGCTTGATTTTTGTGTTAAAAAATGATTGATAAATGAAGATGGATTTAACATTAGATAGACGATTGATTTTTTAAATAGGAATTACATTTATAATTTAATAATTACTTATAATTATTATATTTATTATTGAAATAAATTAACATGTTCATTGAATTTTTTAAATAAAGGTTTTAACATGTTGCTACAAGTTGATAAAAAAAAACAAAAAAAAAAAACGTGTTGCTACAAAAAAAAAAAAAAACCAAATTTAACATGTTGGTACCAAAAAAAAGGTAATTAAATTTATGGATAGTTTCTACAAAAAAAAAAATTTTAAAAAAAAAGATTATGGATAGTTCCATATATAGAATTTAATTAATGCTTATGATTGATTGATTGTATATATGGAATACTAAATTAAATTTATAACAATTTTGATGAAACACACTGACGGAAAAAAACATTTCTTTTATAATAGTAATGATAATGATTAGGGTGTTTTCACTCGAGTCGAGCACTACGAGGAATTCCGTCAAACATATGGAAAACTTTGCCATTTTAAGTGATTATCACCTTGTTTTAGCTCTAGTTATCTTCCGGATTTATGCTCGATATGTGCTTGAATGTTGTGATGCAGGATCTAGGTCACTTATGAGCCCAGAACGTGAATCATGGAGCTTAGAGAGGCGTAACCGAAGCCCGGGAATGAAAACGGATAAAAAAATAGTTGGTGTTTTTACCCTATGTTCAATTTATCTTCAATTTGATCAACGTTGGAGGCATTTTCTGGACTTGTAGTCTTCATGAAAGTTGTAGATAATTGAAAGAGCTTTCCAACGCAACTTAAATCACCCAAAAATATCTTGTAATTACTGAAGGTTTGTCAATGCTGAGTATTATGCTTGCGTTGGTGCGCGCCAGAAGCTTCCCAGCGTGCACCGAAGTTGTTTTGACAGATTTCAGCTGCGTTTTTTTTTTGAGGATTTAAAGAGATTTTTCCACCCTATTCCATATCCACTCATAGATAAACATACTTTAGGGTATTAGGCCGATTTTCTCCAATCCTTCACCTTAGATTAGCTCTTAGATTCATTTTTATTGTAATTTCCATGGATTAAACCCTACATTATCAACCCCCAATCATTCCTTATTTGTGTTCTTGATAAGATTGCATTGAAGATGGTTGAAGTTTGGATCTTCTTTGGTGATTTCTTCTTAAAATTGATCATTATGATTTTAATTTTAGTTATTTCTTGTTTTGCTTGTTATCAAGAGTATTGATGTATGTCAACCGGATGATAAATTTCTACGATGTTTTACCCCAATTCTTTAGTATATAGTGACAATTCGTTTCAATTATAGTAGAATTAGTTATAAATCGAATCATTTTTTTATTTCATATATATACAACTAGTATCTACATGTTATCAATAAATTTTGAGCTTGTTATTTATAATTTATCATATCATCAAGAGTTGCTCGTGATATGTTGTTGTTTGTTGTGCAGGATATAAGAGAGCATAAAAAAGGAAATTGAAGAGTAATCGGCTCATTTTCATGCAAATTTCAGATTTGGTGATGTCTCGGCGCAGGCCGAGAAATAATTTGGCGCAGGCCGAGACATCAAAGGGTTTAACAGCAGATGCATTAAATGGATGTCAAATCTCAACAACTTTTGTTACACTCGGTGCAGGCCATGAACACCATGGCGCGCGCAGAATTACTCAAAAATGTGATTTTTGCAATTTAACTATTGCAGAACAGAGACAAAAGGCCGGGTGGTTTTTTTTG
Source organism: Gentiana macrophylla (assembly GCA_026214975.1). Classification (NCBI taxonomy): domain Eukaryota; kingdom Viridiplantae; phylum Streptophyta; class Magnoliopsida; order Gentianales; family Gentianaceae; genus Gentiana; species Gentiana macrophylla. The sequence goes on along the minus strand of CM047809.1, from coordinate 125,925,424 downwards.
GAGAAGTTGAAGAAAACTTGCAGGCAACTTTATCTCAAGGCTTCCCTTATCCAAAAACTCTATCATTTTAACAACTAAATCTTTTGTAAACACTTTAGAATCATCATTTTGGAACTCAAGTCTTTCAATGGATGTAGAAGGCAACTAGCTTGTGTTTTATTTTCATCAAAAACTGGAGTGGATGAACCTCACTTCGAGTTCATCATCCAAATTGGTATTCTCTTGAATTTTTACTTTGATCTAATTGTTCTTATTATTATGAATGCTAGCTTTAACTTGTTAGTAGTTATAATCATGAGTGGCTAGTTCTTTGTATTGGCTAAGATGATATAGTAATGATAGTTAATCCTTTTGTTGTTTGGAATTGATCGTTTATGTTGCAAGCTTTTATTGTTTTGAAAATCCTCTTGTTTGCTTTGATTGATAATATGTATATTGAAGTAATTAACCAATGTATGTACCTACACAACTAGTAGATACCGAACGGATACATTAGTTGTGAGACGAGGGCAAGAGGGACGAAAGGTAGAATCGACCTTAACGGAATTCGGTTCCTTATCCGGGGAATATTGCATCCAAGTGTTAATCGTGTCAAGTCATTAGGTTTAAGGTACTTAAACCAAGGATAAGGCATAGTGTGATTTTATGCACTCATATGAGGAAAAATCGTATGATTAGGAATGCATCATTCACACAATAGAACATTAATGGAAGGCGGTAGGTTGATTGAATCCAAATAATTTAAGGAAGACTTGAACTAAAGATCATCTTAGTTGATTTCTTTTATTGTTTGAACAACGTTTGTAGCTAGTTATTAGTCTTTTAAACAAAAATTGCGATTCGGATCAAGATAATGATAACTAATCGATGTTTAACCTCACATTTCCCTTGGGAGACGACCTTGACCGCCACGCTAGACTACAATCGACCCGGTACACTGCCGGTGAGATTGGATCCCTAGGAAGTTTGCATCAAGTTTTTGGCGCAGTTGCCGGGGACTTTGTAACGGTTTCTACTTGCATTAGTTCAAAATTCTTGAGAAAGAATCAACACTTTTTTCTAACCTAATTCTATTTTCTTTCGGTACTTACCTCTTGGTAAGTTACCAAGTGTCGTTTACTGTTTTCTTGTTGTTTCTATTTTGCAGTTGATGACCCGTTCTAGAAGCGGTAAGGCCCCTCTCACTCCATACAAGCCCGATATCAACAGTTACGAAAGGCAGTTACGAGTTGAGAACAAACGTGGTCAAACTAGCCAAGGAGCACTTGGTGAAGAAATTTCTCAAGGATCATATTCTTGATAGCAAAATAACTAACCGCTAACCTTAACCGACAGAGTATCGGGTCAACGGTAGTATAGTGGTCTCAAGGTCGAATCCACAGGGAGTAATGTCTAAGTACCAAAGTCGACTTAGGACTTAGTTCAGGTCAAAATAATGGTGGAGAGTATTATACTAGTGCAAAAGTAAAGATTATACTAACGAGTTTACTGATCGGTTAAAACTGTATGTCCAATCTTACCGGCAGTGTACAGGGTCGAATTGTAGTCTAGTCTGGTGAATCAAGATCGTATCCCTCAGGGAAATGAAAATGTAATTCAAATGTGGTTAAACACCAATTAGCTATTATTATCTTGATCTAAGTCGCAGTCCTTACCAATTAGAGTTATTAATATGATACTAATGCAGTAATTAAGTAGATATTTATATAGATATATAGATACCAATATAATTATAGATAGTTATATAATAAGAACTAACCAGGACAATATTATTGAACTATGATCTCTTTTAGTTTAATGGATGTGATCAAACTTCCTGTTTTAAGGTGTTTATTGATTATGTGAAGCGGTATACTCCTCAATTTAACAAATCCCCTCATATGAAAGTGCACGAATTTGTTCTATGCCTCCTTCTTGGTAAAACCATAATTAAACCTAATGATTTGACATGATAATCTCTCGAGTATAAATATTCTATCCCTAGATAAGAAAGAGGGTTCCGTTTGTCAGACGGCCAATTTTACCTTCCAGTCTTTCTACCATTTTCTCATACCCTAACGTCTCTGGTCAGATTCATGATTAGGTTATGTCTCTTGCCCATACTGGTTAATTACGTCAATATAGACTGTCAATTAGTTCAAGTAGAAAAAGATTCATCATATTTAATTTTTAATCAAATTTTTAACATAGTCATCATCCATTTCCCTAAAAGAGAAACATATTTCAATTACATGTCTTGGCTAGTTGTATAATTAGCCTACATACATTATTACTATTATATAAAATTGTACATAAACAACAAACATAATAACCTTAGAATATTACCGATTACAATTGTTGAAGCGGGCTTTGTCCTCTGAATGTAACAATATTGATGAAATCAACAACCTTCGATAATTATTCTAACTATTACAACGATACTAATACTATTTTTATGGCAGAATGCCTACTGAAATAATATTTACAGAGAGTAGATAAGAAAATATATATAATGATAGAGATATATATATTGGTACATTATTTCTCTTCTCATAAATGAGACTATTTATAGGCTGAGTATTCTGGTCCGGCGTACGCCGAGACTGATCCGGCGTGCGCCGGATTAACCGAATTTGAGTACATTGTGTCAGACGCATGTGGAGTAACATGGGTTAATCATAGAAATAATCCGGAGTGAACCGGCTTCCTCCGGCTTGCGCCGGATTTGTCAAATATCAGCCACTTGATCAGAATTTTCTGTTTTTCGATTCCGATTCTTCTACTTTGTATCACATAATACCTGCATAATTCAAAAAACAACAAAACCACAGGTAAATCTGATAACAAAAGTTATAATTTGTATTACGTTATTTATTTGTATTATTAGATTTTTATAAGTTATTTTACTATCTTTTAAGATATTTAGATAAAATTAATCAATAATATGTATAAAATGTTATAAATTTTAGTTATAAATTTAACATATATCATTTACTTCTAAGTATTAAAGGGTATAGTCGAACTATGATCCCACGAGCTACTTTTACCCCTAAGGAAGGACTTAACAGGGAGCGTGTCTTAACCGACCTACCTATCCAATGTAGTTTAACGACATCCACGGGTGCCAACTCCTAATTCTAGCGATTAGACTGAACAACTCGATCTAATCACCCTATGTGAAGTTAATTAATTCTCCCTTTAGAAAACCGATTAACCTAACATGATTAAGCTCTAGAGTCGCTCGAACAACGATGACAAACCTCTGTATTGGAAATGGACCTAACAACTAGGCCGAATCTACGCAACGATCCTAAAACCCTTTATCCCACATCTCACCGCAAAATGCATCTATAAGTTTGATGTGTGTGACAGTGAACTAGGTGATCAAACTAATTCACAGATGTTAAAATAAGTTTTAGGACGTGGATTAATCGTTTAAACATAAAATTACGCACTACACAACTCCCAATCGCATCCCCCTTAGGGTTTTCGCTCGCTTTCACATAATTCGACTACACATGAATTTAGCTACTCATAATTATGCTAATAACGGAATAAAGAACGGAAATTGAACTAAAGACGATAAATAAAAGAAACATCATTACCATATAACTTGCAGAAAATCTGATCCAGAAAATATCGACAAGAAAAGCAATCCCAAAGTCGAATCTTTTGCTCTTGAAAAGTAAATCTAAGCTAGAAAAGTTGTATAGAATCAAAGGATGTTATCTAGGGGATCAAAGGATGTTATCAAAGGAACCGCCCAGCAACCGCCCCCTGCACTATAATTTCACCGCTGCCGACCTTGACCCGGACTCCCGTGCATGGAAGCATTTTATCAACTCTCGAGTCTTTCCCACTCTTTGTTTTTCCGTGGTTTCAGAAGAAGAGCTTCTTCTGCTGTATGCCCTAAAAATCGGAGTGGTCATTGATTGGGGTGTTCTTATTCATCGTGCTGCGATGCAGTTTGCCAGTTCTCAGAAGCATCCATGGTTGACCTAAACTAAGTATGAAAATGACTTTGGTACTCGATTGGTTCCTCGTGTGATTGACATTGCTTGCTACTATAGTGCATCCGACTCGGTACATTGTCGGTTAAAGTTGGACCGTCACTACTTTGGCCATCAATTAATCCATGTGAAAAAAATTAAAAACAACTTTTTTTTTAACAACAATGATATAAATTTATGGGTTTATTGTTAAAAAGAACAATTTGAACATAGAAATATGAAAATAGGACATTTGAATTTTTTTTGGTTAAAAAGGGCATGTCTTTATTACACTGCGATTTGAATTCTCTCGTATTCAATTACCAAAACGGATATATCTTTTGATCTAATTGTCGAAAGATGGTAATTCTTTTATCACATTTTTCTTTTTTTCATCCTCTTTATTTAGACATCTAAATTGATAAGTTATCAACGTTATTTTGAGGTCATTATTATTGTAAAAAACGCATAAACAGTGGAATAGTGAAACATTGAATTTGAGGCCGGTTCCGCTGCAGCAAACATTGGATTTGGATTATGAACAGTGAATTTGTCCTTGTCATCCAGTTTATATTTTCACTGTCCTGATTCCTATTTTCCCCTCTTTTTTGTCCTTTTAAACCACTCCCCCTAATATTATAACGTCTAGTAAGACACTAGACAAGGAGCCAACAAAGTCCAAAAACACAATACTCAGTGTACGAGTTTCTTTTCCTACCGGTTACCCTGTCAAAATTTTTGACTTGACATTCCTCAAACACCTCATTGGTTGTACAAGGTTTGGAGTTAAAGACGAGCGAATTGCGTCTAGTCCAAATTGTCCAAAGTGTCACTTAAACAATAGCATCCCATAACCACAAATTCTCCTTTTGATCTGTAGCAAACAAATGAAAATGCAAGAGAACTTTTAAAACTACTAGGCATCGGACTTGAGATAGTACACCAATAAAAGAGAAATTGCCAAACGAACCTAGAGTCACTCCAATAAAAGAGAAATCGTAATAGAGTCACTCCAAACGAACCTAGAGTCACTCCAAACCTAGAAATTGCCAAATCCTCACTAAAAAAACAGGAAAAAGGAAGTTTTTATCCGTTACTTCATGCTTTGGAGTGAAGTATTAAGTAAAAACCAAACCATTCATGAAAGCAAAAAAATTAAATATTAACAATAATTTAACCCTAAATATCAACCTTGAATAAAATCATAATAAACACATATTCTAAAAGCAAGTAAAAGATAGGGAAATGTAAACCAGCTTTTAGCACCACAACAATGTAGCTGGATGGAAAAATCGAGCGACCCCAATTTTCCTTGGTAACCTTCCTCACTTATTCACTCTCTCCACAATGCTAGACACATAAGAGGAAACATTATCCACTTGGTAATTAAAGGTAAAAAAATCAAACAACGAACACAATGTTCATTGTGAAAAACATGGCCACAAAAAAAAATCACAGTACATGTATATTATATTGGAATTCTGCAAATGAATGATATAATGTGACCGTATATACAATAGTGGGTTCAGTTGTTTAAAAGATAATATCCGAACTGAAAATAATGATTTCCCATTTTTAAATAAAGATAATATTCCGTATTTTTATTTTTTTATTCCTTAAAATTTGTTTTTTTTATGCTAAAATATAAATGGTATATTTATGGTTTTTGGAACGGTAATCTGGCATAATTTGATTACATCATTATCCATAGATATTATTATTATAGTATTCTGTTAAATTGATTCCGTATTTTAGAAAAGAGATAATCTCCCGTATTTTTTAATTTTATCCTTTATATTAATATTTTATCATAAAAAACCAAAAATACAGAATGTAAAGGTATTAAAAGTATCCACGGGCTCATTACTTGGCGTCTTTTGTTTTACCTGAATGAATTTTGTTAACAGTAAAGAAGATTATCAACAGTAGCTATGATTTTATTTTGTTAACTGTTTTTCTTTTATTTTCAAAAAAAAAAACTGTTTTTCTTTTATTATATTTTTTTACTGCTGGTTTTTTTAGCAGGTATAAAGCGTGTTATTTTACAGTTATGGGTTCGGATCAAAATTACGGGTAATCGAGCTAAATTGTGCTTTCAAATATATTTAGATATAGATATAGATTTTTTCTTGAAAGCTTAAAGAAGGGAGGAATAATTGACTTTTGAAAATTAAGCGTAATGAAGTCAAAAAAATACAAAATTAGGGAAGACTAATAATAATAACAGCAATGCCCGTAGCACCACTCTAATAATAATTGGAAAGTTGTCACTACTATTCAACACCTGTATTAGTAATCAGAGTGAAGAATCTATTGAATAATTTGTTGAAGTTGCTGGGACTCACAGTCACTCGCACAGCATCATTCATTCTTTCACTCACTGCCAAAATGGTGAAAATGTTTCCTACCTGTTTTGACCATACTCTTCAACATCTCTCCGTCGTTGAAAAGCATCCCCCTCTATCTGAATCTCTGTTTCGGAGTCAGATCAGGAAGCTTTATCAGGTTCAGTTGAGATTCTTTAGGATGCTTTTATGGTGCTTTCCGGATTGTGATGCAAATCTGCTTGCCGATTTCAATTTCATTGCTACTTCCATTGCTGAACTATTCAAACTTGACGGAACAGGTTCGTTCGCTCTTACAGATTATGAATATTATCAGTTGCTTATAGAAGTTAATGAAAAGCGTACCAAGTGTTGTGCCGAAGTCGAGAAGGATCAGTATCGTCAGCATTTGATATCGTCTTGTTCATTAAAAGCTGAGCCATTTACAAGTAACGAGACCATGGAATTTCTTGATTCTGTCCATGTTATTTTAAATGATCTTCTCAAAAGAGAGCAGGATGGGTTTCCAACTGTGAAGAGTCGAATTGAGACCCTAGGAGAATTAGTGTTCCTACTTAGGAATTTGGTTTACTATACACCTTTGGGTGGAGAATACTACGATGATGAATCGTTCTTTTCTCTAAGAGATTCTGATACAAATCCACAATCCAATTTGATTTACCATACACCTTTGGGTGGAGAAAACTACGATGATGAATCGTTCTTTTCTCTAAGCGATTCTGATACAAATCCACAAACCAATTTGGTTTACTATACACCTTTGGGTGGAGAAAACTACGATGATGAATCGATCTTTTCTCTAAGCTATTCTGATACAAATCCACAAACCAATTTGATTTTCCAATTCAATGTTCATGACTGGGCTAACAAGGCTGCTTGTTTTTCACTCTTGCATTGGCTAACTGAAACTGAAGATAGAACAGTCAGAGGTTTGTATATTGATTTGCAGCAGATAGTTGACCCCTGCAATCCTGAGTTCATCAAGCTGTGTTTTCAAAACATTAAAGTTCCAAAGATGAAACGTGTGGATACACTCCTCTTCGGTGAATTCGTCTCCAGGTTCGTTGATTTCTTTCTCGAGAATCTGATGTTAATTTTAAATGATGATGTTCAAATGGTTCGAGAGGGATTGATATTCATAATAACCTTCCTTGCTGATCCACCAGCAAACATTGTGAATGATTATGAGTTAATGCCTTTGGTTCGAGAACAAATTTATGCAGTTTTGGATCAGGCTTCAGACACCATGTGCTTTTTTCGTGAAACAAACATGGACTTGGCAAGAGGAAAGCCCATTCTTGATGATTTTCTAAAGTCTATTGATGAAGTCAGGGGGGATATCGTAAACCTCTACGTCCACATTCCTCCTTCGTCGTGGTCTACTTTCCCTAGGATTGACAGGCTTGGATATTTTGAATGTCTATTAGCATACCTTGAAAACCTCAAGGAGACGATGGACAACAACAGGAAGCTTGTCCCTTTTTTAAAGCATCAGTTTTTCACAATTCAGGAAGAATTGTTGCATCTAAGGTTGTTTCTGCAAGATACTTCGACGATGCAAAACGAGCACAACGGATTGAAAGATATTTGGGAGCAAACTATGAGTCTGTTATACCAAGCAGATTTTGCTATCAAATCGTCTTTCTTCATTGATAACGCTATTTGGTACAATTTGACTTGTCTATCTTTTGTCATTAGAAAGATCAAAGATATCCGATATAAGGTCATGAAGATTGAATTCGAGACTCAAACCGAAGGAAGTCACATCAGCAGCACTGAACCTATCCTCCCTTTGATGAGTTCTATTGATGTGCGCAAGCCACCAACATCCACTTCCATTGTTGAAGTTGTGGTTGGCTTTCAGAAAGAGACAGAATTACTAATTGATCGTCTCAAATGGGGAAGTGAACAACTAGACATCATTTCGATTGTCGGAATGGGCGGGATTGGTAAGACTACTCTTGCTAAAAAACTATACAATGAACCTTCAGTCGTACATCACTTTCATAAACGTGCGTTCTGTAGTGTTTCTCAAGTGTACAGGAAAAGAAATGTGCTACTAGACATCTTGACTGATATATCTGTGATGGATGACGAAATTCGTCAAATGAGTGATGAGGATTTACAGCACAGGCTATACCAACGTCTCAAAGGTTTTAAATACCTTATTGTCGTGGATGACATATGGGATATCTATGTCTGGCATGATTTAAGAGCATCATTTCCAGATGACCGTAAAGGAAGCAGACTAATTTTCACTACTCGTATCACTACCATTTCATTGATAGCGAAACCAGATTCTACTACTTGTTTACTTACATTTCTATCTAATGATGAAAGTTGGGAGTTGTTACAACAAAAATTATTCCATAAGGATCGTTGTCCCCAAGATCTATTGAAGGTGGGAAAGTTGATTGCAGAGAATTGCAAAGGGCTGCCACTAGCTATTGTGGTAATTGCAGGTCTCCTTGTAAGAAAAGAAAAAAGCTTACTTCAGTGGAATCAAGTAGCAGACACTTTGAGTTCTTTTGCATCTAGTGAAGGGTGTAATGACATTATAAGACTAAGTTACAAGCGGTTGCACTGAAGCTTTGAAGTCTTGCTTTCTATATTTGGGAGCATTCCACGAGGGTGAAAATCTCGAAGCTGAACGGTTGGCATTGTTATGGGTTGCAGAAGGGTTTGTGTTGAAGTCTGGAAGTAGCAGTTTACATAAAATTGCTAAAAAGTACTTGAATGATTTAGGTGATAGGAACCTTGTAACCGTCACCGAAAGAAGTTGTAATGGTGGGATCAAAAGATACCGTGTACACGATCTAATACGCGATTTCTGTAGAACTGAAGCTCAAGAAGAGCACTATATGTGTTATGTAAATGCACATAATGAAAACTTCCCGACGTCCAGTGTGTTATATCAGTATCGCATCAACATCGAAGCTGGATGGGGATCTTTTGTTGAAGCAGAACCTAGAGGTCCTACAACCCACTCTCTGCTCTTATTATGCGGCAATATCCTCACCGTTTCTATGAAATCTTTACAATCCTTTTTGCGGAATTTTAAACTCGTTCAATTGTTGGATCTTCAGTGGATTGGAAATGATGGAGACTTTCCTACGACAGTAACAACACTGGTCCAGCTTAGATACTTACGACTTCTCTTTTCTGGTTCTGTATGCGTTCCACCAGAGATAAGTAATCTTTGGAACCTCGAAACTTTGGTACTTTCGGCAAGTTTGGGAGAGAAACCAATGGTAAAATTCCCAAACGATATTTGGAAGCTGAAAAGATTGAGGCATGTGGAAGCAACACTTTTGGCTTATATTGCTATACATGATGAAACCGAAGTTTTTTCTCAATTGCCTGATTTAAAAACTTTTACTGCATTGTACATTCCTCCGGGAGAAGAGGGAGAGGAGCTATTAAGAAGGCTATCAAATGTCCGGAAATTCAGTTGCTTATGTAGTGGTTGGTGGGATCCACATCGTGAATGCAACCAGCTACCAAAACTGGACATTCTAATGAAGCTCGAGTCATTAAGTATGTTTCACATTGGAGCAGCTCGCCCCCCGTTCATGTTTAGCTTCCCCTCGACGATCAGAAAATTAACCCTAAAAATGTTTTATCTACCTTGGGATAAGTTTTCTGCTATAATTGGGATGCTGCCATGTCTTGAAGTTCTGGTGCTAGATAAACATTCATTCAGTGGGAGAAGATGGGATGTGGAAGATGAAGAATTTCCAAACATTAAATCCCTGACACTCGAACGTCTAGACATTGAAGAGTGGAGTGCATCAATTGATTCATTCCCTTCTTTGGAGAAACTCGTTGTATTTGCGTGCACTTCTCTCATCGCGATCCCTCCCTGTTTTAGTGATGCTGCCCTTTTGAATCATATTAAGGTTTGTGTTTGTGGAAAGAGTGTGGCTGATTCGGCAATTCAAATTCAGAAAGATCAATTCGATTCGGGGAATGAGTGTTTTGAAGTTGACCTAAGTGGTATCGGGAAGGATGCAACAAAAAGTACACAGTTTTCTTCTACTGCCTTCTAGTGTTTTGTGCTCTTATTGATTTGTGGTAAGGATCATACTTGCTGTTTATTTATATGAAACGATTTGAATTTCGTCCTTGTTAATTAGAATAAAAACTATTTTAAACTTAATTGTTTGTTATGTAACTATTGTAATTCGAATTGCTGCCTTCCCTGTCATTTTCTGTGTTTGAAAGAGTTTCTGTGTTTCGTATTATTACTTGTTCTTCTTTACCTTACGCACCTTAATCTAAAATGGTTGAGAAGGACAAAATGTAGTAACATATGTAGAAAAATGTAATAACACATGTAGTAATTGTCCTTCTCAACCATTTTAGATTATCTCACCATTAGATTTTGATCATAATTTTTTTCTCTCTATATTTCCTTTCAAAAAAAAAAAATATTATTGTTATTTATTCTGGTTATGTATTGTTTTCGTATGTATCTCTGTCAATTTCTTTGTTTGAAAGAGTTTTTTTTTTTGAAATTAAAAGTTAAATGCATGTTTCAGATGGTGGTGTTATTTCTAGCTTCAATTAATATGATGATATATATATATATATATATGTCCTTTTTACACAACCTGAACCATGGTGGGGTCGATAGTGACTTGCATATTGCAGCTCCTGGTGACATGGAGATTCTTGAAAAGGAGAATCTCGATCTGTTGCACCAAACTGCATGTCTCTACCTATATAGATATGTCCTTTCTACACCCATGTTACTTATCTGTTGTTGTGGAGTGCAAATATGGAGACTCTCTTTGTATCAAAACTTTTGTTAGTTGAATTCAGATATTACGGTTTAGCATTTCAAGATAGCGTTGTTCAGATTCCTGTCTCTGTCTCTGTAGCTTCATTTCGTCATTGAAGTTGTTGATATGAGCTTCAACTATTTCATGGAATGGAGTAGGTTCTTCAAGGCTAGTTGATGGGCGGGCCCCTCAATCATTCCTCCTCTAAAACAATCTGGCTGTTTCATTGAAACTCATTCAAGATTTTTTTCACTCCTTTGTTGATTTTGGCATCAAGTACTCTTCTGAATCTATTTCCTCTGTTTGTAATGGCTCAGCCCATGTGTTACTTTTCTTTAGTTCTCTGTTATTGCTCTCCATGTTGCATCCAATGTATCATCATCATCTGTTTCATCTGTATTAGTGATTTCGAGCCATGTTTTTGTTTCATTTTCAAGCACTTTTTGCTCAAGTTCAATTCTTTTGGTTTTTGTTTTTGGCTTTCTTGATTGTTTCTGATTCCATAGGCTTCTGTGCATTCACAATTCCTTCTGTAAGTGAATTCGGGTGAGTAAAGATTACATCTTGATGATTTTTAGGAGACTGTATATGATTCTTGATGGAAAACGGATTGTGCAACATCATCGCAAATCCTAATAAGAACCTCTTCCAAATTTATTCTGGTTCTCGGTCCTCCCCATCTAATCATGTTACAAATGATCCAGCTAATTTGTCTCTTCATTCTCTGTATCATGGCACTGATCGAGGATATGATGGTAGTTGATGGTTCTCTTTTGCCTATCATTGACACCGGGATCGACTACTCTTTCGGGGGTTCTTCATCTACTTTTCTCGGTGTTGCATTGCAACATCCTCAATTTCACCACTTGCTGTATGCGTGCCTTACGATTATTAAGATAATCGTACGATAAAGATATGTTATGCCTACGTAATCTGTATTGGTATATTAAGGATTGGTATATTAAAGATTATATGATCACTATTTTAAAGATATGCTATGCCTACGTAATCTGTTATTGTAATAAAAGCCAAAAAATGGCATTTGGTCAGTCAACTGTTGACACCAATAATCCTGTGGAAGTCATTAATACACATGTATGGACATCTCCTAGGGTCTCTATTGATGGAAGTCATTTATACAGATGTATGTGATATACTGACCCCCCGTCCTGTAATTTAAACGGAGATGTTATTGACACCACTATGAATCTATTTTTGGAGCATCACGGTGACCTTTGACCTCTAAAAAGTCGAATCTTACCCAAAGTGTGATGTCACGGTAGATTCACTGTGTTTTCACGCTCATATTAAAGCATGGCGGGGGGGAGGGGGTTGATAAATAACAAGAAAAAATGTAGTCAAGTTGGAGCAAGATTGTAACTCAACAAATCTTAGAATCAAGAAAAATATGCAGTTTCATCAAAACACCTATTGGGAAAATCATAAACCTATCGATCAGAGCTAGTAAAATCTTCATAAATTGATGTAGCTCCTGGTGACATGGAGATTCTTATATGAAGAGAAGAATCTCTAGCTATTGCACCAAATCGTCAAATACACGTCATCATCCGTATTTATGTCTTTTTAAACGCATGACAATCATCATCCGGTATTAACAGAATTCAGATATTGCGGTTTATCATTTCTAAATAACGCTGTTGAGATCTTTTACCAAAAGGGCTAAATAGACTTATAATGCCTTTTAGCTTTGTATGTATCAAGCACTGTGATTTGCTGCTGAGCTTCACCTTCAACTATGCTTATCACTCTTTCTTTCTTTTTCTTTTTTTTATTTTAAATAAAGCCATAGTGCTCAAACTTAATCGAACAGAGCCAACGAGGGCTAAAGATCGATAATGAAGGTTACTGCTATTTACGGGGGTTCGGAGGAAGACTACAGGGGAGGGATGTCCAACGGGGAACAAGAGATGCATTAATTGATTGTAAAAAACATAGATGAGCAGGTTACACCACAAATAAATAGATACAAGCCTTTCAATTCAAACAATGCTTAAAGAGATCAAAAAGAAAAAAGAGATTTTTATAGAAAGGAACAAAAATAAAAGATTTTTTTTAGAGTTTTGTCTACGTCACTCCATGGGAGATTCTTCTTCTTTAATTGACTCAGCACATATAACAACTGTAATCTTTTTCCACTCAGTATAATTGACGGAGGAGGGAATTGACATTTGAAAAAAAAATATAGTGAAGACTTTTGTAATTAATTGGAAAGTTGTTTACCTTCTTCATCGAGTCAATAGACTCAATACCCATAATCAGATTGAAGAATCTATTGAATTTATTCAGAGGTTGCGGACTCACTGAGTCACTGGCACTGCATCACATTCATTCATTCTCTCAGCAAATTAAAATGGTGAAAATGTTTCCTACCTGTTTTGACGATACTCTTCAACACCTCTCCGTCGTTGAAAAGCATCTATCTGATTTTCTGCCTCGGAATCTGAACAGGTGGGGTGGTCTGGCTCACTTGAGATTCTTCAGAATGTTTTTATGGTGCTTTCCGGATTGTGATGCAAATCTGTTTGCCGACGTGAATTTCATTGCTACTTCCATTGCTGAATTATACACCTTTGAAGGTTTCACTTCTGAATATGATTCGTTGCATACAAAAGTGGAAGATAAGATTCACGAGTCTCGTGCCAAAATCAAGAAGTATCGCCAGCAACTGATATCGTGTTCATTAAAAGCTGAGCCTTTTACAGGTAACGAGACCATGGAATTTCTTGATTCTGTCCATGTTAATATAAACAACCTTCTAAAATATTTGGAGGATGGGTTTCCAATTGTGAAGAGTCGGATTGAAACCCTAGAAGAAATAGTGTTCCTACTTCGGAATTTGGTTTACTATACACCTATGGGTGAAGAAAACTATACACCGGCTATGAGTGGAAAAAACTACCATAGTTTCCGTAGGATGTTCTTATCGTTCTTTTCTCTATTCGATTCTGATGCAAATCCGCAAACCAATTTGATTTTCCAGTTCAATGTTCATCACTGGGCTAACCAGGCAGCTTGTTTTTCAATTTTGTGTTGGCTATCTGAAAGGGAAGATGAAGAAAATAGAGAAGAAATCAAACGTTTGTATATTGATTTGCAGCAGAAAATTGAGAAGAAAGTTAACCCCTGCTATCCTGAGTTCATCAAGTTGTGTTTTGGAAACATTAAAGTTCCAAAGATGAAACAAGTGGATAGACTCCTCTTCGGTGAATTCGTCTCAAGGTTTGTTGATTTCTTTCTGGACAATCTGATGTCAATTTTAAATATTGATGATGTTCGAATGGTTCAAGAGGGATTGATATTGTTCATAACCTTTCTTGCTGATCCACCAGCAAACACTACGAAGCATTCAGAGTTGTCTTTCATTCGAGAACAAATTTATGCAGTTTTGGATCAGGCATCAGACACCATTTGCTTTTTTGGTGAAACAAACATGGACCTGGCCAGAGGAAAGACAATTCTTGATGATGTTCTGAAGTGTATTGATGAAGTCAGGGGGAAAATTGAAAACCTTTTCGTCCAAATTCCTCATTCGTCGTGGTCTAATTACCCTAGGATTGATAGGCTTGGATATTTTGAATGTCTATTAGTATACCTTGAAAACCTGAAGGAGACGATGAACAAGAACAACAGGCTTGTCCCTTTCTTAAAGCATCATATTTTCACAATTCAGGAAGAGCTGTTGTCTCTAAAGTTGTTTCTGCAGGATACTTCCACGATGCAAAATGAGCACAGCGGATTGAAAGATATTTGGGAGCAACATATGAGTCTATTATACCAAGCAGATTTTGCAATCAAATCATCTTTCTTCATTGATAACGCTATTTGGTACAATTTGACTTGTCTATCTTTTGTCATAAGAAAGATCAAAGATATTCGATATAAGGTCATCAATATTGAATTCGAGACTCAAACCGAAGGAAGTCACATCAGCAGAATTGAATCTATCCTCCCTTTGATGAGTTCTATTGATGTGCCCAATCCACCAACATCCACTTCCGTCGTTGATGTTGTGGTTGGGTTTAAGCAAGAGATAGAATTACTAATTGATCGTCTCGAATGGGGAAGTGCACACCTAGACATCGTTTCAATTGTCGGCATGGGCGGGATTGGTAAGACTACTCTTGCCAAAAAATTGTACAATGCACCGTCAGTCAGACATCACTTTCATAAACGTGCGTTCTGTAGCGTTTCTCAAGTGTACAAAAAAAGGAATGTGCTACTGGACATTTTGAGTGATTTATCTCTGAATGATGGCGAAATTCGTCAAATGAGTGACGAGGATTTAGCTCATCGGCTATACCAAAATCTTAAAGGTTTTAGATACCTTATTGTTGTCGATGACATTTGGGATACTAATGTCTGGTATGATTTGGAAGCTTCATTTCCAGATGACTGTAATGGTAGCAGAGTAATTTTCACTACTCGTATCAATAGCATTTCATTGATAGCGAAACCAGATTCTACTCCTTGTCCACTTCCATTTCTATCTAATGATGAAAGTTGGGAGTTGTTACAACAGAAGATATTCCATAAGGATCCTTGTCCTCCACATCTATTGAAGGTGGGAAAGTTGATTGCTATGAATTGCAGAGGGCTACCACTAGCTATTGTGGTAATTGCAGGTCTTCTTGCAAGAACAGAAAGAAGCTTAGTTCAGTGGAATGTGGTAGCAGACACTCTGAGTTCTTCTGCATCTAGCGAAGGGTGTAGAGACATTATAAGACTAAGTTACAAGCACTTGCCTAAAGCTTTGAAGTCTTGCTTTCTATATTTGGGAGCTTTCCGTGAGGATAAAATTCTTGTAGCAAAACAGTTGACATTGTTATGGGTTGCAGAAGGATTTGTGTTGAAGTCTGGAAGCAGTTGTTTACATAAAATTGCAAAAAATTACTTGAATGAGTTGGGTGATAGGAACCTTGTAACCGTCACCAAAAGAAGTTTTAATGGTGGGATCCAAGATTACCGTGTACACGATCTAATACGCGATTTCTGTAGAACTGAAGCTCAAGAAGAGCACTATATGTGTTATATAAATGCAGATAATAGGAACTTATTGATGTCCAGTGTGTTATATCAGTATCGCATCTGCATCGAAGCCGAATGGAGATCTTTTGTTGAGGCAAAACCTACAGGTCCTACAGTCCACTCTCTGCTCTATTTTTCCGACTCTCCTTCCACTCTTTCCGATTTCGAAGTGAACTCTTTACATTCGTTTTTGTGCAATTTTAAACTTGTTCAAGTGTTGGATCTTCTGGAGATCCAAATTGATGGAGAGTTTCCTATGACTGTAACAACACTAGTCCACCTTAGATACTTAGCACTTCAATTTAATGTTACTTTATACGTTCCACCGGAGATAAGTAATCTTTGGAACCTGGAAACTTTGATACTTTGGACAGGTGAAATTACGGGAAGACATCTTTCCGTAATTGGTATTACTGCGATGAAATTATTTAACGCACATAATAAGATTTCTATTCCAAGAAGTCCAATCGAGGTATGTTTCCCAAACGATATTTGGAAGATGAAAAGATTGAGGCATGTGGAAGCAGGTTATATGGCTTCTATTGCTTTAGGTGGTGAAACCGGAGTTTTCTCCCAACTGCCTGATTTAAATACTTTAAAAGCACTGTACATTCCTCCGGGAGAAGAGGGGGAGGAGCTATTAAGAAGGCTATCAAATGTCCGGAAACTCAGTTGCTTTTGTATTGGATGGTGGCATGCATATCACAAATACAACCAGCTACCAAAACTGGAAATTCTCACGAAGCTCGAGTCATTAAGAATTGTTCACGTTGGAGAAGCTCGCCCCCCGTTCATGTTTAGCTTCCCCTCAACGATCAAAAAATTGACCCTAAAAAAGTTTTATCTACCTGGGAATAAGTTTTCTGCTATAATTGGGATGCTGCCATGTCTTGAAGTTCTGGCGCTACATGAGAATTCGTTCAGTGGGAGAAGATGGGATGTGGAAGACGAGGAATTTCCAAACATTAAATCCCTGACACTCGAACATCTAGACATTGAAGAGTGGAATGCATCAATTGATTCATTCCCTTCTCTGGAGAAACTCGTTGTATCTCAGTGCTCTAAACTCATCGAGATTCCTCGCTGTTTTAGTGATGCTGCTACTTTGAAGTATATTAAGGTTTATTATTGTGCAAAGAGTGTGGCTGATTCAGCAATTCAAATTCAGAAAGATCAGTTCGATTCGGGGAATGAGAGTTTTGAAGTTGACCTATTTCTCATCGATCCCTAGTTTAGTGTGAAAGATGCAACAAATTTACACAGATCCCTTCACTTCCTCTGACTGTTGTATGCTCTTACTGATTTGTGGTAAGGATCACACTTGTTGTTTATATGGAATGATTTGCATTTCATCCTTGTTTTATTAGAAAATAACTATTTTAACCTAAATTGTCTGTTTTATATAAAGGGACAATTATCTAAAAGGACACATATTGGACTTAATTAGGCAAAAAGGACATTCAAAACAAACACTTAGTTATAAGGACAAAAATTAGGTAGATAGTCTGAATAGAATGAAAAAAAAAAAAAAAAAAAAAAAAAAAAAAAAAAAACGCTGAATGTGTCACGCTGTTGTTGTTGTTGACTTTTGTTTTATTTTATTTCTTTCCCTGGAAGTTCAATTGTGGTTGGTTCTTTTCTTTTTTTTTTATTTATTTTATTTTATTTTTTTTTAATCTGGATGTTGATTTTTTTTTTCATTGACCACCGTGACGCATTGATCACCGCGATTCACTGACAACCGTGATGCAGAGACACCGTGATGAAATGACACCGCGATGGACTGACAACCACGGTGCAGCGACAACCGCAATCATTGATGGCGCGATGCATCGCTTCAACCCGATGCATTGACCACCCTCGATGCATTGAGTACCGCGATGTAGTCACCACCCCCGATTAATTAACCACCTCGATGCATTAACCACCCCGATACATTTACAGCCGCGATGCATCATCTTTCACCTTAATTCATATTTTTATGCAGTGAAATCGGCATTCATATATCGCGATGATATCAACATTTATCGCGATGACATCGGCAATCATATATCGCGTGACATCAACAATTTATCGCGATGACATCGGCAATCGAGATATCGCGATGACATCAACATTTTATCGCGATGACATCAACAATCATATATGAATGACATCAACAATTTATGTAGTGACATCGGCAATCATATATGTAGAGACATCGCGATGAAGTGAAACCGCGATGCAATGGTCACCCGATCATGAGACACACGCGATGAAGTGGCCACCCCGATCGAGAGACACCGCGATGAAGTGTCGGCGAGACCATCGAGATGCGATGATCACCGGGATCTTTGTGACATTTGATAAAACAACACCGTGATGACATTTGATATTTTTCCGACTTAATTTCATAAAATCGATTTATTTTCTTCATAAAATCGACTTCAAGTGGTTATATCTTTTGATATAAAACTACGATCAACATAAATCTTTCACCTTAATTCATATTTTTATGCGATTACATCGGCAATCATATATGCGATGATATCAACATTTTATGCGATGACATCGGCAATCATATATCGCGTGACATCAACAATTTATGCGATGACATCGGCAATCGGATATGCGATGACATCAACATTTTATGCGCAGTGACATCGGCAATTTATGCGATGACATCGGCATTTTATGCGATGACATCAACAATTTATGCGATGACATTGGCATTTTATGCAGTGACATCGCCAAATCATACACAAACCCACCATCAACGTATATCTTTGCTTTCTTTGTTTCAAGGTGATGCATGTTAAACTAGTTAATCATTATTACATCATGATCAACGGTGTCGATACATGATGTGACACTCGTTGTGTCACAACGGTTGTGTCCGGATCATTCCTCAAAAAAAAGAAACGAAAAAAATAACATCATCCAAAGCTTTTCATAAAAATTGATATTATTTCGACTTAGTTTCTGAAAATTGAAATTTTCTTCATAAAAATTGACGTGATGCAATGACATGTGAAGATGAAGCGACACGTAAAAGTGCAGTGACATGTGACGTTGAAAAATGCAGTGACAATTGAAGATGAACAATCCATTCGTGAATCATTGCAAAATCTTAAAGAGAGTTTTGTCAATGGAAGGATTTAGTTGCTTCTTCCTTTGTTAAGCGTGTTTGTCATCTACATTGGCTGATTTTAACATGCAATTCGTGAATACGTTTAAGTGTAATGAAGTGCTGAGATGAGTTCATCAATTTCCATATGAGAACTTAAAACCCAAAAAATGCAATAACATTGTTATTAGAAGAAGAAGAAAACTAGGCATTAGCCAAAGTATAATGCAGCAGCAATTAAATTACACCATAAAATTGTAATTTATTAAGCAACATCGATATTCATGAGCGGAGATATTAATGATTATACATTAGTAGAAATAGTTGCGAGTTCATTCATTTGTTGGATAGCCACCCCACTCCCAAAGGGAGTAAGCATTTTTATCCTTCTTTTTTTCTTTTGAAGACATAAACTTTATCACACGGTTTATGCGGTGACATCCGCAATCATATGCAGTGACATCAACATTTTATGCAGTGACATCAACATTTTATGCAGATATGCAGTGACATCAACATTTTATGCAGTGACACTCCCTCCCCCCGTTTCAAGGCTGCCTCCCCTCACCCACCCACCCACCAAGAGTGCAGCAACCATATTTGTGAAGTGAAACATGGCAAAAGTTGAGTTTAGAGAACTTCTAGCCTCTCCAACGATGCACGAAGATCAAAGCTACTTCAATCATCATTTGTCAGAATGAGATTAGGGCTATCAAAATCCACCACATTTGAAAGTGGGTAGTTTATGTTGGCATGAAGTAAGCTGCTTTCGTCAAATTCACGCCCTCTATCGATTGTTTTTCATCTCATTCATTCCCTACTAATCTTCAAGCCAATGTATCGTCCAAGCATCAAAAGAGTAGCACTGTGGATTGGTCCTGGTGATATTGTAAAGCCATTGTACATTATCATCTACCAAAACATCTCTGCCATGATACTTCCATATTCATCTTTTCAGGGCAAATATGGAAATACAACAAAACAAAATCATCACAATTATTTTCGTTATCAATGACTTTTCACATAATTTTCAATTTTTCACCCCAAATTACTTTCTTCCTGCTTACAACCAAATACAAAGCGTATCTGAGGTCAAAATATCAAGTAATTGAAGAAAAGCGAGTAAACATGCCATTTCATTTGTTGATCATCATCACCCATCACAAAAGCCTTGCTACCAAAACCCTGTTATTTCCCGTGCGCAATTAAAATAAATAAGCGAAAATTAAATCAACAATTTTATTTATATATTTAAAAAGACTATATTACAATAGTAATTGAAATAAAATACGATGCAATACAAAACGAGAGGCAGTCGAAACTCATCCTTAAGACAATTTTGGCCCGGTATGTACCCGGTTGTTACCAATTGTCTCCCAGGATAACTTCGGTTATACTGTTCAAGTAAGTACTTGAGACTTGAACCACGGCGAACTCGACAATGCCAGAATCTCTTCGACTCGTGAATGGACTCGAAATGAACACCACGAACTGAACAGAGGTCGAAAATGCTCAAAAACTGCAGGACTCGAAGTACTAAGCTGTATGTGTATGATGCAATTTCTGAACTCTCTCTTAACTGTATATACCTCCATTCATTTGAGGATGTTTATATAGTGGACCTATTGTGAAACTGATGCCTTTTCATTTCCTTACTTAATGCTCAAGCATTCATGGCATTAAATTAGGCATTCATGGTTGAATATAAACTGAAAATGATTGACTTCTTCTCAAAGATTGAAGATGCTTTCTAGAATTCGAGCTACCGAGCTGAGCTTGTGTTGGACAACCGATCTGACTGAGCTTATTCGAATATAGCTCATTCTGAATGTGTATTGATATGGGCCAAGACCAAAAGACTTTGTATAAAAAGTTTAATACTGTCCTGGGCCCCCAGGCCCAATCCCTAAAGCCAAAGCCAAAGCCCAAGGTCAACGGGCTCGGGCACGGGCGGGCGGCGGCGGCGCGCGCGCGCATGTGGCCATTTTAGCAGAACACCTGACCGCTAAAACCAACCCGCAATCTCTCCTTCTTCTAGGAGCTTATACTACATACAACATTCTTCCCACATATATACTAGGAATTGATTCTCTCAACTCCCAATGTGGTACACTGTTTAGTTGAATACTCTTCAACTTTCACTTCCAACATTAGCTCTTTCAACCACCCGACTTTAAGCGTTAATTTCTCATTCACTCGTTATCCGAATTGAATGATTCCAAATCCTGAATTCATCTACGACTCACGTAGTTTTCAGAATTATCAAAACATTACATATATTCTATACAATAATATATCCGAAATACGCTTACAAAGTCACAGAATAAAATGATTATAAAATCATTTTTAATTCAATTCCTCTATATCTCCAACAATCCCCCACATGAATGGAAATTAATGCAAATGCAGACTCACGAAGAGATTACGAGCGAGAAAAATATTGCATCGGAGAGGTAGCTTACGGCTTTGAACGCGCTTAGTGAAGTACTATCGGATCTATTCGGCCATTCAGTGAACTTACGTCTTGAACTGTTCAGCCTTTAGTGTAGAACCAGACAATAATACTCACACAATATTTTCCTTAACACTGTACTTGGTTCTCATGACTGGATTCGTTTTGGCCTTGAATCACACCTGGTTTCAGAAAGTGCGTTAGAGAATTCTAGCCTCTGAATTCTCATAGAAGCGACCCCACTTCGCACTTACATAGGTGACCTCCTATCAAGAGTATTCTGCCATACTCCACTCGAATTTAATCAAATTATAGGAATCATTAAAAGTTTTCACTTAACCTCAACACTTACGCAGACAACACTTTTATTCATAGAATGGGAAAGTGTTCATCATTCGCTAACCATAACTTAGTTGTCCCTTTGAACCAAGATCTTGGGATCTCGGAGTCAACATGGTAGGGTTACCATTACAAAGCTTATCTTTCAATAGGCTTAAGTCCCATTCTGAGTGTCAAAACTGACAATCGATCTCTAGTAAACATTTTTGAAAGCAGATCTGCAAGATTTTCCTTCGATCCAATATAATCGATGGAAATCATACCACTAGAGATCTATTATTTAACGGTATCATGTCGTTGACGTATATGTCCAGACTTACCATTATACAAACTATTTTGTGCTCGGTGTAAAGCCGATTGGCTATCACTGTGGAAGCAATCGGTTTAGTCCAGCAAGAAATCTCCTCTAGGAAATTTGGAAGCCACTTAGCTTCTTCACCAGCTTTGTCAAGTGCAATGCACGTTTGCTTTGTGGACTTCCATAACACCGCAACATCACCAATCATGTGAATTAGAATCAGAAATCCACTTGGCATTACAGTATCTTTCTAATCCCAGATTCATTGAATATTTCAAGTACTCGTGTACTGTAATATCGCTTTCCAATGATCCTCACTAGGATTACTTGTAAACCTGCACAGTTTATTCACAACATGTACATTAGATAATATGTGAATATTTTAACTGAGACACAAGCTTACCCTTGGTTTTGACTAAGTGGATACTTAAGTCAATGTGTGCTTTAGGACTTTCATCAAACATATTGAATTCCTCAGGACGAATTCAATATAATGAGACTGTGATAACACTAGTCCCTCAGATATTCTAAAATTATTATTAGAATTACATCTATAAGTCCCATATCATGAGTACTCCTCATTATTAGCATATATTCTTCTAATTCACTATTTAAGACAACAGTCTTAATATCCATTTGATGGATTTCAAGCTTACATACCACAGCATCTGCGATAAGTACTCATATCGACGAAAGTCGAGTTTCTAGTGAATTTGTATGAAGAAATCAAGACCCTCTTTTGGTGATAACCTCTGGCTACCATCCTGGCCTTACATTGTTTAGTTTTAGGTATTCCCACTTTTGCTAAACACCCCCCACATTTCCAAGTATTCGTAGATAAGCTCTCAGCTTTCCCTCAACTCATATGGGATCTTTATCCATCTGTTCGATGTAAACTTATAAAGAATGAACGGTGGAAACTATCGCTTCCCCCCACAAATTCGGAGATTAACTCGAACTATTCACCATGCTTTAACCAACTCTTTAAGAGTTCGGTTGAGATTCAGCATTTCTCAGATAACATCTGAAAACAATCAACACCGGCTGTAAATCTAGCAGAAATAGCATTTTTTCGAAAATCAAGTGACTTTTGTTTAAAGACAATGACCTTTCTTTGAAACCAGCGGCTTTTGTTAAAAACAGCAGCTTTTGCCGAAAATCAATGAACAAAAGAAAGAGTGTGGCCAGCACCTTTTCCACTACGATTCTGCTAGGCTTATTCGCTTAGTTGTTTTTCCAACTTCATTCTTATGGTTTATAACTCCTTTGTTGTCTTATCTTTGCTATTTTAGCAAAATTAGACACTACTTTATTTTGTACAATGATCGATAAATAATCTTTACCGACTCGTATAATTTAACTTTTACATGTCTATGTTTCTTTCCACAGAAGGAAACCGTGCCTAAGTCATATTTGCTTTGAAACATCTATGGCATGTTTAATAAATCATTCGACATAATGATTTATATTCATCCATTTTTTAGTTTAGGAAATAAATAATTTCCACTCCTAATCGTTATGCCATAGTCTTGTGACACCACATTGCCAACCATTTCAAATTTTAGTCATATTTCAACTCGCGGTATAAAAAAAAACTATTTATTGATTCAACAACTTGTACCACCACTGGTACGCATTTCAAATCAAAACACCTCGGTGTTCATTTCATTTTTATTCAACGAATAAAAGTTCTACGAGTCGTCACCAAAATGAGAATCTTATCATGAAGATAATTTCTCCAACTTACACGGCACGTCAAAATGATGTTTTCACTAAACATTTTGGCATATTTTCCTTATGATTAATCTGCCAATTAAATAATTTTTATGTACATTCGTCATATGAAATTATTTCTCGTTTGCAACGTATTAATCATATACGCTATCAGTGGCAACAACGGTTCAAAACATAATAAGAAAATTATTTGAACCAATACACATTAAGAATATTTATTATTCCATACATTAAAATAGAAATTACAATTTCTACTTTATGTAACAACACGGAGATCCATCATCCATAGACCTCCATCTATCGTTCCTTCAAGCCAATTACCTCGCTTTCATCTATTAGTGCGAATTTGTATGTATCAAATACCAACACGGACCACTAGGTAGGTAAGTCGGCTTGCGTAAACCACATTCATCAAGAAGCCCGGCACATGCGGGACATCTCGAAGAATCAATGCTCTTCAGGACGTCAAATTCAATGAACATGACCGCATCCAATGATATCGGAAGTAGTTGAATTTGACATTACTATTTTCTCACCTTTGAGATTTTGGTGGTAAAAAAAACGATGATCTGTTCGACGCATATGTCGTAGCCCCGGTGTCTACAACCCAAGCATATTCCTCTTCCTCGAGGGTCTCGTCAGGCTCAATTTTGACCTGCTTTAAAACCACTTCACTTCCCGCAACCTGGGAGCTTTCTCCTCGAATTGGCGCACCAATAGAGTCATCGATTATAAAATTCCATTTCTGTTCACAAGCAGAAGATAAACAATTTTAAGGCTCGTTTTAAACGACCATTTTCTCAAAGGATAATTTAAATACCAAAAATTGATATTTAACACATTTTATATCGACTCGATATTAAACCAAGTAAAGTTTGTTTTCAACTCGTCAAAAACAAACTCAAACTTGTTTCAGCTTGATAAAACAGACTGGGGCCTGTTTTCCACTCGTAAAACATACTTAAGATTGTTTTGATAAATTCGTAAAACAAGTTGAAGATTGTTTTGACTCGTCAAAACAAGCTCGAGTTTATTTCAACTCGATTCTTCAACCGTTTATTAAATCGTAACAATATCAACAAGTGAAAACGAGTTTGAAACTGAACAATATTAATGATGACAGCTGAACAGTTTCAGCATTTAGTGACTTATTTCACTCGGCTGAATTTCACTTTACTCACCGCCGGCACTTTGCGAATTCGACTTTTTACTCGGCCGCAAGACTTAGCGAATTTACTGCTTCACTCAATTACCGGCACTTGATCGAATTTTTAGCTTCACTCAGCCGTTGGCACTTGGCCGAATTTTTAGCTTCACTCAGCCGTTGTCACTTGGCTGAATTTTAGCTTCACTCAGCCGCTAGCACTTGATCGAATTCGACTTCACTCACCGAAATTTACGAGCGCCCTTAGCCGAATTTCGACTTCACTCACCAAATTTACGGGGCGGCCCTTAGCCGAATTTCAGCCGAAATTTCTGGGGCGACCATAGCAATTTCGACTTCACTCACCCAAATTTCTCGAGGCGGGCCTTAGCCGAATTTCAGCTTCACTCAGCCGAAATTTCGGGAGCTCAAAAGGATAATACTTGCCCAGCTTGATTAGTTTTATATATATATATATATATATATATATATATATATATATATATATATATATATATATATATATATATTTTTCCATATACCTTTCAAACGAGTTGAACTTGTTCAACATAAAATTCAACTTGAATCAACCTCGTCCAAATAAAATTGAAGAAATATTCGTCAAATATTTTGATTACTCACGGTTCGAATCGAGAACAACGGTTCTTCAAACCGTAAAAATTGTCTTAAGTTGTTATTTCCCGGCGCAATTAAAATAAATAAGCGAAAATTAAATCAACAATTTTATTTAATATATTTAAAAGACTATATTACAATAGTAATTGAAATAAAATACGATGCAATACAAAACCGAGGCGAAGTCGAAACTCGCTTAAGACAATTTTGGCCCGGTATGTACCGGTTGTTACCAATGGTCTCCCAGGGATAACTCGGTTATACACATTCAAGTAAGTACTTGGACTTGAACCACAAATAACTCGACAATGCCCGAGAATCTCTTCGACTCGTGAATGGACTCGAAATGAACACCACGAATCTGAGCAGAGGTCGAAAATGCTCAAAACTACAGGACTCGAAGTACTAAGCTGTATGTGTATGATGCAATTTCTGAACTCTCTCTTAACTGTATATACCTCCATTCATTTGAGGATGTTTATATAGTGGACCTATTGTGAAACTGATGCCTTTTCATTTCCTTACTTAATGCTCAAGCATTCATGGCATTAAATTAGGCATTCATGGTTAAATATAAACTGAAAATGATTCAGCTTCTCAGCATTGAAGATGCTTTCTAGAATTCGAGCTACCGAGCTGAGCTTGTGTTAGACAACCGATCTGACTGAGCTTATTCGAATATAGCTCATTCTGAATGTGTATTGATATGGGCCAAGACCAAAAGACTTTGTATAAAAAGTTTAATCTTGTCGCAGGCCCCTGGGCCCAAGAAGGCCCATTCCCAAAGCCAAAGCACAAGGTCAACGGGCGGGCGGCGGCGGCGGCGTGGCTGTGCAATGTGCCATTTTTGTAAGTAACACCGACCGCTAAAACCAACCCATTATCTCTCAGCCTTACAGGAACTTATACTACATACAACATTCTTCCCACATATATACTAGGAATTGATTCTCTCAACTCCCCGTGTAGTCTGTTTGTTTTAGTTGAATCTTTCTCAACTTTCACTTCCAACATTAATTTCTTTCAACCACCCGATTTAAAAAGCGTTAATTTCTCATTCTGCTCGTTATCCGAATTGAATGATTCCAAATCTGAATTCATCTACGACTCACGTAGTTTTGAATTATCAAAACATTACATATATTCATACGAGAATATATCAGAAATCTGTTTCTAAAGTCACAGAATAAAATGATTATAAAATCATTTTTAATTCATTTTTAATTCAATTCCTCTATATCTCCAACAAACCCATGGGTAATACATCATAAATTCACCAACATTCAATGATAAATTTCGAGCAAAGAGACCAATCGGTTATAGCAAGTTCAACTACTTGTTTTATATGTGCGTTCCTTCTTCTGCAAACCGAAGCCTTCTGAAATTATAACCATCCCTTTCTCAAACAAAAAAAAAAATTTATAACCATCCCTTTTGCAGTTAAATCTCAGCACCTTTTTGGAAAGAAAAAAAAATCCCAGCACCTCAAAATGACAAGCAAAAAGCGTAGCTTTGGCCAAGGACAACCGATTACCGCTTCCGTAACCCTCTTCCTTCCCTCTCTGCCAGTAAATCAAACAAAGGAACCATTTTCAGGATTCGATTCGTACAACCATATTCTGATAAAAGCTAGCAAAAAAATTTAGGCTTATCGACGAACAAGATAAAAAATTCCCGGAATCACACCAACCATTTCTCCTGTTCACACCAACCATTTCTCCCGTTCTTCTTTCAAAGACATTCATATCCGGTGGCTGCCGGTGAGTTTGAGTTCCAGCTTGAAGGCGCCGACATCAGAATGCTTCCGGTTGACAAGCTATTCTCCAACGGAAAACTTGTTCCTATGCAACTCTCGGTTACACGACCACGGGAAACAAGTATTCAGAAGATAATACCATCAATCAGGTAACACCAAAAATACGCCAGAGAAATAAAGTATCCCCTAATGATCCGTATTTATTTTCATTAGGGGAATCAAAGAAGAAGGAAGGAGGGAGCAATGGTGGCTGTTGGGGTGGGAGAGTCGACATTCCTGATGATCTATGGTGGAGAAAAAGATTAGAAGAAAGGGGTAATTTAGGAAAGTTAAATAGAATGTGTCCTTATAACTAATGATCTTTTAAATGTGTCCTAATGCCTAATTAAGTCCCAAAACATGTCCTTATAAACAAATAACACTTATATAGATTCCTTTTTCCATGATATATATATATATATATATATATATATATTTTTGAAAGGTGATATTATTGTTATTCTGGTTAAGTAATGAATCAAATAACTTTTCAGACCTGTTGTACTTGTTTCGATAAATGATAAATCCAAGTTACTGAAATTATGTTTCATCTTTTATAGATCTGTAAGGATGTTGTTGGTGGAGCACCCTTCATGAAACATCATCCGTGTCATTCAACTGTTCACCCCCACCCCCGCGGCTATAGTATGTATTTTCATTGTGTGGATCATTTGATAGACACTTATTTTCGAAATTGTAAGGCGAATGTTTGTGCAACATTGCCTTTCTCAATTCCGGTTTCTTCAAACCTTATAATAGTTGTTTGTTCATTTGTTGAATATATGAATTAATCGTTTGCGGGGCGTTACAAATGATATCGAGTTGATTACTAGACGAAACTAAGCCTCAGGCTGAGACATGGTTGGGTCCACTTTGAGACACTGAGTTATAGGGTGTTACATATGTAGACATGTCAAGCCTAAAAAACTGAGAACATAACAGTAATTCATAAGGCTTAATAGATTCGATTTTTTTTGGTGCGGTCCCAGTTGAGGCCGCATTCAAAGTCTAAGTAACAATTAATTTAATATTGCCTTGATGAAGGCTTGAAGAGGATAAGAAAATTCAACACAAATTATAATAGAAAAGAGGAAATTTTGTTTTGTGGAACGTTCATGGAAAAAAAATAAAAATAGTGAAGACTTTTTGTGATTAATAGGAAAGAACATACATTGATTAATTTGTTGAGGTTGCTGGGACTCACTGGGCAGCACTGGACTGGATCATTCATTCTCTCAGCAAAAAATGGTGAAAATGTTTCCTACCTGTTTTGACGATATTCTCAAACACCTCTCCGTCGTGGAAAAGCACCCCGTCTATCTTTTATTCTGGTTCGGAATCGGAACATGAGGCTTTTTCAGGCTCATTTGAGATTCTTTCGGATGTTTTTATGGTGCTTTCCGGATCGTGATGCAAACCTGCTTTCCGATTTGAATTTCATTGCCACTTCCATCGCTGAACTATACAAACTTGAAGAAATACATCGCCGCACATATTTTGCTCTTAAGAATACTGAATATGATTCGTTGATTGCAACAGTGGACAATAAGATTCGCATGCTGGAATCAACAAGTATCGCCAGCATTTGATATTGTGTTCAATGAAAGCTGAGCCTTTTACACCTAAAGAGACCATGGAATTTCTTGATTCTGTCCATGTTAATTTAAATGATGCTCTCAAAGTCAAATATCAACTGGATGAGTTTCAACCTATGAAGAGTCAAGTTGAAGCCCTTGAAGAAACAGTGTTCCTACTCAGGAATTTGGTTTACTATACACCTATGGCTATGGGTGGGAGAAATTCAGACGAATCGTTCGGTTGCCTTACAACGTTCTTATTTTGCATTTCTCAACGCTCTTCTTCTGATGCAAATCCACAAACCAATTTAATTTTCCAATTCAATGTTCATGACTGGGCTAACAAGGCTGTTTGTTTGTCACTTTTGCATCGGCTAACTGATAAGGAGGATGAAGAAACGTCATATGGTAAAACACCGGATACAAGAAAATTCACAATATCTGCATACCACGGTTCCTTACCTCCTTTACCTTGCAACGCGAAAATGTGCTCATCCGGAAAGGTCTCAATGATGGGTATTGGTTCCTCCTCTCGAACCAAACGACTCAGATGATTGATATATGTCAACTTTATAACTAAAATTTATAACATTTTATAACATATTATTAATAATTTTATCTAAATATCTTAAAAGATATTAATATAACTTATAAAAATCTAATAGTTACAAATAAATAACGTAATACAAATTATAACTTTTGTTATCAGATTTACCTGTGGTTTTGTTGTTTTTGAATTATGCAGGTATTATATGATACAAAGTAGAAGAATCGGAATCGAAAAATATAAAAATCTGATCAAGTGGCTGATATTTGTCAAAACTGGCGTAGGCCGGAAGAAGCCGGTTCACGCCGGATTATGTGATGATTAAAACAATGTTACTCGACATAAATCGTCGGCGAAGTACTCAAAAACCGTTATTCAAGCGCGGGACGGATCGATCTCTCGCGCACGCCTTGGACTGTAAAACTCAGCCTATAAATAGCCCTCATTTATGAAGAGAAAAAACCGTACCAATATATATATCTCTATCTATATATATATATATTATCTTATCTACTCTCTGTAAATATTATTTCAGTAGGCATTTTGCCATAAATAGTAGTTATAGTATTGTTGTAATATTTGGAGTAATTATCAAAGATTGTTGATTTAATAGCCGTTGCTACATTCAGAGGATAAAACGCCCAACCTCAACAATTGTATTCGGTAATATTCTAATATTATTATGTTTATTATTTACATAAGTATCTATATATTAGTATTAATAATGACTATAGGCTAATTATACAACTAGCCAAGACATGTAATTGAGCTATTTTGATCTTTTAGGGAAATGGATGATGACTATGTTAAAATTTGATTAAAAATTGAATATGATGAATCTTTTTCTACTTGGACTAATTGATGACCCGTATTGGCGTAATTAACCGGTATGGACGAGAGACATAACCTAATCATGAACCCGACCAGAGGCGTTAGGATATGAGAAAAGAGTAGAAAGACTGGAAGGTAAAATTGGCCGTCTGACAAACGGAACCCTCTTTCTTATCCAGGGACATAATATTTATACTCAAGAGATTATCATGTCAAATCATTAGGTTTAATTGAGGTTTTACCAAGGAGGAGACATAGAACAAATTAGTGCACTCGTATTTATGAGGAAATTGTTAATTGAGGAGTATACCGTTTCACATAATCAATTACACCTTAAAACAGGAAGTTCGATCACATCCATTAAACTAAAAGAGATCATGGTTCAATAATATTGTCTTGGTTAGTTCTTATTATATAACTATCTATATTAGTATTTATTATATTGGTATCTATATATCTATACATATATATATATATATATATATATATATATATATTATCTATATATCTAATTATTTATTGCATTAGTATCATATTAATAACCCTATTTGGTAAGGATTGCGACTTAGATTGAGATAATAACAGCTAATTGGTGTTTAACCACGTTTTGAATTATATTTTCATTTCCCTGAGGGTACGACCTTGATTCACCAGACTAACCTACAATTTGACCCGGTACATTGCCGGTAAGATTGGACATCCAGTTTAAGACGATCAAGTTTTTGGCGCCGTTGCCGGGGAAACGACGTTAATTCATTGTGTCTATGGTTACTGATGAGGGAAAAATTCACAGTTATTTTCATAACATTTTACCCCATTTCTGATATCATTTTGAGCACTTTTGTATCATTTCTAGTCTTTAATTCCTAAATTTCATAAAAATATATAAGTCATGAATATTTTATAAAATATCGTATTTTTATGTGTTTTTATTAGTTTTTTATCTTAGGTTTAAGAAGGATTGAGTGTAAATGTCGGATTTACGTTTGGTATTTTGGTGGTTTATTGCGAGAATTATAGGTTGACCAAAATCCCAAGTCTTCGACACGTTTGGAGCCTAAAAGAGGTATTTTAGGGATATAAGAGTGTGCCACTAAGCTTAAGTGGTCAGCCATTTCGATGGTTAGTGAATCACTAACGAATTATATCTTCGACAAACAAATGGCCATTAAAACGGCATTTTCTGAAGAAGTGTCCTTCATGAAAGTTGTAGATCTTCAAATAAGCTTTCCAACGCACTTTGAATCACGTCAATTGGATGTCTACAACTCAAGATATGGCCATTTTACTAAACTGCTGCGATCAGTATAGGCGAATTTTGACAATACGGATCGAAATTTTTACCCGGATCGATCCTAGATGTTCCCGGATCGATCCGGCTGTTTCAATGATGAAAATGAACATGCTGTTCATCATCTTCATCAGCCATATACATTCATATACATACATATACATACATACACATATTTCCCAAATCCATCAAAAAGCTTGGGCTAATTAACCTCTCTTCTCCAACCTCTCTTCTCCAACCTCTCTTCTCTTCTTCTTCTCCTCCCCTCTTCTCCATCGTCCATGATCATCAAGCTTTTTTTTTTTTTTTTTTGTGATATAATTAGATCCATATATATATATATATATCCTTATATATATATCTATTCTTAGTTTTTCTTCTTTTGATCTTCTCCATCTTTTTATTTCTTCATCACCATCATTTTCATCACCATCATCTTCATCACCATCTCTTTTGGGGCTATATATATATATATATATATATATATATATATATATATATATATATATATGTCTATGTATGTATATATATATGTATATGTTTTTATATAAATTAGTTAAAATATCGTTGTAATGGGATAATTATCAATAGATTAATGTTTTTGAAATTTTTTATTTACTTTTACGCACTTATAACTATATATATATATATATATACTTTTATGCACTTATATATATCTATATTATTAAGCACTTATTTACTGTTTTTCATATGATGTTGAATTCGCTTTTACTTACATGTCTTTAGTATAATTTCTTTAATCATTCCGTTGTTATCACCATCATGAGTAACTAAATTTGTGTATAGTCGAATTATGTAAAATCGAGTAAACGCCTACAAAAGGATTAAACGGGAGTTGTGTAGCGCGTAATTTTATGTTTTAATGATTAATCCACGCCCTAAAACTTATTTTAAACGTCTTTGAATTAGATTGATCACGCAGTTCACTACCACACACATCGAACCTATAGATGTATTTTGCGGTGAGATGTGGGATAAGGGTTTTAGGATCGTTGCGTAGATTCGGCTTAGTTGTTAGGACCGTTTCCAATCTGAGAGGTTTGTCATCGTTGTTGAGCGACTCTAAGAGCGTAATCATGTTAGGTTAATCGGTTTTTAAAGGGAAAATTAATTAACTTCACATAGGGTGTTGAGTGAGAGTTGTTCAGACCTTAACACCAGAATTAGGAGTTGGCACCCGTAGATGTCGTTAAATTACTGTGGAAAGGTAGGTTGGTTAACACACGCTCCCTGTCAAATCTTCTCTTAGGGGTAAAAGTAACTCGTTGGATCATAATTCGGCTATACCTTTTAATAACTAGAACTACAACCGTTAGTTAATCTTTACTTTTGCACTAGTATAATATCTCCCTACCATAATCTTGACCTGAACTAAGTTCTACGTTGACTTTGGTACTTAAACGTTATTCCCTGTGGATTCGACCTTGTTACCATTATACTACTGTTGACCCGATACTCTGTCGGTTAAAGTTAGCAGTTAGTTATTTTGCTATCAGTTACTACTTGCATTAGTTCAAAATTCTTGAGAATAAGTCAACACTTTTCTTAATCTCATTTCTATTTTTTTTTTTGTTTCTTTGGTACTTACATCATTGGTAAGTAGCCACGTGTTATTTTTATTGTTTTCGTGTTGTTTTCCATTTTGTAGTTGATGACCCGAGCGGTAAGGCCCCACTTACTCCTTATAAGCTGATATAAATACTTACACGAAGGCGATTAAGAGGAGAGAATAGGCGTGGTCAAACCAACCAAGGACATCTTGAAGACAGATCCCCAGGAATCATCAACTCGAGGTACGGAAATGGCGAGGCGGTGAAGAAACACCACCTGAACAAGGGCTTGCTCATGCCCAAGGACATGGACAAAACCTCAATAATCCTAATCCACCATTACAAAATCTTCCTCCACCACCAATTCCCAACAACCAGAATCTCAATAATCGGAATAACCAGAACCGAAACCAGAATAATCATCATAATAATAACCCACCAAACCCAAGACCTATTTGTGATCAGACCTTGAGAAGGAATGAAACTAACAATTCAATTCGTTTACCCAACGATGGAGCAAATAATTTTGAAATAAAATCCCACCTTTTTGGCTTAATTGACACGAGAGCCCAATTCCTAGGAGAGGATGACGAAGATCCACATCATCACCTATATCTTTTTGAAGAACTATGTAACACAGCCAAAAGCCAAGGTGCTCATCGTGAATTAACAAGAATGTCAATGTTTCCTTTTTCCCTAAAAGGAAGGGCAAGAGACTGGTTTATGTCACTCCCACATCATTCATTGATAAGTTGGCAGGACATTCAAACAGAGTTTCTAAAACAATATTTCACTCCGGGTAGGAATTTGGAATTGAAGGTCGAAATTGCTAATTTTAGACAAGGATCCGAGGAAACACTTGGAAATGCGTGGGAAAGATTTAAAAAACTATTAAGAGCCTGTCCTGATCATGGTTACTCTCTGGACATGCAAATTCAACTTTTCTGTCGTAAATTAAGAAAGGACTCACGTGCTGATGTTGATCATGCATGTGGGGGTTCTTTAATGATGAGTGAAGCACAAGTTGTTTACGATGCTATTGAGAAAATTTCTAAGAATAACCGAATGTGGGAACCGGTTCTAGCACGAGGAAAGTAGCATTTGTAGGTGAATCTACATCAAACTCAGAAGTTTTAGCACACTTGGAAAATCTTAGTAGAAAGTTTGATGTCTTGCAAGGAAGCAAGAATCCAAGCTCGGAAGGAAAGTTATCAAATGAATATTCGAATGATGGTATGAGAAATGATGACAATGGAATTGAAGACTCCGAAGGATATTCGAGGGAAGAAGTGAGTTTTATGCAACAACATAGGAATTTGAATAACGCTTACTCAAACTCATTCAATGCCATTAGAAGAGACCATCCTACCTTTCGTTGGTCTGAAAACCCAAGTAAGCAAGGACAACCACCCTATCCAACTCAGTACAAAAGCTCGTATAATGCGAATGCTCAAAATCAAGGTTACCAGGGAAATTCTTCAAATCAAAACCATCAATCACCACCCAGATCATACCCACAACACACCACTCAAAGTATACCAGTTACTCAAAGCTCAACTCAGCCCGTAGAAGGAGTTGATAAGTGGGAAAAATTAATGGAAAATATGATGGGTGTGATGTCTACCCAAGCTCAGAATATGGAAACCATGATGACTTCTATAGGTACAGTCACTGAGGATATGAGTACTTTAAAAACATCTATGAGTGGACATGACACGAGGATGAGAACTATAGAAGCATCTGTACGAAATATGGAAGATCACCTGAGTAGGGAAGGAGAACGAAAGAACAGTAGACATCCGGGAGGATTACCTAGTAATACTGAAAGGAACCCGAGAGAGGTGAATGCTGTTATTACCCGAAGTGGAAGGGTATGTGGAAGTAACGGAGTAGAAAACTCCGGAAACAATGAAGTATAAGATGATTTGGATGATAAATTCGAAAAGGACTGGGAAAACAAGGACGAACCAGAATTCAGTAAAGAAGAAGAAGAAACCATTGATGATTTCTTAAGTCGTGATAAACATGTTGAAGCCGAAAGCAAAGAAGAGGAATGGATCAAAGTCCGAAGAATATT
The DNA here is from genome assembly GCA_026214975.1 of Gentiana macrophylla. Lineage (NCBI taxonomy): Eukaryota > Viridiplantae > Streptophyta > Magnoliopsida > Gentianales > Gentianaceae > Gentiana > Gentiana macrophylla. The sequence continues at coordinate 125,889,883 of CM047809.1, read as the reverse complement.
GAAAAATCCAAGGGCTAGCGATTTACGGACCTTATTCAATGAACATGTCAGAAAGGACGAGGATACTGACAGTACAGTCCAAGTGGGGAGTAGCAACACTCAACCAACAGAACAAGGGAAGAAGAATTCAGGACAAATTTCAAAGAAGATAGTGCAGGATCATGACACATGGCGACCACCAAATGCTCAAACATTTAAGGAAGCATCACCATCTAAGGAAAAAGGTAAGGAAGGCATGACTCCAAACCCTAAAATTATTGACCTTGAGTCTTTACCTTACCCACCCAGAGATCAAATTAAAAAGTTGAAAACGGATAAAAAGTATGCACGTTTCCTTGATACATTTCGTCACCTTAATGTCAATATTCCTGTCATTGAAGCACTAATCAATATGCCCACTTATGGCAAGTTTCTTAAGGATATTGACAGACCTAAACCTAACCTTGGAAACGACGCCAGAAAGCTGACGGACATTACCTAGGCTATACAGATCCTAACCGGCAGTGTACCGGGTCAAATTGTAGCTCTAGTCTGGTGAGTCAGGTCGTATTCCTCAGGGAAAACATGGTAATTCTTTTAAGTGGGGTTAAACACCAAGAAGCTATTATTAACTCGATCTAAGTCGCAGTTTTATCAATTTTATCAGGTTAGATTATGTTAGTAGTTAGATTGTTAGTAAAGCAGTAAATAAATATATAAATATAAAAATAGATAATATATATATTTTTGGATCTAGCCAAGAATACTTTACTGAATCAATATCTTTTAGTAGAAATAAATGAGACAGATCTTCCTTTATTCAAGGTGTAAATTATATATGAATCGGTGTACTCCTAAGCTAGACAACTCCTCCTCACACGAAACAGCGTATGAAATTGTCATATGTCAAATGTCATCACCCAAGGTCCACAAATCGCCCCATGCTAATCTTAGTTAGTACGAGCAGTACCGAGTACAAATCTACCCGGATAAAAGAGGTTATTCCGTTCGGTCAGACGGCCGATGTTATTCAAGAGGCTCCGGTTGTCAAGCGGATCGATTTAACACAAACAGAGTAGTTTCAATTAAACTGTGATTTTAACATTATTAAGATCTCGAGTACAAATTTCAATAAGATTCATCTTTCCAGGACAAATCTGCCCCCGGGTAGGAAATAGGATTCCGTTATCACGTTTTCACTCGGCCATTTTTACCCTCCGGTCTTTCTATCCGTACATTAAGTTCAAAATAGAAAGAGATTCATCATAATTAATTTTAATCATTTTTACCATAGTCAATCATCCAGATCTATAAAAAGAATAACTAATTCAGATTCATATCTTGGCTAGATATATTTTTAGCTTAACATTATTATAGACATAGTATACATCATACTATTAGAATAGATTACCGATTACAACTGTTGAATCGGGGTCATTTCCGCCAGATCTACAATCTTCGATAATTATTCTACCTTTATAACGATACTATAACTACTTTATTCATATATATATATAGAAACAACAAACATAATACTTTAGAAAAATACCCGATTACAGCTGTTGATTCAGAGGTTGTACTCTTCCGGACATTACAACGACTTCAGCAATACCGAACTTCCGAGATTTTCCCGAGCATTACAACGGTACTAATTTATTTATATATAAAAAAAACATATATATACATACATAGACATATGTATATATACGGGCCCAAAATAAAATAAAAAGACAAAAGAGATATAGATCTATATATATATCATATATATGTATATATGATCTACAAAAAAAAATAAAAAGAACAGAGACGGAGAGAAAGCAGAGAAAGGGAAAGAAGAGGGGCATCGATTCATCTGCATCTGCTCTCATATATATAGGCAAAGTGTAAAGGCCGGACCGGTCCTGAAATGGAGCCGGACCGGTCCGGTATCCATCATTGCTTATGACTCAGCTGGATCTAGATCCTTCGATTGTGTATTTATTTGTAATAAAACTTCTAAAATTCATGTCTTGAGTTGTAAACCTCCAAAAATTGCAAACGAAATGCCAAAATTACGGTCTCGAGAAATTCTACAACTTTCATGAAGGACTCTTCTTTAAAACGTCTTCTTGAGTTCCTCGTGTTCCTCCGAACGTTTTTCGACATTTTACGAAATTGAATCAATTAGCCACTTGACCACCATTTGAGTTGTAGAAGTCCGATTGACTTGATTCAAAATCCATTGGAAAGCGTTCTTGAAGATATACAACTTTTATGAAGAAAACTTCTTCAGAAAATGTCGTTTTGATGAGCCATTCAGTATTACGAAGATATTTGGGATTTCTACTAATCCGAATTGATTAGTCAATTGACCATAACTTGAGTTGTAGAACTCCAATTGACGTGATTCAAAGTGCGTTGGAAAGCTTATGTGAAGATCTACAACTTTCATTAAGAAGTCATCCCCTGAAAATGCCTCTAAGCTGGGTCAAATCTCCGTCGAAAACATGTAACAATTTAAGTACTTAGGAAAATTTGTTCCGTTGAACTCGTAAACTTGTGGCACCTTCTTCTAATCCTCTACACACATATTTTAGACTCAAAACATGTCGTTACGTGGAATCTTGGTCAATATATAATCCTGCAATGAACCACTAAAATACCAAACGTAAATCCGACATATTACACTCCGGTTACTAAACCGGTACAAAACTTATAAAAACTTATAAAAATACGATAATTTATATAATAACTACTACTTATACATTTGAATAAAACTTAGTAATTTTTACTTGATTTGATACAATAATGCTCAAAATGGTATCAATATTGGGGTAAAATGTCGTAATAATGATCATAAATTTATCTCTCATCACAACCCCCTACTTAGCTTTTGGTCGTCCTCGATCAAAACAAGCGATAAAACAAAATGAATAAGAGATAAATTCATGAAGATAGAAGATATAAGAGACAACCAGATGTTGCAACCGTATAGAATTACAACCAGGCGTTAACCTCAATATAAATGTATAACAGAGTGTGTGTGTGACAAGCCTTTTCAATTTCCACTATCCTCTCTTGAATAAATCAAGCAAAACACACAAATATCCATTCAGACAGCCCTAATGACTTTCCTAGGTATAAGCAGTAACAGTTCCACACAAAGTTCTTCCGAGTACTTATTAGGATAATCCCTAAAGCATATCATTCAGTTTATACTAGGGATAGTCAGAAGATAGCTAAGTTTTCAACCACTCTTAAACAAATTTTTTTTTTTTGATGAGTTTAATTTCACATTTGTAGCATATGCCTTCATTCCCAGCAATAGGACATTTCGTGATAACCCCCTAGCTGGACTACTATCATCAGGCAGTCGGGAGCTGTAAACCTCATAGTGATATAGGACGTTTCGTGATAACGCCCTACTGCACTCAAATCATTGGTAGCTACAACCGACATATAGATAGTTCATCTTTATTTTAATTCCACTTAACTTATATCCTTTCTATCACATTCAAACCTTCAGATATTCACAGTACACGTTCAAAAGTTAGGTACTAAGTTGCTGCTATTTCTAGGATAAACCACTAGGATACTGAATGGATACAGTTTAAAATTTTCGTTTCAATATCAAAGGCTTTACGTGAAAGAATTCATGTTACACAAATATATTTGGAATTACAATGCACTTACGGTTCACGTTGGTTATACACATCCAAATTGATTATTACATCTTCAAATCCATGAAATATATATCTTATACAGTTTATTTTAATCAACTAAATAATGCTCGAAAAATCAAAAACTAAGGGATTTATTGATACAAAATAAACATTAATTCCATTGCTAGACCAACGACTCCACTCCCCACTTACGAACTTACATTGTCCTCAATGTAAAGTGAGTGTAAATAAGTTGTTGGGAAAGCAATGGTGCACTAAAACAAGTCAAAACAAATACTCGGATGATAAAAAAAGGTGGATGGGTGGGTTAAAGTTATGACCTCCTCAATTCCATAGTATTTGAACTAATACATGTCACACGTTATTTGAAATTTAAAACCAGACTAGATCATGATATGAATATGTGACAAAGTATTAACTCGAGTCTTTTATACCCAGATCCTCAAGGGTTATTTCAAATCGTTCTAACAATCTAAGTCCAAGAAATGATGCATTTGAATTTTCTCTTTTTTCCATCGAGATTTTCGGTAACCGCCTAATCGTTCCTTTTAATGTCATTCAAACATTCATCCTAAGACTTGATGAAACAAAATGAAAATCAATCCTAAGTATTAGCAAAGTATCATCCAAAGTATGAGTAATTATTATATTTAACATTTTTACGGGCTGCCTCCCGGTAGCGCTTTTGGTTAACGTCGTTTGCTCGACCAAAATGATAAGGATTAACTAATATAATATACTAAACAAAACGGGATACTTCTAACAATTACTCACAAAAGCACGTAACAATTAAGCACATAATCCACTAAAAATAAATGCTTAAGGAGTAAAAGGAAGGATAGTACCCGTCATTGACTACATTTATAGTCTATAGCCAGACTTTACCGTGCTTCAGTTTTTAAGGCACTGGTGGTGGGTCATCCTCACGCACCGCATCCTTCTTCAATACCGGTTTCCAACAGAGGTTAGACAATTCCCACCAATCCAAACGATTCTTGACCTTTTCCTTTGATTTTCGAGCTTTAGGTTTGCGAGCTTTCACATTATTTTGAAGTCATCTTCTTCAATTACTCTGCGTGTTAGTACAATCCACAAAAAAAAACACAAAGTGTACACACAAGAACAAGATTCTAGTGTAATGCATGGATATTTCAATGAATTGTAAGTGTTGAAGACAACGCTCTCATGATTAACTCCCAAACTTCTCCTTACTAAAATCGTCAAGAAAACATACATACTTTTTATCCAACTTCATCTTTGTAATAGGGATAGAATGTATACCTCCTTACCCTTGTCATTAGATGAATATGGTAAAGCTTCCTCGAATGACTGTGTTTCATCATTCTGCACCTTTTTCTTCAAAATATGCATTGGATATGGTGTTGCCTTATCTGGTTGAACCGAGATGAATTTGGGTTGAGTTTGGATAAGGTTCGGTTTGAATTGGCCCTTTCAAACTTGGTTCCTTCCAACTGCTTCCAATTCGATTATTTCTATTTTTATTTTATTTATTAATATTCCCTTGGGCATGATCAAGCCCTCGCTCAGGGTTTCATCACTAGTTTCGATCATTCTCGTATTTCGATTTGAAAATGATACTTGGTCGATTTCCCGATCGATATGACCGCGTTTACTCTCTACTCTTAACTGCCTTTCGTAAGTGTTTAAATCAGGCCTATAAGGAGTGAGTGAGGCCTTACCACTTCTGGTCATCAACTATCGAAAAATAGAAAAATAACTTGAAATAGATAAAACCACGAATCGGATGGTGTTTCATTTATCGATTTGGCCCGTTTTCATAACTCGATTTGACAATTCTTGTGGAATAGAAAATATCGAATAGAAATTAACACGAAATCGATAAAAAACCACATTTTTTTTCTCTCTCCCGGTAATTACCGACTCCACTCGGTATTTACCGAGTGCGATTTTTTTTTTTTTTTAATTGGTATCTTACCAATAGGTAGGTACCAACAAAAATAAACGAACCGCGTTTACTTTCTACTATCGAAAATAGAAAATAACTCGAAATTGGTAGAAGAAGAAAATTGGTAACTAAAAGTAGGTAGGTACCAACGGAAAAATAAAAAAGAACTGTGATAAGAAGAGTGTTGACTTATCCTCGAGAATTTTGAGCTAATACAAGTAGTAACCCTAGACACAAAGAAATAAATTAGCGACGTTTTCCCGCAACGGCGCGCCAAAATCTTGATGAGATCTAAACCTAACCTTGAAACGACGCCAGAAAGTCGACGGACATTACCTAGCTATCTGAGATCCTAACCGGCAGTGTACCGGGTCAAATTGTAGCTCTAGTTTGGTGAGTCAAGTCGTATTCTCAGGAAAACATGGTAATTCTTTTAAGTGGGGTTAAACACCAAGAAGCTATTATTAACTCGATCTAAGTCGCAGTTTTATCAATTTTATCAGGTTAGATTATGTTAGTAGTTAGATTGTTAGTAAAGCAGTAAATAAATATATAAATATAAAAATAGATAATATATATATTTTTGGATCTAGCCAAGAATACTTTCTTGAATCAATATCTTTTAGTAGAAATAAATGAGATGATCTTCCTTTATTCAAGGTGTAAAATATATATGAATCGGTGTACTCTAAGCTAGACAACTCCTCCTCACACGGCGTATGAAATTGTCATATGTCAAATGTCATCGATCCAAGGTCCACAATCGCCCCATGCTAATCTTAGTTAGTGCGAGCAGTACAGTACAAATCTACCCGGATAAAAGAGGTTATTCCGTTCACGACGGCCGATGTTATTCAAGAGGCTCCGGTTGTCAAGCGGATCGATTTAACACAAACGGAGTAGTTTCAATTAAACCGTGATTTTAACATTATTAAGATCTCAAAGTACAAATTTCAATAAGATTCATCTTTCCAGACAAATCGCTTCGGTAGGAAATAGGATTCCGTTATCACGTTTTCACTCGGCCATTTTACCCTCCGGTCTTTCTATCCGTACATTAAGTTCAAAATAGAAAGAGATTCATCATAATTAATTTTAATCATTTTTACCATAGTCAATCATCCAGATCTATAAAAAAGAATAACTAATTCGATTCATATCTTGGCTAGATATATTTTTAGCTTAACATTATTATAGATATAGTATACATCATAATATTAGAATAGATTACCGATTACAATTTGTTGAATCGGGTCATTTCACTTGAGATCTACAATCTTCGATAATTATTCTACCTTTATAACGATACTATAACTAGTTTATTCATATATATATATATATATATATAGAAACAACAAACATAATACTTTAGAAAAATACCCGATTACAGCTGTTGATTCAGAGGTTGTACTCTTCCGGACATTACAACGACTTCAAGAATAATACCGAACTTCCGAGATTTTCCCGAGCATTACAACGGTACTAATTTATTTATATATAAAAAAAACATATATATACATACATAGACATATGTATATATACGGGCCCCGAAAATAAAATAAAAAGATAAAAGAGATATAAATCTATATATATATATCATATATATGTATATATGATCTACAAAAAAAAAAAAAAAAGAACAGAGACGGAGAGAAAGCAGAGAAAGGGAAAGAAGAGGGGCATCGATTCATCTGCACCTGCTCTCATATATATAGGCAAAGTGTAAAGGCCGGACCGGTCCTGAAATGGAGCCGGACCGGTCCGGTATCCATCATTGCTTATGACTCATTTGGATCACAGATCCTTCGATTGTGTATTTATTTGTAATAAAACTTCTAAAATTCATATCTTGAGTTGTAAACCTCCAAAAATTGCAAACGAAATGCCAAAATTACGGTCTCGAGAAATTCTACAACTTTCATGAAGGACTCTTCTTCAGAAAACGTCTTCTTGAGTACCTCGTGTTCCTCCGAACGTTTTTCGACATTTTTACGAAATTGAATCAATTAGCCACTTGACCACCATTTGAGTTGTAGAAGTCCGATTGACTTGATTCAAAATCCATTGGAAAGAGTTCTTGAAGATATACAACTTTTATGAAGAAAACTTCTTCAGAAAATGTCGTTTTGATGAGCCATTCGTATTACGAAGATATTTCGGGATTTCTACTAATCCGAATTGATTAGTCAATTGACCATAACTTGAGTTGTAGAACTCCAATTGACGTGATTCAAAGTGCGTTGGAAAGCTTATGTGAAGATCTACAACTTTCATTAAGAAGTCATCCCCTGAAAATGCCTCTAAGCTGGGTCAAATCTCCGTCGAAAACATGTAACGATTTAAGTACTTAGGAAAATTTGTTCCGTTGAACTCGTAAACTTGTGGCACCTTCTTCTAATCCTCTACACACATCTTTTAGACTCAAAACATGTCGTTACGTGGAATCTTGGTCAATATATAATCTCACGCAATGAACCACCAAAATACCAAAGCGTAAATCCGACCACGACACTCCGGTTACTAAACCGTACAAAAACTAATAAAAACTTATAAAAATACGATAATTTATATAATAACTACTACTTATACATTTGAATAAAACTTAGTAATTTTGACTTGATTTGATACAATAATGCTCAAAATGGTATCAATATTGGGGTAAAATGTCGTAATAATGATCATAAATTTATCTCTCATCGATATCCTCTCGAACAAAAACGTTTAGAAGAATATGAGAACATTTGCCTTAATGAAGAATGTTCCATGAGTTGTTACAAACACAAGCTTCCTCCTAAACTAAAAGACCCGTAGTTTTACCATCCCATGTGAGATTGGGGTTTTTGTTTAAGAAGGTGCTTTGTGATCTCGGAGCCAAAGATTAATCTTATGTCTTATGAGGATTATAGGAAACTCGGAATAGGAAAACTTAAAAACACCGAGATGACTCTCCGGATGACGAGATAGATCTATTAAAGCGTCCTAAAGGAGTCATCGAAGATGTATTGGTTAAGATAGATAAGTTTTACTTTCCAATGACTTTGTAGTCATGGAAATGGAAGAAGGATTTTCAAAGACCTCTTATTCTAGGTCGACCATTTCTAGCTACAGGGAGAACCCTTATCGATGTCCAAAAGGGTGAATTAATTTTAAGAGTCAATGAAGATGAGGTCATTTTTAATATCTTTAAAGCTATGAAACATCCATACAAATCACAGGAATCATGTTCATTCATAGAAACTATATCTTCTATGTATATGAATCATGCTGAATTACAAATTTTTGAAGATAAGCTCGAAGAATGTTGAGCCTTATCTATCTATGAAAGAGATAACCAGGAAATGAAAGAAGTCATTTTTTATCTCGACACAGGAAGTTCTTTTGAGAAACGACCATGGCATCGTTATTTGGACTTAGAACTGGATGGCCGTATTGAAACCTTCAGTAGAAGAACCACCAAGGAATCTGGAATTAAAACCTCTCCCTTCGAATCTCAAATATGCTTTTCTTGAAGCTGATAATTTGCTTCCTGTTATTATTTCATCATCATTAACCAAGTCACAGGAAGATCAATTGCTGAGAATGTTAAGACAACATAAGAAAGCGTTTGGATGGAATGATGTGAGATATTCAAGGAATAAGTCTGAGATTTGTGTACACAAGATCATCTTGAACGAAGGAGCCAAACCGTGTATCCACCACAACGCCGCCAACCCAAATATGCAAAAAGTAGTCAAGAAAGATGTTATTAAACTACTGGAGATGGGGATAATCTTTCCCATATCAGATAGTGAATGGGTAAGTCCCACCCAAGTAGTACCAAAGAAGGGTGGATTCACGATAAAGGAAAATGATAAACATGAATGGATTCCAACAAGGGAAGTCACAGGATATCGAATGTGCATTGATTTTCGCAAACTGAATGAGCACACTAAGAAAGACCACCATCCGCTTCCGTTCATAGTACAAATGTTGGAAGGGCTAAGTGGACATAAATTTTATTGTTTCTTGGATGGTTATTCAGTCTATTTACAGATATTTATTGCAGCAGGAGATAGAGAGAAAACGACTTTCACTTGTCCATATGGAACTTTTGCTTATAAAAGAATGCCGTTTGGATTATGTAACGCACCAGCTACGTTTCAGAGATGCATGATAGCAATATTTTCAGATATGGTAGAAAAGTTTTTAGAAATCTTTATGGATGATTTCAGCGTTTTTGGAGACTCTTTCGGAGAATGTCTCTTACACTTAGAACGTGTGCTAAAACGCTGTGAAGACACAAACTTAGTTTTAAACTGGGAAAAGTGCCATCTAATGGTATCAGATGGTATTGTTTTAGGTCATCGAATTTCTGAAGAAGGTGTTGAGGTAGATAAAGCCAAAGTTGAAGTAATTAAAAAGTTACCTCCACCAGTAAATCTAAAAACTCTGAGAGGATTTCTTGGACATGCTGGTTTCTATAGAAGATTTATTGCAGATTTTTCCCACATAGCGAAACCTCTCAGTCATTTGCTTGAAAAAGAAGTGCCATTTAAGTTTGATGACAAATGTATGGAAGCATTTAAAACTTTGAAGGCACGGTTGGTAACTGCACCAGTACTAGTGGCACCAGATTGGAACTTACCGTTTGAACTTATGTGCGATGCAAGTGATCTGGCAGTCGGAGCTATTCTAGGTCAGCGCCATAACAAAGTATTGAAGGCAATCTACTATGCATCCCATACTTTAAACGCAGCCCAACTTAACTATGCCACAACAGAAAAGGAGCTACTCGCTGTAATCTTTGCTTTGGACAAATTTCGATCTTTTCTCATTGGTTCTAAAGTCATTGTTTACACCGATCATTCAGCATTAAAGTACTTGTTAAGTAAGAAGGATGCGAAGCCTCATCTTCTTAGATGGATTCTGTTACTTCAAGAGTTTGACATTGAAATTAAAGATAAAAAGGGTAGTGAGAATGTAGTAGCAGACCATTTGAGTCGTATGGAGTTTATCGAAGAAGAAGGAAGGACAGGAGATCAAAGATTCATTTCCAGATGAACAACTCCTCATGGTTGATGCTCCTCCAAGAATGCAACTTATTAAAGCTGGTAATATACCCAAGGAGAGCTCGCCATGGTTCGGTAACATTGTCAATTACTTTACCTGTGAGTATATTCCATCTCATTGGACATGGCAACAGAAAAAGAAGTTTTTTTATGATTTAAAATTTTACTATTAGGAAAAACCGGATCTTTTTCGAAAGTGTTCGGATGGCATAATTAGGAAGTGCGTGCCCGATGATGAGATTTTAAGTATCTTATCCTTTTGCCATGATCGTGAGGCTGGAGGCCACCATGGAGGGTGGAAAACCGCTTACAAAGTTTTGCAATGTGGTTTATACTGGCCAACACTATATAAAGATGCACACCGCTATGCACGGTTTTGTGAATCATGCCAAAAATGGGGGAACATTTCTAAAAAACACGAGATGCCTCTCCAACCTATATTGGAGTGTGAATTGTTTGATGTCTGGGGTATTGATTTTATGGGCCCTTTTCCTCCATCATTTGGTAAGAAAATCATCTTAGTAATGGTCGATTATGTATCCAAATGGGTAGAGGCTGAAGCTCTTCCCACTAATGATTCCAGAGTAGTGTTAAAATTCCTTAAAAAGAATATATTCACGAGATTTGGCACTCCGAGGGCTATCATTAGTGACCGAGGATCACATTTTTGCAACCGTCCATTTACAAAAATAATTGAGAAATATGGTGTAAAACATAAACTTGGTACACCATATCATCCGCAAACTAGTGGACAGGTAGAAGTATCTAATAGAGAAATAAAAAGGATCGTGGAAAAAACTATTGATTCAAACCGTAAAAACTGGGCAGAAAGACTAGATGATGCATTATGGGCGTACAGAACAGCCTTTAAAACACCGATTGGTTGTTCTCCTTATAAATTAGTTTTTGGTAAATCTTGTCATCTCCCTGTTGAATTAGAACACAGAGCCTTTTGGGCTATTAAATTTCTGAATTTTGATCCTAAGGCGGTTGGTGATCATAGATTACTTCAGTTAACAGAACTGGATGAGTTTCGTCTCGATGCTTATGAAAATGCTCGAATTTACAAGGAACGCACGAAATCTTTCCATGATAAGAGGATCTATCGTCGTAAGTTCCATGTAGGTGATCGAGTACTCTTATATAATTCACGTTTGAAGTGGTTTCCAGGTAAACTTAAATCAAGATGGACAGGTCCATATGATGTAACGAAAATCTACAAGTCGGGAGCTGTAGAATTAACTGATGGGAACACGACTTTTATAGCCAATGGCCACAGAGTGAAATTATTCGTAGAAGAAGAAGAAATACCTCTAACAAGAGAGGTTATGTATCTTAGCAACCCTCCAACAGATTAAAAAAAAAGAAGAAGAAGAAAAGTTTTGCTATCAACTACAAACTCAGCCGATTACGGGTACAATCTTTCCTACTTACTTTTTATGCATTTTAATTAGTTTAGTCTTTTACCGGATAGACATTAAAGAACTGGATACCTTTTCTAGATAGAATGGGAGTTTTTCTGTTACTTATAAAATTAGGTCTTGATAAAGATGTCGCATTTAAGATAGAATATTTAGTTTTTAAAACGAATAAGAAGTTGTTGAACGAAGCTAGAGCGAAAGCAGTATGCAATGGACAATCAAGAAGTGCAATGAAACGAAGGGCAAAATTCCTAATGAGGTGAAGAATCTGTGGAAAGGGTGAACACAATGGAAGATGTTCAGAAAACACAACCAAATCCCAGGATGAGTGTTTGAATGTCATTAAAAAGGGAATGATTAGGTGGTTATCCGAAAATCCCGATGGAGATCAAAGAGAAAATTCAAATGCATCATTTCTTGGAGAAAGGTTGAGAGAACGATATGAAAGAACTCTTGAGGATCTAAGGATAAGAAGTTTCGATTCGACATAATTATCGAAAGTTTCGAAATTTTTACCTATATATAGCACCAAACAACATGCTAAATTTTGTGCACCTTCATTTCTCTCCTCTACTGCCTAGTAATACGGTACAAAATGTCCACTCATTCTTCTCCGTCAGTTAATAGTTACTCTCCCCCGTTTTACCCAAATGTTGAAATTCCGGATTATCAACCCTTATTTTTTAATCCCAATGATTATCCGAACCACACAGCCCAAGACCGTTATTTATCCAACTTTAGTCAGTCCCCCATTTTACTTGAAAAAAGGTCTTAACTTTCGAAAAATGAACGAGTGGGGATTTCTGCGTATAGAAGGCGGTGGGTGGGACCGTTTCGTTCGTACACCAAGGGGCAAGGTAAATGTTACTCTAGTCCGAGAATTTTATGCAGCTTTGTCAGAATCTATTTCTGTGGAGTCTACTCGTTTTGTACGTATTCGTGGTTGTATTGTACCATTCACTCCCTTTATCATAAATCAAGCTTTTCATATACCCCTTGTCCAGACTACCCCGAATAGTCATTACGAATCACAATGGAAGCTTTTCAAATTCTCTTTCCAAATTACAACCGTGATCGTGTTGTGTCCACCTCAGCTTTGCTTCCTCATCTTCGAACCTGGAAACATTTTATAAATTCACGAGTTTTTCCAACTTTGGACTTTTCTGAAGTTTCTGATGATGAGATGTTGCTTCTTTATGCTATTACTATTGGAGCCATTATTGACCGGGGAGTCCTAATCCATAATACGGCCATCAACTTTGCACTCGGTAGACGAAACTTTCGTCAACCAATGCCTTATGCATGGTTGATCTCTAGGATCTGTGTCCGTTTTGCTGGAGTTCCAGAATCTGCATCGGATAAGATTTTTCCTTCTCGTCAACCTCATCTAGGGTTGCTCCCATTAGATGTACCACGTGGTTCGTCTATAGTAGAAGAATAGAGGAGTAGTTTAACTTGTGTGCAATATCAGGAGATAGCATTGCTAGGTTTAGTTGATTTGAATAATATGTTTTAACTCTTCAGTTGTTTAGTTTCTTTAAGTTGTTTAAGTCTTAAAGTTTGCTTCCAGTAGTAACTTTGTTTAATTATGTTTTCGTATCTTGTGTAATATTAATATTTGTTTTTCTAAAAATGTTATGATTTTCTGTATTATTTTCTTTTATAAACGATTAGTTCATAAACGACTTCGTTATCACCTTAATTAAAAATTCATTTTATTTTCTACCCAACTTTTTATACTCACTTATCATCGGGACGATGGCAGTTCCTAGTGGGGAGTAGAGTTAGGTTAGTAAATAAAATGAAATTATTATATCAAACACTTAAACACTTAGTTTGATTATCCTTTAGGAAATAAACATGATAATATATAATTATTACAATAAAGGTAATATTTTTGGAAAGAATAAGTTTCTAATTAAGTAAAGTAAACTCGATATATTATAATTATATTATATATGCCTATCTTAATATGATTCTAAGTATGTATAATGTTTGGGGTGGCTTTGCATCATTAAACAAAAACAATTTATAAACCCTAACCTATATGCAAAACTAACTCCTAACCGGCCGAATACCGGGTAATTGCTAGCAAAGCGGAATAAGTAAGGGGTCGATCCACAGGAAATTGGGTTGTTGAACCTAGTTTTATTAATTCCTTTCAATTGTTACTTATGAAAACAAATAAACGAAAGAACAAACATATAAACACATAGAACAGATGAAATAAATCTAAGCTATAACAAATAATAGAGGAAAAAACATAAAACAAAGATACATGGAATCAAACAATATACAAACCACGTGATTTCAATCCAAGTTCATCTCATGATTTTAATTCAATATTGTGGTTTCACTTTTACACGAGATACGAACTCCTAATTCCTTAGTGAATCCGTTTCTCAAGCTATGAATTCCTAATCTCTTAGTGAACCCAATTTATCGATCTCTCTCTCTCGAATGTTGAGACCAATTTCATACAAAACGAAGGTGTAGATTCAAGTTAACTCTCGTATTTTTAGAATCTAGCAACCTAGATAATTAACCAATTAATTTGTCACGAATTAACGATTAAGGATCCTATCTTTCCATGGTGATCTAGCCGAACAACGATTCTCATCAACGTTAGACAACAATTAGCAACCAATCTCTCGATCTAGTCACGCAATAGCATAATAAATCATAGAAAGATACAAAACAAATCAAAGATCATAAGAATAAACAAAGGATTGAATAAATTAGAAGATAAACTCACATAGTTTGGTACAATGGATGATCTCCATGAATCAACAAACGAAAATAAAAGCATCCTAATCTAACCCGGATCACCCGAGCACAAGGCTCGGGTGATCGGCCTTGAAAACCTCAGAAGTGCGGCTGCTGTGTGTATTTGGTGTATAAAAATCTGATCATCAATAGGGTTGGGGCGCAGCTGTTTAAATAGGAAAAGTAAGTCGGCTAGGTCAAAAACGGATCAACGCACGCGTCTGCTCCGATGGACGCCCGTCCAGGTGCGTTGGCAAGACTCTGAATCAAATATCTCCTCCTGGACGCCCGTTTGATGTAGTGGGACGCCCGCCCACCGGACGGGACTTGGACGCCTTGATTCAAATGTCGATCAAATCTTGATTTTCTCATCTTTATCTCTTCTCCATCATATAAATCCGATCTTGCACCACTTTTAATCCTCTTTTTAGCTCGAAAATGTATATCTACAAGGGGGTAAAAACATGCAAACTGTAGAAATATAAAAATAGATAGAAAAATGACTAATAAACCACATAAATAGCTCGAATTTGCATTTTAATCCTTTTCATACACAACCCCTCAATATTTCAATTAAACTCCTACTTTTCTATAAAAAGTAATAAGATACGAAGAATATTGTTACGGAATAAAGCGATAAAAACCATAAAATTCACCGTTAACAACTCCCCCACACTTAACTTTTGTTCGTCCCGAACAAAATAATCAAAACTAGCTCACTTTCATGCAATCCACATAGATTCCTAACTCACGTAATAAAAGATACGACAAATATAGCAATTAATACCAACATAAAGATAGATTTAGTGTGTGTGAAAAGCCCTTTTCAATCTCCACTATTCTTTCGCACAAAATCCGTTCAAATAATCCTAATGACTTTCCTAGGTATAGCAAAAGAACTGCTCCACAAAAAGTCTTCCCGTGTACTTATTAGGATAATCCCTAAAACATATCATTCGGTTTATATACTGGGGATAGTTAGAAGATAACTACGGTTCCTACCAACTTTCCATAGTACCATTTGCCAAATTTTCTTTAAGATTAACTTAGTTCCACATATATAGCATATGCCCTCATTCCCATCAATAGGATGTTTCGTGCTAACACCCTAGCTGGACTACTATCATCAGGCAGTCGGGAGCTATTGAACCTCATAGTGGTATAGGACATTTCGTGATAATGCCCTACCGCACTCAAATCATTGGCAGCCACATCCGACATACACATATTTTATTCATATTATTCATCTTAGATTGGTATACAAACCTTAAGATATATCCCTCCTATCACATTCAAACCTTCAGATATTCACAGTACACGGTTAGAAATTAGGTGTAATGTTTACCGTTACTATTAAGCACAAGTCTCCCTAGGATAAATCACTAGGATAGTGAATGGATAAAGTTTAAAATTGTCGCTTCAATTTCAAAGACTTACGTGAATATGAAATGAATACTATCTCATGTCAGTAAAAAATGCTATAACTATCTCACAGAAGTTACAGACAATCATCGTCAGGAAACTACAACTAGCGAGCCTTTTTGTTTCAATTACATGCTCAAGATTTACAATTATCCACGTTTACTTTGAAAAATTTTAAATTTTTGCCAAGGAATTCACATTTGCTTGCTTTTCGAAATATAGCATGATATAACTTACCCAATTAGACACCCCCCCACACTTAAATCACATTATGTCCTCAGAATGTGCAGATAAAAGAAAAAAAACGGTTAAGGAAACTTAGCTGATTTTGTAATGATCCGAAGATTGGCTGAAGAAGGACAGATAATCGATCCGCGGTTCCGAGGCACGAGATGTCATATGTATTCCTTTCCAGATTCACTTCCAAGGCTAGCTTAACAAAAACAACTAAAAATATGCCTGCACCACTCAAAGAAATATGGCAGTATCTCGGGGGATACGGGGGAATACAACATGTCGCGCAAAAATATAATGAAAGACAAGAAATAAGCACATGATATAATGGCTCAGATGGAAAAATCACCACATTGTGGAAAACACACAGGACACCTAAGCGTCAATTATAAAGCCACAGAGGCTTACTATACAAATAAGGTCCAACATGTGCATACAGAAATAATGATAGAGGACACTACAAAGTGGCAGGGCTAGGTGCACTAAAAAGAAAAGAAAATAATAATAATAAAAAAAAAAAAAATACAATGCAACTAAATGATATGCAATTATACTAAAAAAAAGGCAAAAAGAAAATAAAGAAAATAAACTAGCCCAACTAATTCCATAGATGTCGCCCTAATCTAAGCACGGTCAAGAATATAAACGTCTACTAAATAACGCCACAGAAGCGTAACAAAATTTGATTATGCAAAGCCACAGAAGCTCACCATGTAAAGTGTAGACGGGAAGATGATTGGACATGTAGACGGCCCCTAAACAACCCTAACATCCTAGATAGATGGCAAAAGGAACAGCATAAATCAAATTGGAATCACATCTAAATAGGTGAGTTACTCAACATGGACTGCAATAGATGGAAAGAAAACCATAACGCTGAAAGAACAGGACATCTACGCATATACAAAGGCCACAGAGGCTCACAATAAAACATCCATGTCAATTAATGAAGCATGTATATAAAAATTAATCAATTATTTAACATGGATTCGTAGATGGAAAGATGTAAACATGCAAGTTCAGAACATCTACGTAAAAATAATTAGCCACAGAAGCTCGTATGAAAATATCCACGTCAAATAAAGCATTAAAAATCAAGTCAAGAAAAATTTGGAACCTGAACGTGCGTTCCTTCTTCCAAACGGGCGTTCGCTGGAATTTCAACCACCAAGCGCCGTTCAACAATTCAGCCGCGCGTTCACCTGCGTGTTATGGACTGGTCGGGCGTTCGCTACCTTGAACGCCCGCTCAAGCATCGAATTTGCAAATGTAAACGCAGGAAAAACACAAGAAACCCTAA
The DNA here is from genome assembly GCA_026214975.1 of Gentiana macrophylla. Lineage (NCBI taxonomy): Eukaryota > Viridiplantae > Streptophyta > Magnoliopsida > Gentianales > Gentianaceae > Gentiana > Gentiana macrophylla. The sequence continues at coordinate 125,872,124 of CM047809.1, read as the reverse complement.
ATAGCTTAAAAGATCATCAATTCAAAACAAACCAGAACATACATCATACATCACAGCACCGCAGCCCCATCAAATTATAGCACAGAGGGTTAGATTACATACAAACATATAATTCACGTTTCATAAATTGAGTAAAAAAAAGTTTTGCACATTCTTAACCCAATGGTTATCGAAACACGGCAAAATAAAAAAACCTCAATTTATTTACCGGTACTTTTTTATTGAAAGAAAAAAAATAAATCGTAACAAAATAGAAAAATTAACTCAATTAGATTCAACAAAAACACCGATTCCCCGGCAACGGCGCCATTTTGTTTGGGGTGGCTTTGCATCATTAAACAAAAAAATTTATAAACCCTAACCTACATGCAAAACTAACTCCTAACCGGCCGAATACCAGGTAATTGCTAGCAAAGCGGAATAAGTAAGGGGTCGATCCACAGGGAATTGGGTTGTTGAACCTAGTTTTATTAATTCCTTTCAATTGTTACTTATGAAAACAAATAAACGAAAGAACAAACATATAAACACATAGAACAGATGAAATAAATCTAAGCTATAACAAATAATAGAGGAAAAAAACATAAAACAAAGATACATGGAATCAAACAATATACAAACCACATGATTTCAATCCAAGTTCATCTCATGATTTTAATTCAATATTGTGGTTTCACCTTTACACGAGATACGAACTCCTAATTCCTTAGTGAATCCGTTTCTCAAGCTATGAATTCCTAATCTCTTAGTGAATTCAATTATCGATCTCTCCTCTCTCGAATGTTGAGACCAATTTCATACAAAACGAAGGTGTAGATTCAAGTTAACTCTCGTATTTTAGAATCTAGCAACCTAGATAATTAACCAATTAATTTGTCACGAATTAACGATTAAGGATCCTATCTTTCCATGGTGATCTAGCCGAACAACGATTCTCATCAACGTTAGACAACAATTAGCAACCAATCTCTCGATCTAGTCACGCAATAGCATAATAAATCATAGAAAGATACAAAACAAATCAAAGATCATAAGAATAAACAAAGGATTGAATAAATTAGAAGATAAACTCACATAGTTTGGTACAATGGATGATCTCCATGAATCAACAAACGAAAATAAAAGCATCCTAATCTAACCCGGATCACCCGAGCACAAGGCTCGGGTGATCGGCCTTGAAAACCTCAGAAGTGCGGCTGCTGTGTGTATTTGTTGTATAAAAATCTGATCATCAATAGGGTTGGGGCGCAGCTGTTTAAATAGGAAAAGTAAGTCGGCTAGGTCAAAAACGGGACTGAACGCACGTCTGCTTCGATGGACGCCCGTCCAGGTGCGTTGGCAAGACTCTGAATCAAATATCTCCTCCTGGACGCCCGTTTGATGTAGTGGACGCCCGTCCACCGGACGGGACTTGGACGCCAGTTCAGTGTCGATCAAATCTTGATTTTCTCATCTTTATCTCTTCTCCATCATATAAATCCGATCTTGCACCACTTTTAATCCTCTTTTTAGCTCGAAAATGTATATCTACAAGGGGGTAAAAACATGCAAACTGTAGAAATATATATATAGATAGAAAAATGACTAATAAACCACATAAATAGCTCGAATTTGCATTTTAATCCTTTTCATACACAACCCCTCAATATTTCAATTAAACTCCTACTTTTCTATAAAAAGTAATAAAATACGAAGAATATTGTTATGGAATAAAGCGATAAAAACCATAAAATTCACCGTTAACATATAACTACAAATTTTTATCAAATATTTTCATGGAATTAGACAAGTATACTTATATTTATAATTAATGTTTTAGAAAAACTTTCTTTCAAGACAAATTATGAGTCCGGAATCAGATTAGGGATGACGATTTTTGGCATAACTTTGACTCAACCATAGCCAAATGGCCTACCGAACATAATTTCCAATTTTTTCCCCATCTCAGCCTTGTAGAGTGGCCAGACCCCACTCGAAATTAGCCATTCATATTTAACCGCATTATAACCGACCCTTAGCCTAATTTGGTCTACATTCCCTTGGCATCCCGCAAGTTTAGTATGTACTTATGGATAACGGTGACGACATCGGAACTAAGAGTCGGTACATTAAAATGGCACAAGTTAAGATTGGTACATTGTTATTTGGAGGTCATTTAGCCATATTATGTTTGTTGATTTAAAATATAAAAAAAACACATGAGAAATAAGAGTTATTGAAGGCAATGGTGCAAGATTATTAGACAGTATCAGGATGTTACCGAACAAGATATTTTTGATCAAGAGTTGAAGGTATAAGTACGTACGACTTGCTCTTTCTCTTTTGATTTTCCTTTTTATCTTTTCGATTAGCCAACACCCTGAGCCTGAACATTACAAGCCACTTTGCCAACTTCTTGACCTAGTCTTTGATTCCGGATATTCATTAGTGGCGATTGGAAATATTTCTAAAAATATTTTATATTTATTAAGTAAAGCATGGAAATTTCATCTAAATAATGTTTGATAATTAATTTTATAAGCTATACACACTTTTTATTTTTTAAGAAAGACAAAAATAATATGATAATAATATTGACAGAGTACTTTACTGAATTAGTAACCTAATCTAAACAATTACATTATTTTCATTGTAAATTTATAAATTATCGCTTATTTTTCTCGAGGACGATCAAAAGCTAAGTGGTGAGTAGTTGATATATGTCAACTTTATAACTAAAATTTATAACATTTTATAACATATTATTAATAATTTTATCTAAATATCTTAAAAGATATTAATATAACTTATAAAAATCTAATAGTTACAAATAAATAACGTAATACAAATTATAACTTTTGTTATCAGATTTACCTGTGGTTTTGTTGTTTTTGAATTATTCAGGTATTATATGATACAAAGTAGAAGAATCGGAATCGAAAAATATAAAAATCTGATCAAGTGGCTGATATTTGTCAAAACCGGCGTAGGCTGGAAGAAGCCGGTTCACGCCGGATTATGTGATGATTAAAACCATGTTACTCCACATGCGTCTGACAGAAGTACTCAAAAACCGTTATTCAGCGCATGAGATCGGATCAGTCTCAAGACGCCGAGACAAAAACTCAAACTTATAAATAGCCCTCATTTATGAAGAGAAAAAAAACCAATACCAATATATATATATATATATATATATATATATATATATATATATATATATATATATATATATATTATCTTATCTACTCTATGTAAATATTATTTCAAAGAGAGCATTTTGCCATAAATAGTAGTTATAGTATTGTTGTAATATTTGGAGTAATTATCGAAGATTGTTGATTTCATAGCCGTTGCTACATTCAGAGGATAAAACGCCAACCTCAACAATTGTATGGTAATATTCTAATATTATTATGTTTATTATTTACATAAGTATCTATATATTAGTATTAATAATGACTATAGGCTAATTATACAACTAGCCAAGACATGTAATTGAGCTATTTTGATCTTTTAGGGAAATGGATGATGACTATGTTAAAATTTGATTAAAAATTGAATATGATGAATCTTTTTCTACTTGGACTAATTGACAGCCCGTATTGACGTAATTAACCAGTATGGACAGAGACATAATTAACCTAATCATGAACTGACGAGAGACGTTAGGATATGAGAAAAGAGTAGAAAGACTGGAAGGTAAAATTGGCCGTCTGACAAACGGAACCCTCTTTCTTATCCAGGGACAGAATATTTATACTCAAGAGATTATCATGTCAAATCATTAGGTTTAATTGAGGTTTTACCAAGGAGGAGACATAGAACAAATTCGTGCACTCGTATGAGGGGAAATTGTTAGCTGAGGAGTATACCGTTTCACATAATCAATTACACCTTAAAACAGGATGTTCGATCACATCCATTAAACTAAAAGAGATCATGGTTCAATAATATTGTCTTGGTTAGTTCTTATTATATAACTATCTATATTAGTATTTATTATATTGGTATCTATATATCTATATATCTAATTATTTATTGCATTAGTATCATATTAATAACCCTATTTGGTAAGGATTGCGACTTAGATTGAGATAATAACAGCTAATTGGTGTTTAACCACGTTTTGAATTATATTTTCATTTCCCTGAGGGTACGACCTTGATTCACCAGACTAACCTACAATTTGACCCGATACACTGCCGGTAAGATTGGACATCCAGTTTAAGCCGATCAATGATCCGCCACAGAATTTTCCACACCTTTGCGATCTTTTACCTCAAAATCAAATTCTTGTAGAAGAAGAATCCACCTAATCAGCCTTGGTTTCGACTCCTTCTTGGATAGAAGATACTTGAGAGCCGCATGATCTGTAAACACAATAACTTTCGAACCAAGTAGGTAAGACCGAAATTTCTCAAAAGCAAAAACTACCGCAAGGAGCTCTTTCTCCGTGGTGGTATAGTTGCATTGCGCTGAATTCAACGTCTTGGACGCATAGTAAATCACATAACTCAAATTTCCAACCCTTTGCCCAAGAACCGCCCCCACAGCATAATCACTAGCATCACACATTATCTCGAATGGTAAAGTCCAATATAGGGGTTGTATGATAGGGCTAGAGGTGAGCTTATCCTTCAAATCATTAAACGCTTTCTTGCATTTTTCATCAAACTCAAATTGCACCTCTTGTTGCAACAACCGAGACAATGGTTGTGCTATCTTTGAAAAATCCTTTATGAACCTCCGGTAGAATCCTGCATGACCAAGAAAACTACGAATATCTTTGACATTAGAGGGGTAGGGCAATTGAGTGATAAGATCAACCTTGGACTTGTCTACTTCAATACCAAGAGGACACCACATGGCCTAACACAATACCTTCTCGAACCATAAAATGACATTTCTCATAATTTAAAACAAGGTTCGTTTCAATACATCTCTTTAAAACTCTTTCCAAATGATCTAGGCATTGATCAAAAGAACTACCATAAACCGTGAAATCATCCATAAAAATTTCAATGCATTCTTCTAACATGTCTGAAAATATGCTCATCATGCATCTTTGAAAGGTTCCAGGTGCATTACACAGTCCAAATGGCATGCGCCTAAATGCAAAAGTCCCGTATGGGCATGTAAAATTCGTTTTCTCTTGATCCTCAGGGGCTACCATAATTTGATAGTAACCTGAATACCCATCTAAGAAACAAAAGAAAATTTTTCCAGCTAAACGCTCAAGCATTTCCTGAATAAACGGGAGTGGAAAGTGATCTTTTCTAGTCGCAACATTCAATTTACGAAAGTCTATACACATTCTCCACCCCGTTTGAGGTCTCATGGGTACCAATTCATTTTATCATTCGGAACCAATTGAAAGCCAGACTTTTTCGGTACTAGGTGAACTGGGCTTACCCATTGACTATCAGATATAGTATATATAATTCCTAAAGCCAACATCTTTAATACTTCTTTTAAAACAACTTCCTTCATAATTGGGTTTAACTTACTACCGAGGGTCTCTACCGGTTTGGAGTCGACTCGAGCAAGATCATGTGCATGCAAAGGATGGGCTTATCCTTTGATATCAGCCATTGTCCATCCTATCGCTTCCTTGTGCTCCTTCAACACCCGGATTAGTTCTCCTCTTGCAACGATCCAACCCTTTTGCAATGATTACAGGAAGTGTTTCATTTTCCCCAAGTAAACATACTTAAGGTGTTCCGCAATACTTTTAGATCAAGCTTTGGTGCCGCGATCAATGACGGAACAATTTTTCGGTAGAAAGCAGGTGTAATGGCGAGAAATGGAGAAGAATACAGGAATGAATTCTTTTGTGGAGTGCAAGGACATGATTGCTTCTTTAAGTTCCTCATTCATCCCACTATGTATATCCCCATCTGTCAAACTTCTTTGCAACACATATTCAATCTCATCTACCACATGGTTAGTTTCCCAAACATCATACACCAAAGAATCAAGCACATTAACATGACAAACGGACTCAGAATCAATAGGGTAATGCATGGCCTCAAAAATATTATAAGTGACAACTCGACCATCAAACTCAAAAGTTAGAGTACCCTTATCAACATCTATTTTTGTCTTTGCCGTTTTCATGAAAGGTCTTCCTAACAAGATAAGAGACGGTTGTGATGAGAATTGATCATCCATGTCAATAATGTAGAAATCCACCGGAAAAACTAGCTCATTTACCTTTACAAGTACATCTTCAACCATGCCCTCAGGATATGAATTCGACCTATCCGCTAATTGAATTACAACCCTTGTTTCTTTTAATGGTCCTAGGTTCAATTCATTATATACGGACAACGGCATGACATTAATGGATGCACCTAAATCAAGCATGGCCTTTTCTATCCTTTTATGCCCTATGATGCAAGGTATAGCATAAATACCTGGATCCTTACATTTCGGTGGCAACTTTCTCTGAATAACTGCTGATACATTCTCATTTACCGTCACTCTCTCATTTGATTTCAGCCTCATTTTATTGGTACAAAGCTCCTTCAAGAATTTTGCATACCTCGGAACTTGCTTAATGGCTTCCAAAAGTGGAAGATTGATTTCAACCTTCTTAAAGGTTTCCATCAAAGCTCTATCCTCTTCCGTTTTTTATCTTTAGCTAACCTGCCAGGAAAAGGTGGAGGAACAACAAATTTAGGATTAGTCTCAATAATATTTTCATTTACCTTTACAGTTGACTCATCCTTCTTTTTATTCTCCTCTTCCTCCTTTTTCTCCTTCCCGGCCTCATCTTTCAGAGGTGGATTTTGCAATTCCTTGCCGCTTCTCAAAACTACGGCATTCACATTCTCCTTTGGATTGATGACCACTTGTGATGGGAGCTTTCCTTGGTTTTCTTGCAATTGACTTACCGTGGAGGCTAATTGAGACATTTGGATCTCAAGATTTCTTTGTCCTGTTCTTGTCTCAGATTGAAATTTTAAGTGGTCCTGCTGTATTTTCTGGACCTCTTGTTGTACAGTTTGTTGCAAAGATGAGGTCAGATTCTTCATCATGTCTTCCATAGAGGGCCCAGAAGGTGTCAGTGCTTGTGGTTGCTGGTATTGCGGCTGAGGCAAAAATTGTTGTTGTGTTCCTTGTGGCTTATGGCTAAAATTAGGATGATCCCTCCTGATTGAGCTAAAATTCACCCAACAAAAACAATTTATAAAGACTCGAAACCGTGGGTAAACTAACTCTCTAACCGGCAGTGTACCGGGTCGATTGCTAGAATAGCTACAGGAGTACGAGGTCGAACCCAAAGGAATCGTGTTTGCAAGTACCAAAGTGAACGTATTGCTTAGTCTAGATGAACAATCTTTTCAAAGTATTTTTAACTACAACGACTCTAAAGTGATCCCTACTAACAAGTTTAAAGATAAGAAAGAGAGAACGAAGATTGAATTACTAGGTTTTAACGATAAATTAAGGGACATAGCCGAACCATGATCAAAATAGCTAGTTTCACCCAAAGGAACGACAAAACCGGGAGTGTGCAATAAACGAACGAACTCTTACATTCAACTTCACGGGCACGTACTCCTAATCCCGGTGCTAAGGTCTGAACAAATCTTCCCCAACACCTTATGCCAAGTCAACTATCCTTCCCTAAGGAAGATTCATTCACAAGACAATATATGCACTAGAGCCGCCTTTGAACGTTAAAACGAGTAACCTCACTCTAAGAAGTGATCCTAGAACCCTTTTCCCACATCTCTCTATCTGAACAACTCTCAAGATTGATGTGTGTGATTTTTGACCTAGGTGATCAATCTAGCCCAAATCCGTTATAACAAATTCTAAGACGTGAAATATGCAAGATACAACAATAAAAAGCACTACCCACTCCCAATTTCATCACCCAAAGGGTGATTTCACCAATTTTCACATGATTCGACTATGTAGGTGCTTAGCTACTCATTATGCTAGTTAAAACATACACAAGACAATAAATGAAAGCCATAACAAGTAAAAGAGAAGATAAATATACCATTAATTTGCAGAAATTCGAGTTGAGATCCAAAAAGTACAAAATAAAGAAGTAATTAAAAGGTGGTCTCTTAGTGTTTGAAATGGAAATCTAAGCTAAGAAATGGAAAGATTAAGCTAATATTATGTTGATGTAAGCTAAGAGAAAGTATTCTAAGCAATTACAAAAATCGAGCAAGAAAATGGGTAGAGTTTTGCTAAGGAAACTAGATACATCAAGAAATAGTCAAAGGGGGGTATTTATAGTTGGGAGAAAAAATCTGCAGAAAAACGGTCCAAACGCACGTTTGGAAGCTAGAACGGGCGTTTGGAATCTTCAAACGCGCGTTTTGCATAGTTGAAACGCGCGTTTCGCATCCATTCTGGGCAGGGACTTGACTGTTCTTCATCCGAGGCAGCGTTTAGGAGGTTCAAGCGGCGTTTGAATGGCTTGAACGCGCTGTTTAAGGTGGTTTCAAAGCGCGTTTGGAGGGCTTCAGTCAGTATCACTTAGACTTCACGGCGCGGCGTTTGGGGGTTCAAACGCGCGTTTGAACCCCCCTGTTTCCCCAAATCTTCACTTTTCTTCCTTTTTGGCCCTCTTCTTGCCTCGATCATGCTTTTCACCACAAATCGTCATCTTCCGGGTCTTCGAGACACCAATACCCTTCAACATCATGAACAACCAAAAACATCCCAACAATTCCGGAGGGTAAAAATGCTCGGGAACGGGGTTAATATCAACAAAAAAGGGGTAATAATCCATCAGAGCAACGGATTCACTCCCCGTGCCATAAGCTCACAATAACACCCCGAAAACGGTCTAATTCACCCAAAAATGTGCTGAAAGTGTGGTAAACGGGGGTTAATTAATGCACCGGAGTCACGTAAAGTTGACTCCCATCACCTCCAACCTGGATTATACGTATTTGAATATGGATCATACTTCCTCTGTTGCTGCCTTGAAACCACCGCCGCATTCACTTGCTCGTAACTCTCTCTCTTGCAAAGTAGGACACATATCGCTTGGTGCCCCACCATCGAGCATACACCACAGGCCTTCACTTTATGCATCTGACCAGTCGCCATTTTCTCTACCAATGATGTTAATGTGTCAAGGTGTTGGTCAATGGCGGAAAAGTTTGCTTCGTTCACTGTTTGAGCCACATCCTCTCTTAAGCCAAATTGTTGCGCATTAGCAGCCATATTCTCAATCAACTTCTTGGCATCTTCGCATGTTTGGTTCATGAAAGCTCCACCACTAGCTGCTTCTATTATTTTCCTTTCCCTTGGTAGAAGTCCCTCATAGAAATACTGAATGAGTAGTTGTTCTGGAATCTGGTGATGTGGACAACTTGCAAGAAGATGATTGAATCGCTCCCAATAGTCAAACAAAGTTTCTCCTGGCTGCTGTCTGATTCCACATATATATTTTCTGATGTTAGAAGCTCGTGAAGCAGGGAAGAATCTTTCCATAAACTTTGCCCTCATAGCAACCCATGTTGTTATAGATCCGGCTGGAAGTGAATAGAACCAACTCTTGGCTTTACCTACAAGGTGTATGCGAAAGTTTCGAGTTTCATTTGATCCTCGGTCATACCTCGAGAGTCTCTGTGTGGTACAAGCCAAATGATGATCCATTAAATGCTTATAAGGATCTTCTACTCGCCGATCCACGATACTTAGGCGGTCGTGCATCGATGACATACGAACTCAAATGGTGGTCCATCTCCGGGAATGCTATGCATATGGGATGTTGATCGAAACCGAGTCGCCATTTCTCTTAACGCCCTTGCAGTGCTCTTGATTCTCTCGCCATCTCTTCGCACTCGATTTGAGATAAAACATCTTCTTGCTTGATGAATCGCTATAACCGATCTCCAGTGCAATATCAGGTGAAAGCGTGGATGCCTCGAGTTGCCTCTTAGCTTCTTTTGCTTCCTTTGTCAGTTTTTTTGCTGTCTTCTCGATTTTTGGGTCGAATATCAATTCACCTGTTCTGGAAGATCTAGGCATGCACTGAAACGATTAGTGTAACAAAGTCCTAGAAAGAAATAATACAATAGCCGTTCCCGGCAACGGCGCCAAAATTTGGTGTGTCGTTAAACCACCAAAATAAACACCTCCAACCTCTATAACTAGTATAGTAAGCGAGGATCGAATCCTCGAGGAAGCGGAAGATTATTTCTTCGAGAACAAAAATATAAAAATCCAATTTGTGGTGAATTAACTAAACGTGCAATAACTAAAATAAACAATTCTAATAATCGAGAGAGTGTGATTTCAAGTAGTGATTTAAAATCAAAAAAAGGAAGGCTCAGGTTGAAGTTGATTATTTCCACCTCGATTTTTCTCGATCGATCATTGATGCAAACAAAATACTCATTAATTTATTAATAAACCGACATGATTCACGATACGCGCAAGTAAACAACCTCTTCTAAATTCGATAATTAAGACACGGTCATTAATTATACTCTAATCGAAAGACACTCTCTAGACACGGTCATAAGAGTTTAGTGTTCGGCAAAGATTAATATTTAAGAGACCCGATTCGAATATTAACACACGCGGTTAATTTTAATCCAGATTATTCACCTTCGTAGCGGATTAACCAATGCGAACAAGTACAATCATACCACTCGTCACCTTATTAAATCGAATAAGCAATTACGGACTTATCGTTTCAATTGACAATCGATTAATTAGTTATATCAATTACCCTGAGAAATAATTAACCCAACTAATAATCGAAAAGAAATTATAGCAGGAAGATGAACAAATACTAATAAATCAATGAGGAAGAAACACACATTTGATCTCGCGATCAATTACATCGGCGCTTCAATACTTCTTCGATTTGGAATAAAAGAAATTATAAACTAACCATTGTTGTAGCAATCATAAAATAATTCAAATAATAAGATGGTGGTTTGATCACAATGGAGGAAAATAAAAAGCGGCAGCTTCGATCCTGTAGACGTCCGTACCCTAGCTGATGTGATATATGGAATTGATTATTTTCATCCCCTGATCCCAATTGCATATATATTCCATAAAATCCTCATTTCCACGTATTTTTCCCTTTGGCCATTGGGTCCCATGGCTTTTAAATGATCAACCAATCAAAATATAAGGATTTTAACCAATGAGAAATTTAAAACCTTTCAGCCAATGAGAAATTAGAGTGTTCCACCAATCAGCAAAAAAGTTCACATCATATGCGTCTTTTCCAATTCAGCACTTGCAAATTATCAGCTTCAAACTAGGATAACGGTATGATCATACCATTTCCAGACTCTTCTTTCCACACTTCCAAATTGTCAAAACGTGAACCATCTCTCTCATCTTCTAGCAGTAACATCATCTTTCAGCTACTCTTCTCTTTTTCGCATTTCACGACACAAACACTCCTCTAAGTCCTTATTACTGTCAATCCTACAAAACAACACCAAACACCCCGGAAAAACGCATATCTCCCTAGAAATGACCTCGAAAAAGCGATAAAATCCCAACCAAATATGCTCCTATCATCTCTCTTCATTGATAACGCTATTTGGTACAATTTGACTTGTCTATCTTTTGTCCTTAGAAAGATCAATGATATTCGATATAAGGTCAGGAACATTGAATTCGAGCCTCAAACCCAAGGAAGTCACATCAGCAGAACTGAATCTATCCCCCCTTTGATGAGTTCTATTGATGAAGTTGTGGTTGGCTTTCAGCAAGAGACAGAATTACTAATTGATCGTCTCGCTGACACTCAGAGAACTGAATATTGAAGAGTGGAATGCATCAATTTATTCATTCCCTTCTCTGAAGAAACTCGTTGTATTTGGGTGCTCTAAACTCATGGAGATTCCTCCTTGTTTTAATGAAGTTGCTACTTTGAAGTATATTCAGGTTCATTACTGTGAAAAGAGGGTGGCTGATTCAGCAATTCAAATTCAGAAAGATCAGTTCGATTGGGGGAATGAGAGTTTTGAAGTTGAACTAAGTGGTATCAGAGCATAGTTTAGTGGAAAGGATGCAACAAAGTACACAGATTTTGTTCACTGCCTTCTACACAGAGTTGTATGGTCTTATTGATTTGTGGTAAAGAAGATCATACTTGTTGTTTATATGAAATGATTTGAATTTCATCCTTGCTTATTAGAATTTTAAAAAAAAAACACTATATATTAAACTAAATTGTTTGTTTTATATATAAATTTCTTTCTCCATGATATTATTGTTATATTTAATCTGGTAATGTATTGTTATCCTATGTACATGTCAATTACTTTGTTTGAAAGAGTTTTGATCAGGATTCTGTCGCTCCTATTAATCCGGCTCATGTTGTGTGGGTTCGAATTATTCTAAGTGCTCTCGTTGCTTCTATTTCTTCTTCTGACATTGTTTCGTTTATTGCTCACGCCAAAAAATCCACTCGTGGTCGCATTAATTAAACAATTAAAAACGAATCGTAAGTGCAATAGTAACGGGTCTCTTTCTATTTCTGAATATACTTGGATGCTATTAAATCTAAAATCTGATGAATTAGCATCATTAGGTGCTCTAGTAGTTGTTAATAAGTACATTCAGATTCCACGAGCCGTCCAGGCCCGGTAAACAAATTAAAAAAAGGTGATGTTGCTTTGGAAAATTATTTGATATGCGTATCGAAGGCTTTATATTCGATTAATCGAGGTGAGTGCATTAAAAGATTATTTATCTGCCATTGTTGTTCTGTTCAGATTCCTGTCTCTGTCTTTGTAGCTTCATTTCCTTGTTGATATGAGCTTCAACTCTTCCATGTATGGAGTTTTAACTCCTTTGGTTGATTTTGGCCTAAAAAATTACTCTTCTGAATCTGTGTCCTCTCTGTTTTCTTTAATTTCTTCTTCTCTGTTTTAGCTCTTCCTTCCGTTATTGCTCTGTTTTAACAATATCAACACTATATAGTATGAACAATTTATAAACACGTGATCACAACACACACATATAAATATTGCATGAACCATAAATGACAAAACTGAAATAAGTAAATGCGAAAACTTACTAACTGAGACAAGTGTATTACTCTATCGGTATGACGAATTTGCGCTCAATTCGTGCTCATGATTTTCGCATTCGTCTCCCAAGATACAACAATCGTTTCCTTCCGTTCAAAGCGGCACTTCAATCGAGTAGAAGCCACGAACTCTAAAGTCAGGTGAGTAATATCTTCTACTTTTGAAAAAACTGCGCAGTGTTTATGATTGTATGTTTTTCGTAGAGATTTGGTATTGCTTTGGTGTGGAAAAATCATGTTAATTTTCATTCAAGATTGAAGAACTTATAGAGCAGAGGAAGTCTAAACAGTTGACCAGATCATTTATTACTCATTTTAGTCAAACTGGCCAGCTTCCAAAGGCGATACAGTCGTGATATGGGTTGAGAAGTGTCAGAAGTTTCCCTCCTCTAAACCTTTATGAAACTGTTTATTCAAATGACTTTGGCAACGTCTTTTCTCAGGTTTATTCATCTCTAGTTTGAGTTCTATATAGGATTTTCAGATCGGTTGAGAAAAAAAGGCATCAAAATAGATTTGAAAAACGAGAATGTCACATGAAAATAATGTACCAAATTGATTAGATTTAGATGATATAATGTAGAAAAAAAATAATGTGATTTGAAAAGTCTAAGGTAATGGAGAAAAATATAAGGTTTAGATCGTAAATTGCTATAAGTATTTCAGCGGTATAAGATACAAAAAAAAATAATGTGATTTAAAAAGTGTAAGGTAATGGGGAAAAATATTAGATTTAGATCGTAAATTGTTATAAGTATTTCAGCGGTATAAGATACAAAAAAAAATGATTGTGTCATGTTTTGAACCCATGACCTTATAGCATTTTTCCTTTACATTATACGATCTAATTTTTTTTAGAGAGAACGAGGAAAAGTTCTTTTTAATTACAAAATGAATAAATAGATGACACTCCTTTTTTTAGTTAAAAATGACAAACATTTTCAGACGGACAAAACTAACCTTTTTAAAAGGGACGCGCGTATAAACATTTGATTCACGTTATAAAATGAACAAACATTCGCTTCACGCTTGTTTGTTTTTTTTTTTTCAAAACAATAGTAACTTTTGATTTATAACTCCGATCATCGTAAATTTTTCACCAAAATTCATGTTTTTTTTTGCTCTTCAATTTGAGCCCAAATACGATACTCCTTCCGACGTATATTTTGAAAGCGAAAAAAATTTGTATTAATCCTGGGCGTTTTTCTTATAAACGGCCGTGAACTTTTGATTTGTAACACCGATCATCAAATTGTTTCACCAAAGTTCATATTTTTTTATCTTCATTTTGAGACCGTGTTTGATACCTTTTCGACGAAGATTTGAAAGTTCGAATTTAATCGCAGATTTACACCAACACAAGACGATGATCGATATCGGTAGTATCGACGTGACGTAGTATCGTGATCAATATCGTGAGTTAATCACTTGAATTAAGACTAAAAAGTACATCGACTAAAAGGTAATACATAGAAGAACAATACAACAAACTATAGATTTAGAACAATAGTACATCGACTAAAAGGTAATACATAGAAGATCAATACAAGTCTCAAACAATCAACTATCACCAAATTATAAGAAGGATATTCAAGTTCAAAGAACTAAATTATCATGTCCGGAATTCACAAGGTGTTGAATTACAAGTTCAATTAAGCTTATGAACTAGGCCTATCTATTACATGATGATACAATGTAGATCAAAAACCTCAGCACGCCAAGACACTCAGTAAGCCTATGAACTAGGCCTATCTATTGCATTAAGGCACCACAGATCGCGATATCGATGTCGCGATCGCAGATCAATATCACCGATCGATCGATGATGATCGATGTCGCAATATCGATGATCGTAGTATTAGTATCGCATACCAAGCATGACGATGATCGTGGCTCAAAAGGACTCTCCTATCGGTTTTTTGTTGCAAGGTTTATGTCCTCAAGTCATTGATATGAATCGAATGTCTTCTACGATTCAAACACTCATATTTACTTTTTCGCAGATGTTTCGATACTACTTTTCTTTAGGATCATTTCTTTTAGGCCTCTTCTTGTTCTTGGCTTCATAAACAAGTGCATTCTTGAACAATCTTCAAGTTAAGTATTCGATTTGCCTTTTTCAACACACTAACACTATCACAATGAGTGAGCTTGCTAATAATGCTTGATGCTTATGACATAAACAACTTTTTGATTAGCCTTAAATTTAGTCTTGGCCTCTTGTACTAGTTTCACACCAGAAAATATCTTTACCAATGAAGACAACTTTTTTTTCAACTAATTAACTGATCCAAACGATGAATGTTCGAGTTCAGCGACGACATGCTTCACTTAGTGGTAATTGTAGCTAAAACCATTAGAATCCAAAAACACATAAAAGTCAAAACAAAGCAACAAAAAATGTTTTCTTGACTCTATATGCTTTATGATACCATATACTAAAAAACTTCTTATACATACACAAATAACAATCCTACAACCAAAATAGAGAGTTTGAAGATGTTCAAAAGTCCTGAAGCTTTGGAATTAATCTTAAACTTGAAAAAAGAACTCTTTGATCCATTAAAAACAGATAAATAAATGAAGTCCATGCACTTTATTTGAGGTAAAAGGAAAAATTAAAGTAGTAGATCACTTTACAACTACATCAGATCCACAAAAGTTGAATCATCATCCAATAATCATTGGCTAGTGGGCACTTTCATCAAATTCATCTCAAAGCTAACCACAAATTACACACCAAATTCCAAAATCCAATTCTCATAAGCACATCGAGCTAATTCACTGCAATTTCCAGCTAAAATAGTCTCGCTTTTATCAATCAATCTCAAATCTAACCACAAAATCATATTTATCAAACCTGAACGGTGGTAGATTGAGGACTCGATTATCGTCGGCAGCGATCCCGACGGTGCAACATTTACAGTATCAACAGCGCTGCTACTTCTTCCGCCACTCTTAATGTGGCAACGTCTTGACCGTCTAGGGTTCCAATGCAGAGTGCCTTGGAATCTGCAGAAAGAAAGCCTTCATTAACCAAATCTTGGAAGAGGGTGGAGAAGGAGGAGGAGGACGGGAGGAAATGAGAGTTTGGTGGAGAAAATTTTTCATTTTTGGGGAAGAAAACAGAATGGGAAAAATTTGGGGTATTTTAGTCCGAACAGAAAATTATTGTCCTTATTGCAACTAATAAATTGAATGAGGATTAATGCTTTATTAAGGAGGAAAAATAGGACTTTTACCTAATTTTTCCTTTTTTTTATAAAAAAAAACCCTTTTACATTAGACCTCTTTGGGTACATTATACCACCGAAATACTTATAGCATTTTTTCCTCAACTTTTGCGATCTAAATCTAATAATTTATTCTCTTTAACTTAGACTTTTTAAATCAACAATTTTTTTCTATCTTATACTCCCTCTGTTTTTTTTATCTGTCGCAGATAGAAGAATCACACAGATTAAGAAAATAATTAATATGTCTAAAATAAAGTATTGGAAATGTATTTTTTTTATTTGAGATGTAAATACTTTGTTGGTAAAGAATTTTTTAGTATTGAAAAAGTATTTTTTTATTGGAGATATAAATACTTTTATTGGCAAATGAGAAATAAAAATAATAAATGATGATTAGAAATGTAAAATATGAGATAAATAAAAATCGAAAGCAAAATTTTGAAAAACGCGATGATAAAAAACAGAGGAGTAGCAATGTAAAGCATCTAAATCTAATCATATTCATAACTCACGATGCACGATGAACGTGATTCTTTAGTATTGGGATTTTTTCCGGATATGTATATTAATAAAACCAAACCATCACCCGAAAAAAATTTCAGTTACTGCCACCTGGATACATGCGTATGGTTTCTTGTCAATGGAAGTTTTTCGTTTATAGAGCACCCTTCATGAAACCCCCGGTATTCGGGACTACATAACCCGATTATATGGTTACACTATACTATAAACTTGTAGGAGCATCCGTGCTTCTCCGCACGGTTATGGCCCTTCAATATTTTTCTGGGATGGATTGATTTCATTCAGAGAGAAACAATAGAAAATGTTTGCTCATTTCATTTACAAGACACCTAGTTTATTACAACCATAATTGTGTTCTTGTTCTGATGAATTATATTTGTTGAAATTTTGGTTGATTGAAAAAGAAAAAAGAAAAAAGATAGCAATAAAGGCATATCCATGGGAAAAGAAAGTGTCTGGCACACAGAGCATCCATTCTTTTTTTTGGTATGGTCCCAGTTGAGGCCACATTCAAAGTGTAGAAACAATCCAATATTGATTGCTTTCAAGTCCAGCTTTCAAGAGGAAAAGAAAATTCAACACAAATTATGAAGGGAAAGAGGAAAATTTTGTTTGTGGAACCCGCCCCACATGGGAAAAAAAAAAGAGTGAAGATTTTTTTGTGATAAATAGGAAAGTTGTCTCAACCACATACTAGTATACTACTTCACAATAATTGAAAAGAATATACATTCAATTCAATAATTTCTTGTGGTTGCTGGCACAGGCACAGGCACTGGATCATTCATCCTCTCAGCAAATTAAAATGGTTAAAATGTTTCCTACCTGTTTTGACGTAAAGAAGATCATACTTGTAAATAAAACACTCAGACAAGAGTACTAACTAGGTCAAAAGTTACACCATTTGCACACACGTAACGCCCTTTTTTTACAACGTCTTGAGCACGACCTTTCTGCATCTTCAAGGTGGTGAGGCGCTGCGCAGACGCGTCGCGCAAAGACTCTCACAACTATACATCTACTTTAAGTATATATAACTTATAGATAGACTAATTGATCGTCTCGAATGTGGAAGTGCACAACTAGACATTGTCTCAATTGTCGGAATGGGCGGGATTGGTAAGACTACTCTTGCCAAAAAACTTTATAATGAACCGTCAATCAAACATCACTTTCATAAACGTGCGTTCTGTAGTGTTTCTCAAGTGTATAGGAAAAGAAATGTGCTACTAGACATCTTGAGAGATATATCTCTGATTGATGACCAAATTCGTCAAATGAGTGATGAGGATTTAGCTCATCGGTTGTACCAACGTCTTAAAGGTTTTAGATACCTTATTGATGTAGATGACATTTGGGATATCAATGTATGGGATGATTTGAAACATTCATTTCCAGATGACTGTAAAGGCAGTAGAGTAATTTTCACAACTCGTATCAATAGCATTTCAAAATCTACTCCTTGTCCACTCCCATTTCTCTCTAATGATGAAAGTTGGGAGTTGTTACATCAAAAGATATTCCATAAGAATCCTTGTCCTCCACATCTATTGAAGGTGGGAAAGTTGATTGCTAAGAATTGCAAAGGGCTGCCACTAGCAATTGTGGTAGGGAATTCTTTATATAAATTTTTTTAACTTTGTCGTTATCGCTTATTTAATCTCGACTAAATATCTATTTAAAACAAAAGGAAAACCTTATTTCCTGTGTTCCCGAAATTGCCCCAACCTCCATCAGCCCCAAAATCCCCAAAATTCACCACACTTAGCCAAATTCTCCATCTTCTTCTTCCTATCAACACACACATAACACACAAAACCTTGTTTTCCAATTCTTCCCCAAACTTTGCTCTCGTTGTCATCGTCTTTTCTCTTAAAATCGTTTACCTACCTCCACCCCGAGTATTTATGCTTCTTCTTATCAATCCACACGATTTGAATCGAATTTTCGCAGGAGGAGGATCTCAATATCGAATTGATTGGTAAGTAATATACAATTTGTTGTCTTTAATCGATTTAAGTGTGTTTTGTGTATTTAATCGATTTAAGTGGGTTTCGTGTGTTTAATCGATTTAAGTGAGTTTTGTGTCTTTAATCAATTTAAGTGGGTTTCGTGTCTATAATCGATTTAAGTGTGTTTAGTGTAATGGGTTGTTTGATTTATAGTTTATGATGAATTTGATTGTGAAAACGGACTGTGTAGCTCTGCTTTAATTTGTGGTATTGAATTAAGTGTGTTTATGATAATGCATGCAGATTAATTGCCAAATTGGTTGAATTGTGAAATGGGTTATTTTATTTGGAGTTTATGATGAATTTGAATGTGATAGCTCTGGTTTAATCTATGGTATAATGAATTGTTTGTTAGATTTTGTATGTGAAACTAGATTAGTCGTTGGTATATTCTTCTTGTTTGATATAATCGGTTTTTGTATTGTAGTAAAACATGAAGCTCAAATATGAACTAACATCGGAAGACAGGAGCAAAAAGTGTGCTTCTCCCTCATTCCCCCATAAATTAAACTAATGACTTTTATTCCGTGCAAGGCATAAAATTGCGAGGAACAATGTACCAATATTTTGAGCTTAAGCTCATGCCCTAGTGGTTGTCACTAGAATGCTGATTCCGCCTCACTGTGGTTGGAGGCCGGGTTAAAATCTCTCCCGTAGATTAATTAGTTCTTTCGTTTCCCGACAAAAAAAAATGTACCAATATTTTACTACATAATAATATATCTTTATATGATAATGATTTAGACACAGAATTTTGTACAGAAAAATACACAGAAAATGTAATCATATTGTAGGGTGTAGATGTAAATTTTGTGTATTTTTCAGTGTAAAATTATGTGCCTAAATCATTATTCTTTAAATAAATCAATATCGAACTTCAAAGCATCAAAGGTACGATACCCATTAGGAATTAACTTTTTTTTTTTTTTTTTTTGAAAGCTTAAAGAACGGAGGTTTTTTTATTTTTTTCTCGGAAACGAGAGAAGGTGAGGGGATTCGAACCCTGGATCTCCCACTGAATACTAGGGTAGACCCTAGTGGCTTACCACTAGAGTATGAGCTTAAGCTCAACGGAGGAATAATTGACTTTTGAAAATTAAGCGTAATGGAGTAAAAAAAATACAAAATTAGGGGAGACTAATAATTGGAAAAAAAAAATAAAAATTAGGGAAGACTAATAATTGGAAAGTTGTCACGACCAAGACTACTATTCAACACCTATAGTAATCAGACTGAAGAAAAATGTAATCACATTGTAGGGTGTAGATGTACTTTCTGTGTATTTTTCTATGTAAAATTCTGTGCCTAAATCATTATTCTTTAGATAAATCAATATCGAACTTCAAAGCATCAAAGGTACGACACCCACTAGGAATAAACATATTTTTTTTTTTTTTTTTTTTTGAAAGCTTAAAGAACGGAGGAATAATTGACTTCTGAAAATTAAGCGTAATGAAGTAAAAAAATTATAAAATTTGGGAAGACTAATAATTGGAAAGTTGTCACGACCACGTACCTGACAGCAGAGTTTACCTTTGACCGAGTCAATAGCTTATTTTGCAGTGTGCACCTCCGGGTAAAATTAAAGCTGTTGGTTTAGAAAGGGGTATTTTTGGTCAATTGCTCTGGATAGAGCAGAAATGCTCTGGCAATAGCACCACCTATAGTAATCAGACTGAAGAATCTATTCAATAATTTGTTGAAGTAGCTGGGACTCACTGGCACAGCATCATTCATTCTTTCACTCACTGCAAAAATGGTTAAAATGTTTCCTACCTGTTTTGACCATACTCTTCAACACCTCTCCGTCCTGGAAAAGCATCCCCCTCTATCTGATTCTCTAGTTCGGAGTCGGAACAGGAAGGTTTATCAGGTTCAGTTGAGATTCTTTAGGATGTTTTTATGGTGCTTTCCGGATTGTGATGCAAATCTGCTTGCCGATTTCAATTTCATTGCTACTTCCATTGCTGAACTATACAAACTTGAAGGAACAGATTCCTTCGCTCTTACAGATACTGAATATAATCAGTTGTTTATAAAAGTTAACGAGGAGCTTACCAAGTGTTACTGTTATGTCCAAGTCAACAAGTATCGCCAGCATTTGATATTTTGTTCATTAAAAGCTGAGCCATTTACAAGTAACGAGACCATGGAATTTCTTGATTCTGTCCATGTTATTTTAAATGATCTTCTCGAAATAGTGCTGGATGGGTTTCCCACAGCGAAGAGTCGGTTTGAGACCCTCGGAGAATTAGTGTTCCTACTTAGGAATTTGGTTTACTATACACCTTTGGGTGGAGAAATCTACGATGATGAATCGTTCTTTTCTCTAAGCTATTCTGATACAAATCCACAATCCAATTTGACTTTCCAATTCAATGTTCATGACTGGGCTAACAAGGCTGCTTGTTTTTCACTTTTGGCAACTGGAAGACAAGATAGTACAGTCACAGGTTTGTTTATTGATTTGCAGCAGGAAGTTGACCCCTGCAATCCTGACTTCATCAAGCTCTGTTTCGAAGTCATTAAAGTTCCAAAGATGAAACGTGAGGATAGACTCCTCTTCGGCGAATTCGTCTCCAGGTTTGTTGATTTCTTTCTGGACAATCTGATGTTAATTTTAAATGATGATGTTCAAATGGTTCGAGAGGGATTGATATTCATAATAACCTTCCTTGCTGATCCACCAGCAAACATTGTGAATGATTCTGAGTTAATGCCTTTCGTTCGAGAACAAATTTATGCAGTTTTGGATCAGGCTTCAGACAACATGTGCTTTTTTTGTGAAACAAACATGGACTTGGCCAGAGGAAACACGATTCTTGATGATTTTCTAAAGTCTATTGATGAAGTCAGGGGGGATATCGTAAACCTTTACGTCCACATTCCTCCTTCGTCATGGTCTACTTTCCCTAGTATTGACAGGCTTGGATATTTTAAATGTCTATTAGCATACCTTGAAAACCTGAAGGAGACGATGAACAACGACATGAAGCTTGTCCCTTTTTTAAAGCATCAGTTTTTCACAATTCAGGAAGAATTGTTGCATCTAAGGTTGTTTCTGCAAGATACTTCGACGATGCAAAACGAGCACAACGGATTGAAAGATATTTGGGATCAGATTATGAGTATATTATACCAAGCTGATTTTGCTATCAAATCGTCTTTCTTCATCGATGATTCTATTTGGTACAATTTGTCTTGTCTATCTTTTGTCGTAAGAAAGATCAAAGATATTCGATGTAAAGTCAGGAAAATTGATTTCGAGACTCACACCGAAGGAAGTCACATCTCCAAGCCTTTGATGAGTTCTATTGATGTTCCCAAGCCACCAACATCCACTTCCATTGTTGAACCTGTGGTTGGCTTTGAGAAAGAGATAGAATTACTAATCGATTGTCTCAAATGGGGAAGTGAACAACTGGACATCGTTTCAATTGTCGGAATGGGCGGGATTGGTAAGACTACTCTTGCTAAAAAACTGTACAATGAACCTTCAGTCGTACATCACTTTCATAAACGTGCGCGCTCGTAGTGTTTCTCGGTGTCTGAAAAAGGAATGTGCTACTAGACATTTTGAGTGATTTATCTCTGAATGATGATGAAATTCGTCAAATGAGGGATGATGATTTAGCTCATCGGCTATACCAACGTCTTAAAGGTTTTAGATACCTTATTGTTGTAGATGACATTTGGGATATCAATGTCTGGTATGATTTAAGAGCTTCATTTCCAGATGACTATAATGGAAGCAGAGTAATTTTCACTACTCGAATCAATAGCATTTTATTGACAAATAAAGCAGATTCTACTCCTTGTCTACTTCCATATCTATCTGTTGATGAAAGTTGGGAGTTGTTACAACAAAAGATATTCCACAAGGATCCTTGTCCTCCACATCTATTGGAGGTGGGAAAGTTGATTGCAAAGAATTGCAAAGGGCTACCACTAGCCATTGTGGTAATTGCAGGTCTCCTTGCAAGAACAGAAAGAAGCTTACTCTCGTGGAATGAAGTAGCAAAAACTCTGAGTTCTTTTGCATATAGCGAAGGGTGTAGTGACATTATAAAACTAAGTTACAAGCACTTGCCTGAAGCTTTAAAGTCTTGCTTTCTATATTTGGGAGCATTCAGTGAGGATTATAGTCTTGACGCAAAAGCTTTGACATTGTTATGGGTTGCAGAAGGGTTTGTGTTGAAGTCCGGAAATAGTTGTTTACATAAAATTGCTAAAAAGTACTTGAATGATTTAGGTGATAGGAACCTTGTAACTGTCACTGAAAGAAGCATTAATGGTGGGATCAAAAGTTACCGTGTACACGATTTAATACTTGATTTCTGTAGAACTGAAGCTCAAGAGGAGCGCTATATGTGTTATATAAACGCTCATGATAAAAACTTCCCGATGTCCAGTGAGTTATATCAGTATCGCATATGCATCGAAGTTGAATGGAGGTCTTTTGTTGATGCAACACCTAGAGGTCCTACGGTTCGCTCTCTGCTCTATTGTCCGGACTATGCTGTCCCTTTTTCCAAGGGTTATTGCGAAAAAACCTCTTTACAATCCTTTTTGCAGAATTTTAAACTCGTTCAAGTGTTGGATCTTTTAGAGATCAAAATTGATGGACAGTTTCCTATAACAGTAACAAAACTAGTCCACCTTAGATACTTAGCACTTCGATTTTCTGATTTTTTATATGTTCCACCGGACATAAGTAATCTTTGGAACCTCGAAACTTTGCTACTTTTTGGGTCTGAATTTTGGAGAATACGTCCTTCCCGAATTGGCGACTGGATAAAAAATTCGGGAGCACTGAAAACCACGTTACATTCGAAATATTTATGCGAGGTAAGATTTGCAAAGGATATTTGGAAGATGAAAAGATTGAGGCATGTGGAAGTAGTAAATACGGCTGATGTTGCTTTAGATGATGTAACCGGAGTTTTCTCTCCACTGCCTGATTTAAAAACTTTTAAATCTTTGTGCATTCCTCCGGGAGAAGTGGGAGAGGAGCTATTAAGAAGACTACCAAATGTCCGGAAACTCAGTTGCATTTGTTGGGGATGGTGGGATCCACATCGTGAATGCAACCTGCTACCAAAACTGAAAATTCTCACGAAGCTCGAGTCGTTAACTATGTTTCACATTGGACCAGCTCGTCCCCCGTTCATGTTTAGCTTCCCCTCAACGATCAGAAAATTGACCCTGGGAATGTTCAAACTACCTTGGAGTGAGTTGTCTGCTATAATTGCGATGCTGCCATGTCTTGAAGCCCTGTTGCTAAATGTTGATTCATTCAGTGGGAAAATATGGGATGTGGAAGATGAGGAATTTCCAAACATTAAATCCCTGACACTCAATGGTCTGGATGTTGAAGAGTGGAATGCATCAATTGATTCATTCCCTTCTCTGGAGAAACTCGTTGTATCTCGGTGCTCTAAACTCATCAAGATTCCTCCCTGTTTTAGTGATGCTGCTACTTTGAAGTTTATTAAGGTTCGTTATTGTGAAAAGAGGGTGGCTGATTCAGCAATTCAAATTCAGAAAGATCAGTTCGATTCGGGGAATGAGAGTTTTGAAGTTGACATCGAAACATAGTTTAGTAGGAAGGATCGATGCAACAGATTAATTCTCACTGCCTCGTACACAGAGTTGTATGCTCTTACTAATTTGTGGTAAGGATCATACTTGTTGTTTATATGAAATAATTTGAATTACATCTCTTGTATGCGAGAAAAAGTATTGTAAACTATTTTGTTTGATTTAAGTTCCTTTTGGAAGCACCTCTCATTCTCAAGCTTTAGTTTCATGCTCTTTTTGGTGGGTATGAATGTGATCTTCTAAACACCTCACTGATTCTGTCACTCCTATTAATCTGGCTCATGTTGTTTGGGCTCGTCGAGATCAACTTATTTTTAAGTGCTCTCGTTGCTTCTATGTCAGTCTTTTATGATATTGTTCCGTTTATTGCTAAACCGGCCTCTCGTGAAGCATACGGCAAATTATTGTGGACACGACACATAACTAAACCATCTCGTGGTTGTATTGATTAAACAATTAACAACGTATCTTAAAAAGCTAGCACTATTAAAGGACCTCTTTCTATTTTTGAATATGCTTAGTTACTTTGCATATGTACAACCTTTACAATTTTGTGTCTGGCACACAGAGCATTCATTCATTATTTTTTTTTGGTATGGTCCCAGTTGAGGCCACATTCAAAGTAGATTTTATGTGATTACTAGGAAAGTTGTCTCAACCACACACCACTTATCAATAATTGGAAAGAATATACATTGAATAATTTCTTGAGTTTGCTGGGAGTATTGGCACCGGCATTACTGGATCATTAATTCTCTCTCAGCAAAAATGGTTAAAATGTTTCATACCTGGATCATTAATGCTTGCCGGTTTGAATTTCATTGCCACTTCCATTCCAGAATAACTTTGTTCGCTGATACAAATACTGAATATGATTCGATGTTTGCAACAGTGGACGATAAGATTCCCAAGTATCTCCAGCATTTGATATCATCTTGTTCATTAAAAGCTGAGCCATTTACAAGTAATGTGTTAGAATTTAGGACCTTCTGATCTAAACGGATTCGCAATAATCGTGAATAAACGAAAGATAAATCAGCCAGAAAACAATAACATGTGATTTAACGTGTTTTTAGCAGTGTGTGTGAAAGACAAAGCAGGAATTTGAAGGACCTGGGTTTTGTGGTTGTTGCCGTTTGCAATATTTGAAACAACCTTACATGCTCCCTTTTTATGTTGTTGTCATGGTCACATAATTCCATTAAGTTGAGCATAATAAATTCAAGACATTGAATGCCTAGCTAGAAAGTAAAAACTTATGCCATTACTCTTATCCAATCCTAAGCTTACAGACTCTTGGCAATTGCTCAAAGCTACTGCTGCTTCTACCGTTTTTCCGCAAATGTTGGTGTTACTACAGATGTGTATTTATACCACAAAAACTAGACCTAGCCGCCATAAATGTTACAACTTAAATCTGTTTATACTACCAATGATTCCCAAATAAATGTTATCTGCATTTAATATAGTCGCCTGCCTGATTAAGCACATCTCAAGCTTCGATCGTTTCATGCTCTTTTTGGTGGGTATGAATACGATCTTCAAAATATCTCACTGATTCTGTCACTCTGTACCATGGAGAAGTTCGCCTCGTTCATTCATGTTTACCTTCCCCAACAATCAAAAAATTGACCTGGAAAAGTTTTATCTACCATGGAATGAGTTTTATGCTATAATCGAGGATGCCGTGTCTTGAAGTTCTTGTGCTAGATAAACATTCATTCGGTGGGAGAAGGTGGGATGTGGAAGATGAGGAATTTCCAAACATTAAATCCACGACACTCAGAGAACTGAATATTGAAGAGTGGAATGCATCGAATATTCATTCTGTCAAGAAGGTGACTTAAACTCTACATTTTGGTGGAACCAATCTGAAGACTCAGCTGAGTGATGGTCAGCTGAAGAGTGTATTCAATTATGTGCATTAGTAGGGTGGAGTCTATTGAGCTACATCCGCAGGTGACTATCGCCAGGTGATAGTCTCATTGAGAGTCTCGAATACAAGCAGGTCCCACATCCGCTAATTCTATTATGTGACAACTATACTGAGTGTCATTAAAAGGAGGACACGTGTAGGGGTATTTATGGTGCATCGAGACAAAGATTCCTGGCGGCTAGGGTTTTGGGATTTGTGCCTATAAATACTGATTGTTGTCTCATTATCCGAGTGTGTTGAAATCAGTAAAATTCAAAGTGCATAATAAAATATCTCTTTTTACGCCCGTGGTTTTTACCTCTCCCATCGAGAGGTTTTCCACGTTAAATCGTGTTCTTCTTGTTTCGTTTTCTCCTTTGATTGTTTATGTTTGATTGCTTCATTTACATTTCTTGCATCCGAAGTTATCTCCATCCGTTTATAACAAGTGGTATCAGAGACAAGGTTCCGAGAAAACAATCAGACGATCAACTTCATCTTCACCAAGGCCTTGAGAAGGTGCTAGGATCTCGTGATAAAGTTGTGATCTTTAGCAATAAAAGATGTCGCATGAAACGTAAAAATCGATAAATTTACTGAGGAAGGAGCAGTTTTGGTCTGTGGCAAATCAAGATCGTGCTAATTGTTGAAACAAGCAGGTTTGTGGAATCCTTTATCGACAAACCAAATACAAGTGCGGCCAGATTATGCCGATCTGAAAGAAAGCATATTCAACCATCATGTTGTGCTTATCGATGATGTTATCATCGAGAGGTTCTTTGAGGAAGACACCGCATGACCAAGTTGTGGAAAAAGCTTGAAAGCTTTGATATGACCAAGTCAGCGACCAACAAGTTGTTGTTGAAACAGAGGTTGTTCGGTTTGAAGATGCATGAAGGAGTCCACCGAGGAACATCTGGACAAATTGAACACAATATTGCTTGATTTAAGGAATATTGATGTTAAAATTGAAGATGAAGATGCAGCGACCTAATCATGTTTGTGTCACTACCGGCATCATATGAAAACTTTGTGCAAGATTTCATAGTTGGAAAGGATCTGATAGCTTTGGAGGATGTAAGGTCCGCTTACTTACATGGAGGGAGCTTAGACACAAGGTCTGCTGAGCAGACAATCAGTTTCTTTGGGCTAGTAGCTAGCGACAATAGTGGAAAAGGATATGGACGAGAAGAAGAAAAGAAGTCGGGGTCCAAAGGTCCTAAGTCTCTTGATGTCTCGTAATTATTGAAGGAGCGGGGACATTGGAAGTCCAATTGTCCAAGGAAGAAGAAAGCAGCGCAGAAGGCAGTGCGCACAGCAGCCTTTGGCTCTTGAGCAATCGATGAGGATCTGGTTCTAGTTGCGGGAGATTCTACACACCACAATGATGTGTGGATACTTGATTCTGGAGCATCCTACCATATTTGTCCAAAGCAGGGAGTGGTTTTCTACTTATGAGCGAGATAGATGGTGGTCAAATCTATATGGCCAATGAAAGAAGGTTTGCAAAGTTGTGGGAATTGGCTCAGTGAAGTTAAGGGCAGAGGATGGTAAATTTTGTACATCGAAAGATGTAAGACATGTTCCACAGATGACCAAGAATTTGGTATCTCTTAGTCTCTTGGATGACAAAGGGTTCAATTTCAAGGGTGAAGGTGGGCGGTGAATGTCTTCAAAGATTCGATTGTAGTCCTCAAAGGCATCAGAGGGAACCTTGTATATATTACAAGGATCTATCAGATCTCACCTGGCTTCTTTGTTGCATCCTCATTGATTCACCGAGTCTCAACAGACTCACTGGTGTGGCACAAGAGACTTGGTCACATGGGTGAAAAGGGTATGCTGATTCTTTCTTGACATGTTTCTTGGGGATATAAGGTCAAGAATCGGACTTTTGTGAACATTGTGTGTTTGGGAAGTTGCATAGAAGTAAATTCTCGCGAGGTTGCACAATACAAAGGCATCACTTGATTACATCCATTCAGCTTTCAGGGTCCATCAAGAGTTGAGTCATTGGGTGGTCACAGATATTTTGTGTCATTCATAGATGACTATTCAAGGATGACTTGGGTGGTGATGATGAAGAACAAAAGTGATGCATTCAGTAACTTCAAGCAGTGGAAGGCCCTAGTGGAGAATCAGTTAGGCAAGAAAATCAAGAAGCTTACGTCTGAGATAATGGTGCGGAATTACTGGACGGATTTTGATTCATTTTGTGCGGTGAGGTATTGCCGGACATCATATGTAAGGAATACACCTCAGTGAGAATGGTGTGAAATGAAAGGATGAATCAAACTCTACTGGAGAGGGCAAGATGTATGCTTTCTCAAGCTGGTTTATCAAGGAGATTTTGGGCAGAGGCTGTTAAGACAGCTTGCTACTTAATCAACAGGAGTCCTCACACAGGAATCAATCTCAAGACACCATTTGAGATGTGGTCAGGCAAGCCTGCTGACTACTCATTCTAAGGGTTTTGGAAGTACGACTTACTATCATGTTAGTGAAGGAAGTTGGAGCCAAGAGCCAAGAAGGAGTGTTTGTGGGGTATGGTGATGGAGTGAAAGGATATAGGATTTGGTCATCGGTGAGTCCAGAGTAATCCTCAGCAGGGACGTTGTGTTTGATGAAAATTCTATGTTAAACTCATCAGTGGGGAGGTCTCGAGTGCGAAACCAATCTTTGAATCTGATAGTATTGAGAAGCAGGTGGAGCTTCAGTGGAGCTCCATCGATATGCAACAATCGGTGGATCCAAATCAACACTATCTTGATCTGGATAATGAACCAGACCGATTCAAGCCACTTTGAGACTCAAAGAGGCGTCATACAAACATTGATCAACAGAGTCTACAGGCGCCAAAGCAGCCTAGAAGATCTAATGTTGGGATACCTCCAGGAGATATGGATATGATGATTTGGTGGATATGCACTTGATTTCTTTGAAGAGGTAGAGGTTCTTGAACCTACTACTTACAGGAAGCAGATGACATGTATAGAAGCATCTCGGTGGCATCTGACCATGGGAGATGAAATGGAGTCATTATTGAAGAATCAAACTTGGGAATTGGTCAAACGACTCTTAACGACAAGGGAGTTGTGACTTGTAAATGGATTTTCAAGAAAAGGAAGGAATAACTAAGGTGAAGGGTCAAGTATAAGGCACGTTTGGTTGCAAGAGGATTGATCAAAAAGAAGGGTTGACTTTGATGAAATATTTTCACCAAAGTGGTGAGACACACTTCAATCGTGGTGTTACTAGCAATGGTGGCACAAAGAGATCTGGAACTTGAGTAATTAGATGTAGCGCTTTTACATGGTGAGGTGGATAAGGAGATATACATGACCACGGCTGAGGTTTTCAAGTTCTGGCAAAGAAAACTATGTTTGCAAGTTGAAGAAATCGTTGTATGGTTTGAAGCAAGCTCCAAGGCGGTGGTATAAAAGGTTTGTGATTTCATGCCAGAGGTTACAAATGTAAGTCCATATGATCATTGTGTTTACTTGATCTATTTGAAAGATGGATCATATATCTATCTTGTCTGTATGTGGATGACATGCGATAGGCTATGACAAGGAAGTCGATGTTCAAAATCAAGAACCTTCTCAGTCTTTGAATTTGAAATAAAGGATTTGGAGTGCGACCAAGAAAATCTTGGGGATGGAGATCCTGGAGAGATAGGAGTCGGAAGAAGTTGTTCTTGTCTCAGCAGAGGTTATGTCGTGAGAAGATATTGGCCAAGTTTGGGATGTCTCTCGCAAAACCAATAGATACTCTATGGCATCAAATGTTCATTTGTCTGCATTTATGCTTCTGATCACCAAGAGAATGAGTATATGTCAAAAGTTCCTATGCTAGTGCGGTTGGTAATCGATGTATGCCATGGTTTGCACTAGGCCTGATCTCGCTCAGCAATCGGTGTTGTCGGCAGTTTATGGCTCAACCTAGAAAGGAACAACTGGAAAGTTGTTAAAAGGATATTCAGTGTACCGAGAGGTACTGGTGATGTTGGTCTCATTTATGGAGGTGATCTTGAGTGCAGTCACGAGTTCTTGTGATCTCTTGATTATGCAGTGATGTTGTGATGAAAATCAATGATCCGGTTATGTGTTTACATTGGGAAATGCAAGAGTTTGAAAGCTACTCTTCAGGCTCTGATAGCCTTATCCACTCTTGAAGCGTAATATATGGCTCTTACTGAAGCAGCTAAGGAGGGTATCTGGTTGAAGGGGCTAGTCAGTGATTTGGGGTTGCATCAGGATCAGGCTGAGATATATTGTGACAGTCTAAGTGCAATATGTTTAGCCAAGGATCAGGTTCATCATGAGAGAACCAAGCATATTGATGTCAGGTATCATTTCTTGAGGAATGAGAAGAGGGTTGTAGTGAAGAAGATTGGCACAAAGGAGAATCCTGCTGATATGTTCACTAAACCAGTTCAGCAGAGTAAGTTTCAGCTTTGCCTGGACTTACTGAATATTCAAAGCTTATAATCTGTTTCTGGAAACTCTACGAGAGGCGCATCGGTGGAGTGGATCTTTGTGGAGATAGTCCGTACAAGTACATCTGGCATTGACGAATGCATCTAGTACAAGTACATCTGGTTATGCAATCTGTTTGACTCTAGGGAGAGTTGAAGTCAAGGTGGAGATTTGTCAGTAAGGTGACTTAAACTCTACATTTTGGTGGAACCAATCTGAAGACTCAGCTGAGTGATGGTCAGCTGAAGAGTGTATTCAATTCTGTGCATCAGTAGGGTGGAGTCTCATCGAGCTTCACGTCGGCAGGTGACTATCGGCAGGTGATAGTCTGTGAGTTCTGGAATCTGACGAGGTCCCACATCCGCTAATTACATTATGTGATGACTATACAATGTCATTAAAAGGAGGACACGTGTATGGGTATTTATGGTGCATCATCAAAGATTCTGGCGGCTAGGGTTTAGGGATTTGTGCCTATAAATACAGTTGTTGTCTCATTATCCGAGTGTGTTGAAATCTGTAAAATTCAGTGCATAATAAAATATCTCTTTTCTGCCCGTGGTTTTTTACCTCTCCCACTGAGGGGTTTTCCACGTTAAATCTGTGTTCTTCTTGTTTCGTTTTCTCCTTTGATTGTTTATGTTTGATTGCTTACATTCGCTTTCTTGCATCTGAAGTTATCTCCATCCGTTTTATAACAATTCCCTTCTCTGGAGAAACTCGTTGTATTTGGGTGCTCTAAACTCATGGAGATTCCTCCTTGTTTTAGTGAAGTTGCTACTTTGAAGTATATTCGAGTTTATTCTTGTGAAAGAGGGTGGTGATTCAAACAATTCAAATTCGAAAGATCAGTTCGATTGGGGGAATGAGAGTTTTGAAGTTGAACTAAGTGGTATCAGAGCATAGTTTAGTGGAAAGGATGCAACAAAGTACACAGATTTTGTTCACTGCCTTCTGCTGTTGTATGTGTTGTAATATTTGGCTTCGAGTGATGTCACGAACACGTAATCCCCCTCTGCAATGGATCCTCGAACAAGTAACGATCTTGATGGTTTACACTCGAACAAGTAACGGTCTTCATAATCGATTATCAAACAGGTAACAATCTCCGTAAATTCATCGGGACACGAACAATCTCCATTGTAAAGCTCCAACCAGTACCGATCTTCATTGTAGATCAATTGTAATGATCGATCGGCTAACCGTAATGATCAACCGAACCAAATAGTGTGAGTCATGTCAATTGACATTGTCCTAAAGGACTTATTTCGGGTGAGTCGAAATGTCCCATTAGGATAAAACACATTCTTCTTTCCATCGAAGAAAAGGCTCCAGGAATCAATGATAATATTTATAGGAATAAACCCAGCAAAAAAATGATTTGGAAAAACATAAAACCTTCCTTTTGTTCTCACTTCTGTTCCCCATCGCATATTCCATAAATATATATAAGTGTATTTTCTAAAACAGACTCTCCCCGGTAAATGAGCATAAATCCAACAATATCTCAACAAAACTAATGTTTAGAAAATTAATATGGACGGATATTGCGGCTACCGTTACTGATACATGTTGAACAAGTCAAAACATATATTATCAATAAAAAGACTGATTCATCTTAATTTATCCGAGAACAAATAATATATTTGAGAATATGTCAAATATTACGTAAAATGATTTTCCAAAAGATTAATTATATAAAAAATAATAATAATAAACTTTTGAAATAATCTAATTTTTCCAACAATCCCCCACTTATTTCAAAAGTATAGAAAACAAAACACATTTTGCTGGGATTACACATGCGTGTAATGTATCGAACCTGGTGTCTTTTGGACTATGAACCAGATCCTAGAAAGAATAAAACTTAACTTACTGAAACAATGGTGAAGCAAACTTCTATGAACCAATGAATCATTGTTGTAAGCTAGTAGTTTTACTAATCACTTTACACTCCTCTATTATATCATTGTTCAACGCGGTTTTGCGCATTTTGGCCATGCGCGTGCCTAGTTATATTCATGAGTGCTCTAGAGATTTAGCCAAAATCATCTCATGGGAGCGGCCCCACTCCACACTCATGAATTCATCAAGTGTATGCTACTAGTAATACACCATCCAAAAAGGACTATAAATTCATTAAGAGTTTTACTCATCCCTCATAGTTTATTTGCAGCTATATATATGAACACTATGCACACACCGTAGCAGAGACAAGCTTTATTCTAGTGTTCCCAGGTCTAATGGAGACTTTTGTTATTACCCATATGAACCTAATTCATGGGATCTCCAATCACATAGGTTGGGTTTCCATCTCCATTTACATATAATTGGCATTTGGTCTCATCCCCTCGATGTTTAGAATATACCATATTCATAAGTTTGATCAGGACTTATGATTCTGTACGTTGAATGAAAATTTCATTCGCAACAATGGCTTTGTATGACTTCATCTCAATTTTATGCCATTTTCATAATATGAGTTGTCACATAGACTAAATTACAATGACACCGAATTCTTCCGTAAACGATACTCTCATGTAGTATCTCTTAAAAATAAAAAATCAGTATCAATCAGGTCTAGAGTTAAAACTCTGACATCAACCATATCACCCCCACAGTAGGATAATATATATGCATCTCGTGGATATTATGTCAATTTGAATTTGTCATTTAATTAACATAGTTATCCACATTCTAGCACAGTGGAAGACGCAACATAGGATACCATTGAGTTGCATAACCAATGTACTCAACTGAAATTATGAGTATATCTACCCAGTCTACTCAAAGCATACACAATCTTGATATTGTCATATATTTATCACATCAAACTTTTGATAATCTAGATAAATCTAGACTGCGTCACTATACAAACTCAATTTACCATTGTATAATACATTCCACTGCATTGATTGCCAAAGATGTATAAATCTGCATATCAAAGATGTATAAATCTGCATGACTACAATGTATCATCACTAAAAGGTTCAAAGCAATAAGCTATAAAAGATTTATCAAATCAACACTTTCTCAAAATGACTTAAATCATTGGTGTATAACAAGGATAGTATATGAGTTATTATTTAAAAAATAAATTCAATACGGTACCCCACAATTCATGAAATTCTCGAACACAATAAGTTCATGGAATATGTCAAACAAAAATTAACTTGACACCGAATCCACGAAATAAGAATATTATTTCTAAACCCAATCTTGCAATTACCGCAAGAGCACTGTTCTTGAATAATATCAACGAGGGATTTACCAAGACGTAAAGTCCCAAAATTT
Source organism: Gentiana macrophylla (assembly GCA_026214975.1). Classification (NCBI taxonomy): domain Eukaryota; kingdom Viridiplantae; phylum Streptophyta; class Magnoliopsida; order Gentianales; family Gentianaceae; genus Gentiana; species Gentiana macrophylla. The sequence goes on along the minus strand of CM047809.1, from coordinate 125,838,039 downwards.
CTAAACACAGCCACGTAGTAAATGAATCATAGAAACCCCACTAAATAAATTATTCTCATGTTATCAAAGAATAAAAACACATTTGTGTTAGACAAAGTATGCTGCAGGTATAACATTCTTGCATTCTTGCAAGTTGCATTCCAGATTATGTTATTGGAAGCCTATGATGACAACTTCATACTATGCCGCCTCTACACATTGAAACCAATAATTGATAATGAATCAATCTACACACCAATTGTTGATAAAGTTATTGATAGATAAAATATCTTATATTGTAGTAGTGTTGTGATAGTGACAAGTGTCACTTTTCTGTTTTACATGTGTGTAATCACAGACCATTAGATCTTTTATGCATATCCCAAGGAGGATAAGGTTTGTTAGTATCTTGGGTGATATAAGGTGTAAGCTTGTGTTCAACACAATCAATGAAAATCATTCTCTCTTCAAATGTTTTAGCTGTTGCTTTTCTTTAAGTTGGTATCGGAGCCACCGTAGCTCGGCCTGATGGAACCACCGCCATCTTCAGCTTCCGATCAAGATGCCGGACGGAGCCAAGCCTCCTCCATACTTACTTCTTCTGTTCCAATTTCAGCTGCGATTTCCATGACAACCTCAGCTGTTCCAGCTTCAACTGTTATATCCATGGGTGCATCATCAGTTCCAACTTCACCGATGATGTCCATGCCTCTCTCGTTTGGATTCACAGGTGGTTTGTCTTCATCTCCCATGTCAGGATTTATGCAGAATCCCTTTGCTACTGGGTACATGGCAAATCCGGGTTTTCTCACCTCACCGATTGCTCAGATCAGAACTGGATATGTTTCTCCTATGAATCTTCCTACACAAACTCTTGGAGGTAATCTCAATCAAACTTGTTCAGTCAAATTAGATAGGAACAACTATCTACTGTGGAAATTTACTATTCTGCCTGTAATTAGAGGTCATAAGCTAGAGGGATTTCTGTTTGGAACTCTGCCATGTTGATATACTACTTTTATATGATTAAATATACGTTATATTATTATGTTTTATCAACGAATTCTATATAAAATATATGAAATTATGGTATAAATAGTATGAAATGTTAATCTTTATAATTTAGAGTAGTTAGTAGTAAAATTTAGTAATAATAGTAAAAAGTTATCATTTTGTACCGATTTTAGTAAATCGGAGTGTCGTGTCAGATTTACGTGGGTATTTGTGGTATTTTATTGCAGATTTATAAACCGAGACCCCGAGAATCGACATGTTGAAGTATAATTATATCTCTGGAAGGATTTAGAGAGTGTCACAAGCTTAAGTGGTCAAGTGGTCAATCGAAGTGGTCAAGTGGCCAATCAATTTGGTTAAGTGGTAATCGAGAAATGTCTTCGACAAACGAATGGCTCATCAAACCGACGTTATCTGAAAAAGAGTCCTTCACGAAAGTTGTAGATTTTCCCGAGAGCTTTCCGATGCCGCTTGAATCATGATTTTTGGAGATCCAGAACTCGAGATATGAATTTTAGAAGTTTAATAATTATATATAATTATAATTATATATCACCGCACATGCTGGTTACTTAAGGAGGTGGAGATAATCATTACACCGGCCCGGTCCGGCCTACTACCGGCCCGGTCCGGCCAAGGAAGTTTCATCTATAAAAGGAGATCAATTGCAAACAGAAACGATGTACCAATATATATATAAACCATATCATATATATATATATCTTCTCCTCTTTGTTTTCTTTTTATTTAGTAGTTTGTAAATAGGCCTTACGCCAAAAATAATAATCTCGTAGTATCGTTGTAATGCTCGAGAAATTATCGAAAGTTCGGTGTTGTTGAAGTCGTTGTAATGTCCGGAAGAGTACAACTCTGATTCAGCATTTGTATCGGTAAATTTTCTTAAGTATTTATGTTTGTTTTTATCTTTTTTGTTGTTATAATGTTTTTAGGCTAACTCTAATAACTAGCCAAAGTTATGTAATCGTTTTATTTCGATCTTTTCGGTAAAGGATGTTGTCTAATTAAAATTGATTAAAATTGAGTTAATTGAATCTTTTTCTATTCTGTAACGTATTGATAATATTCGGATTGACGTAATTAACCAAGATGAATCGCACCATATAACCTAACGATGAACCGACCGAGAGAAGTTAGGATATGAGATAAAAGATAGAAAACCGGAGAGGTAAAATTGGCCGTCTGTAAAGCGTGACTACGGAATCCTATTTCTACCCGAAGCGATTTATCTTGGGAAAGATAGATCTTATTAAAATTGTGCTCGAGATCATAATAATGTTAAAATCAACGGTTTAATTGAAACTAACACCGGAAAGTTAAATCGATCCGCCCGACAACGGAGCCTTTTGAATAACATCGGCCGTCGACAAACGGAATAACCTCTTTATCCGGGTAGATTTGTACTGTACTGCTCGAGACTAAGCGAGATTAGTATGGGGCGATTGTGGAGATTGAATCGATGACAATGACATATGACAATTTCATACGCTCGTGTGAGGAGGAATTGTTAACCTCAGAGTGCACCGTTTCATTTACTCAATTGGACCTAATATAAAAGGAAAGATCGAGCACATTCCGTCTACTGAAAAGATCGTATAAATTAATTATATAAACTTTGGCTAGTTCTATAAATTTATCTGTCTAGTTCTATAAATATATTGGTATCTATATATTTATATCTATATATATATTTTGCAATTTATGTACATCTATATATATTTATATATCTATATATATTATATTAGAATAACTTTGAAATTACGCATTTATTTTATGTTGAGTAGAATAGTAGTGATCTGTGTTATAAAATTGCGGTTTAGATCGAGTTAATAACAGCTCTTTGGTGTTTAACCACACTTAGAAGAATTACCAAGTTCCCTGAGGATTCGACACTCTGACTCGCCATACTAGCACTACTGATTTGACCCGATACTAATCCGCCGGTTAAGGATCGGTTTAGCACCACGTAAGACCAAGTCGTCGATTTGCGGCGCCGTTGCCGGGAACGTCGCTAATTTCTTTTTGTGTCTATGGTTACTACTTGTATTAGCTCAAAATTCTCGAGAATAAGTCAACACTTTTCTTATCCCATTTCTATTTTATTTTTCGTTGGTACTTACCTTATAGGTAAGTTACCAATTTTTTCTACTACTATCAATTTCAGATTATTTTCTATTTTTCGTTAGTTGATGACCGAAGTGGTAAGGCCCCACTCACTCCTTATAAGCCCTGACATAAACACTTACGAAAGGCGGTTAAGAGTAGAGAGTAAACGAGGTCATACTAGTCGGGAAATCCGACTAATCATCTTCAAACGTAAATACGAGAATGGTCAAATCAATGATGAAACACCTGAACAAGGGCTGGAACATGCTCTAGGGCATGGACAAAACCCTGTTAACCCTAATAATAATAATAATAATAATAGAAATAATCAGAATCGGAACCAGAATAATCGTAATAACCCACCAAACCCGAGACCTATCTGTGATCAAACCATAAGAAGAAACCAGACTAATAATCCCATACTTTTACCCAATGAAGGAGCGAATAATTTCGAGATTAAATCTCATCTTTTTGGTTTAATTGACGCAAGAGCCCAATTTCTAGGAGAGGATGATGAAGATCCACATCATCATCTCTATCTTTTGAAGAATGTGCAATACTGACCAAAAGTCAAGGTGCTCATAAGGAATTAACGAGGATGACTATGTTTCCTTTTTCTTTAAAAGGACGAGCCCGAGATTGGTTTATGTCTCTTCCACATCATTCACTTACTAGTTGGGAGGAGATTCAAACTGAATTTCTTAAACAATATTTCACTTCTGGACGAAATTTGGAATTAAAAGTCGAGGTTGCTAACTTTAGACAAGGATCTCAAGAAACGCCGGGAATGCCAGGAAAGATTTAAAAATTGTTAAGAGCTTGTCCCGATCATGGTTATTCCTTAGATATGCAAATTCAGCTTTTTCGTCAGTAAATTAAGAAAAGATTCACGTGCGGATGTAGATCATGCATGTGGTGGTTCTTTAATGATGAGTGAAGCTCAAATAGTTTACGATGCTATAAAAGATTTCCAAAAATAACAGAATGTGGGAAACCGGGTCAGCACGAGAAAAGTAGCTTTTGCAGGAGAATGTACATCTAATACGGAAGTTCTAGCACATTTAGAAAATTTGAGTAGGAAATTTGATGGCCTACAATCTAACAAAAACCAAAGTTCAGAAAATAGTACACCAACTGAATACTCGAATCAGGATAATATGCCATTAGGGATTGAAGAACCAACAGGATATTCAAGAGAGGAGGTGAGTTTTCTTCAGCAGCATAGGAATTTGATCAATGCATACTCAAACTCGTTTAATGCTATAAGAAGAGATCACCCTACTTATCGATGGTCTGAAAACCCTAGTAAGCAAGGACAACCGCCATATCCAGTTCCATATAGGAATATGAATAATAATCAAGTTTATCAAGAAAACACATCTAATCAGAATTTACAATCATTACCTAGATCCTATCCTCAACATACCACTCAAAGTATACCAGTAACTCAAATTTCAACTCAACCTGCAGAAGGAGTTGAAAAATGGGAAAAACTAATGGAAAATATGATGGGTGTAGTATCTACTCAAGCTAAGAATATAGAAACAATGATGACTTCTATTGAAACAGTCACTAAAGATATGAGTACAATGAAAACATCTATGAGTGGACATGATACCAGAATGAGAACAATAGAAGCCTCATTGAGGAATATGGAAGATCATTTGAGTAGGGAAGGTGAACGTAACAACAGTAGACCACCTGGAGGATTACCAAGCAACACTGAAAGAAATCCGAGAGAGGTAAATGTTGTAGTTACGAGAAGTAGAAAACTCTGTGGTAGCAATGGAGTAGAAAACTTCGGGAATAATGAAGTAGAAAATGATTTAGATGGAAAGAATGATGAAACTAAAGATGAAATTGAATTCACTAATGAGGAAGAAGAAATTATAGAGAATTTCTTGAAAAGGAATAGAAGTTTGGAACCTGAGAATGAAGGTGAGAAATGGGTAAAAATCCCTAGGATTTTGAAAGATCCCATGGATAAAGATTTAAGGAATTTATTCAAAGAACATGTTAGAATAGAGGATAATGAAAACAAGGATGAAAAACAAGAAGAACTGAAGGAATCTGAAGTAGAGATTGATTCAGGGAATGTCTTAAAAGAAAAAACTCAAGATCATGATAATTGGCGATCAAGTAATACTCAAAAGTTTAAGGATAAAGGAAAAGAGAAAATGACTTTGGGATCAAAGGTTGTAGATTTAGAATCTTTACCTTACCCACCTAAAGATCAAATTAAAAAGATTAAAACTGATCAAAAGTATGCTCGTTTCCTTGATACTTTTCGTCATATTCATGTTAATATCCTCACATTATCAAGCTCTAATTAGTATGCCCGCTTATGGAAAGTTTAAGAAAGATATTCTGTCAAACAAGAAAAACTAGAGGAATATGAGAATATATGCCTAAATGAAGAATGTTTTGCGCTTTTGCAAAGATAAGTTACCACCTAAAACCGAAAGATCCCTGGAAGTTTTACCATTCCTCGTGAAATTGGAGGATTTACATTTAAGAAGGTCTTATGTGATCTTGGAGCTAGTATAAATCTCATGTCTTATGAGGATTATAAGAAGCTAGGCATAGGAAATCTTACGAAGATCGAAATGACTCGCAAATGGCAGATAGATCGATTAAATACCCTAAAGGAATTATTGAGGACGTATTGGTTAAAGTAGACAAGTTCTATTTTCCAAAGAGATTTTGTAGTTATGGAAATGGAAGAAGGATATTCAGCGCCACTTATCTTAGGTCGACCATTTCTAGCTACAGGAAGAACTTTAATAGATGTCCGAAAGGAGAATTAATTTCGAGAGTCAATGAAGATGAAGTTACTTTCAATATTTTCAAAGCTATGAACCATCCATATAAATCACGTAATCATGTTCTTTTATAGAAGATATTCATTACATCTATGATAATCAGTCACCAACTTTTGAAGACAGTTAGAAGAATGCTTAACTCTATCTATCTATAAGGAAGATGAGAAAGACACCGAAATGAAAGAGATAATTCTTTCTCTAGATAAAGGAAGTTTTACTTTTAAACCATCATGTCATAAGTATTTGGAATTAGAACTAGAAGGACCAGTTCTTAAACCATCACTGGAAGATCCGCCTAAGAATCTGGAATTGAAACCGTTACCTTTAAATCTGAAATATGCTTTTCTTGAACCTAATAATCTATTACCGGTTATTATTTCATCATCTTTAACTGAGCAACAAGAAGATCAATTACTTAGAATGTTAAGAAAGCATAAGAAAGCTTTTGGATGGACAGTTGCCGATATCCGAGGTATTAGCCCTGAGATTTGCGTTCATAAGATAATTCTGAAGGAAGATGCTAAACCTTGTATTCAACCGCAACGCCGCCTCAACCCAAATTTGCAGTTAATTGTTAAGAAAGAGGTCATTAAGCTATTAGAAATGGGGATAATCTTTCCCATATCAGATAGTGAATGGGTAAGTCCAACTCAAGTGGTACCAAAGAAAGGAGGTTTCACAGTGAAAGAGAATGAAAGGAATGAATGGATTCCGACTAGAGAGATTACAGGTTATCGAATGTGCATTGATTTTAGAAAACTAAATGATCATACTAAGAAAGATCATCATCCACTTCCATTCATAGTTCAGATGTTGGAACGTTTAAGTGGACATAAGTATTCTTGTTTCTTAGATGGTTATTCGGGATATTTCTGAGATATTCATTTGCAAAGCAGGAGATAGAAAAAATACTTTCACTTGTCCTTATGGAACTTTTGCTTATAAAAGAATGCCGTTTGGTTTATGTAATGCACCAACTACGTTTCAAAGGTGTATGATGGCTATATTTCTTTGATATGGTTGAGAAATTCTTAGAAATTTTTATGGATGACTTTAGTGTTTACGGAGATTCATTCGATATTTGTTTGTTACACTTAGAACGAGTGTTACAACGCTGTGAAGATACCAATCTAGTACTAAACTGGGAAAAATGTCATCTAATGGTATCAGAAGGGATTGTTTTAGGTCACAGAATCTCTGAAGAAGGTATTGAAGTTGATAAAGCTAAAGTCGAAGTAATTGAAAAGTTACCTCCATGATCGGGGTCAATCAGGTTATAATATACTTGACCACCATAAACCAATACTAGCAAGAGGACTAGGCCCATCGTAGTATAGCTATAGTGAATCAAGGTCGATCCCACAGGGAACCATTTGTGGATCATCTTATATACAAACAATTAATTAAACATGTCAAGGACACAAAGGCGGTCTATGACCAACATAAGACAAGAAAGGTAAAGACACGACTCGACACAACGTAATTAACCTCCCCAATTATAGTCTTTATCGTTTGGACCTAGATAATTTATATAATAAATCGAACTTATTAATCTGTCAATCCATTTGTATCTATCTTAGATTGGCTACGGGAGTCATCCTCTTTAACTTGACTTAGCACCGGTTAGGTTGCTAGATCACTGTGCTACATTACGTGACTTCGCTTTTTAGGCTTCCATCTCATATAACTCGCACGCTACGACACTAAGGATGCAGATATTAATCGTACACCTCGTCTAGCAACATTCCTATGGTTAGGCGCACTTCTAAACGATCGCATCGATCTCGCCCTATTAACAATTACCACGCGACGGTCTCTTGTTAATCTACGATTTACGATAACTAGGTGAGCTCAATTCCCAAATACAAAACCTACCTAGATCTCATTTGAAAGTCCCGGAAGATCATTCATGAGCCAACCTAGGAGCCTTATATTGGTATTTCCTAATCATACGCTAATTAAAACAGACGAGCAACGTAGCCGTAGCCATACCTACTGAGATGATAAATTCTATTAAGTTAACCTAACCATAAAGACGTGGCTATTTAACGGATAAAACAGGGCTCGGTCGACCGAATGATAGGGCTCGGTCGACCGAGTGAACTCATTCGGTCACCCGAATCAATTTCGTCCCCAGATTACATCCCTGAACGTATCTCTCAGCGTTTCATCATACAGAACAGATTAAACAGTAATTCGTAAAGCATTCATATAAACTAACAGAGATACGCATTAATTAAATCAAGTAGATTAATGAATAAATACTAAGTGTATGACGTAGGTTATGGGATCCTCATAGACAAGGCTTCGCCACATCCATAACGACATAACCTAGATCTACATCATCTAGCTATGAATTAACTAACTCAAACAATAAAACATAATTGGGGGGAATTAATTACTTAAAAGAAAAGAAACAGAAAATAAAGCTTACATAATGCAGCCCTTAAATTGCTGAAAACACCCTCAATAAACTACATTGAATCAAGATATGAATAGAGTGATTTTATTGAATGATATTCTAAGGTATATGTTGGTGTATATTACAATTCTCGTAGCTGCTTGCTTATATAGAGGTTTTTGCCGACTTAGGGTGGTTCTAGAAGATAAGCACGATATAAGCCGGAAACCGACCCAAACCTAAGGCTCGGTCAACCGAAGAGCTGCACTCGGTCGACCGAAGCTATAGGCTCGGTCGACCGAACCTAAGTTTGCATGTTTAACACGTTTTCCTCGTCTAGCTTGTTCCCCACTGCACGCTTGCATGTTGATCCGATTAATCTTCCACTTAATGCTCCGATTTTCTTCCTTCCTTATCTTGAGATAATTGATTGAATGACATTAATCCTCTCGATTTGTAATGATCTGTAAAATCAACATTAATCTCACAGTAAATCGGATAAAAACGAGTAAATACCAATTTACATAATATAAATCACATAACATTAGATATTAAATATAAATGTGTGATTTAATATAAAATGCATATTATTAATCTCGATTTAAGGTCAACGTTGATGACTTTCACGGGTATAATTTGACCGTCATCACTCCACCAGTTAATTTAAGAACCCTAAGAGGATTTCTCGGACATGCAGGATTTTATAGAAGGTTCATTGCCGATTTTTCAAAAATAGCAAAGCCTCTAAGCCATTTGCTTGAAAAGGAAGTACCTTTTAACTTTGATAGTAAATGTATGGAAGCCTTTCAGACCTTAAAAGCGAGGTTGACTACTGCACCAGTGTTAGTAGCACCAGATTGGAGTTTGCCGTTTGAGATTATGTGTGATGCGAGTGATTTAGCTGTAGGAGCAGTCTTAGGTCAATGGTATAACAAAATTCTCAAAGCTATTTACTATGCATCTCACACACTAAATGCAGCTCAACTTAATTATGCAACTACAGAAAAAGAACTGTTGGCTGTGATTTTTGCCTTAGATAAGTTTAGATCGTATATTGTTGGTTCTAAGTTAATAATCTATACAGACCATTCAGCCCTGAAGTATTTATTGAGTAAGAAAGATGCTAAACCTCGTCTTCTTAGATGGATTCTCTTACTTCAAGAATTTGACATTGAAATTAAAGATAAAAAAGGAAGTGAGAATGTAGTAGCAGATCATCTAAGTAGAATGGAAAATGAGGAAGAAATAGGAATTGAAATTAAAGATTCATTCCCTGATGAACAACTATTTAGAATAGATACTCCTTCAACCATGCAGTTATTAAAGAATAGAATTCCTTCTAAGAAAATATCACCCTGGTTTGGAGATATCATTAATTACTTAACCTGTGATTATATTCCGTCTCATTGGACTTGGCAACAGAAAAAGAAGTTCTTTTATGACTTGAAATTTTATTACTGGGAGGAACCAGACCTTTTCCGTAAATGTTCGGATGGGATAATCAGAAAATGTGTGCCTGATAATGAAATTTTAAGTGTTTTATCATTTTGTCATGATCGTGAGGCAGGAGGTCATCATGGAGGTTGGAAAACTGCTTTTAAAGTTTTACAATGTGGTTTTTATTGGCCTACACTATATAGAGATGCTTATAAGTATGTTAAATCTTGTGAATCGTGTCAAAAGTGGGGAAATGTATCTAAAAAACATGAAATGCCTATGCAACCTATTTTAGAATGTGAGTTATTTGACGTTTGGGGTATAGATTTCATGGGACCTTTCCTATATCTTTTGGAAAAGATTTATTCTTGTAATGGTAGATTATGTTTGAAATGGGTAGAAAGTCAAGCTCTTCCCACTAATGATACCAAGGTTGTCATACGATTCCTTAAAAGAATATATTTACCGAGATATGGCATTCCGAGGGCAATCATTAGTGATAGAGGTTCACACTTTTGTAATAGACCATTTGCTAAGATAGTTGAAAAATATGGTGTAACGCATAAGTTAGGAACGCCCTATCACCCGCAAACTAGTGGACAGGTAGAGGTGTCAAATAGAGAAATCAAAAGAATCGTGGAAAAAATAGTTGATTCAAATCGTAAAAACTGGGCAGTTAAATTAGACGATGCATTATAGGCGTACAGAACAGCTTTTAAAACACCAATTGGATGTTCTCCCTATAAGCTAGTCTTTGGTAAGTCTTGTCATCTCCCAGTTGAGTTAGAACACCGAGCCTTCTGGGCTATTAAATTTCTGAATTTCGATCCTAAGGCTGTCGGTGATCATAGATTGCTTCAATTGACAAAACTAGAAGAATTTCGTCTCGATTCTTATGAAAACGCTCGAATCTACAAGGAACGCACGAAATCTTTCCATGATAAGAGAATCTTTAAGCGTGAGTTCCATGTAGGTGATCGAGTGTTTTTGTACAATTCACGTTTAAAGTTGTTTCCAGGTAAGCTTAAATCAAGATCGATGGACAGGTCCATTTAAAGTAACACGGGTTTACAAAACTGGAGCTGTTGAACTAACTGATGGAAATACAACTTTTATAGCCAATGGCCACAGAGTAAAGTTATTTGTGGAGGGAGAAGGAATCACACTGAAAGAAGAAGTAATGCTATTGAATGATCCCCCGCCAAATTGAAAAATCAGAGGAAAACAGAAAAACTGAAAAGCAGAGAAACTGGAATCAGCCGAATACCAGGTGCTATCTATCTTTACTCTACTTTTCTGTGTTTTTAGTAATGTTTAAACTCTTTTCGTCTTTTACCGGATAGACATAAAAGAACTGGATGCCTTTTTTAGATAGAATAGGAGTTTTCATTTTACTTTTGAAATTAGGCCTAGATAAAGATGTCGCGTTTGCTATAGAAGCTTTAGTTTTTGAAAAAACAAGAAATTGTTGAGAGAGATCAGATTGAAAGAAGTTTGTAATGGAACATCAAGAAGTGCGATAAAAAGAAGGGCAAAGTTTCTAATGAGATGCAGAATCTATGGAAAAAGTGAACATGTTGGACGCTATGGGAAAAACACAACCAAATCCCAGGATGAGTGTTTGAATATTGTTAGGAAGGGAACGATTAGGTGGTTATCCGAAAATCCCGATGGAATTCCGATAATTCAAATGCTTCATTTTTAGGAGTTATGTTGATTGAGCGTTATATCAGAACTCTGGAGGATTTAGAAATCGAAGAATCAGGAACCCCTTAAGTTTTGAGTCTTTTCTTATATTTTATTTTATAAAATTTTCGCATAACTTCTGAAAATTTTATAAAAATGGATCTTTATGAAATTTGAGGAGTTTTATAAAAGTTTTATAAAAGTTTTTTTTTCTAGTTTTAATGTTTTATAAGAGTTGATATAAATTTATTAAATTTTTATAAGCTTTTTATTAAAGTGTTATAAAGATTTTATTAAATTTTTAGAAATTGTTATAAAATTATAAGATTACCTTCAAATTTTATTTTTAAAGATTTTAGTAAGTTTTAAAAATTATTATAAACTTATCTTTAAGATTTTAATTAAGTTGTATTAGAATTTTTATAAGTTTTCATCAAAAATTATAAAAAGAGAAAAAAATCGAAAAAGTGGAAAAATTGGGCACGGACCGATCCGGCCTTAACCCGGACCGGTCCGGGGTCTAAAAACATAAAAAAGGACGGGGACCTCTTTTTCTTCTTCTTCTTCTTCCCTAATTCTTTCAACAGCCGCACCCCACACCAAACCCCACCACTCAAAAAAAAATTCAATTTCTTCCACAAAAATTCATCTCACACTACACCACTACTTTATTTCTTCATCATTCTATCTCCTCTCTTCCACAAAAGTTGCAAAAATCAAAAAGGGATAAAAAAACAAGCTACATTTCTTTCCGGCGACTCTACCACTTTTCCGGCCTACTTTTCAACGTTTTCTTCATATTAAGAATGGCTGAGTCGAGTAGGAAAGTCTCTAAAAAGCGTAAATCAAACATTCCTATATCAACTCCGGTCGTAGGCACAATACTTTTATCACCTGAAGAAGAGGCCGTGAGCTTTGAGAAAACCGCATCACCTGAGGCTAAGAAAGCGTATGAGAAAATTTATAGTAAATGTGATGTCTTGGTTGAAAAAGGGTTAGATTTGGATGACTTAGATGATGAAGTCAAAGATATCTTTAGAAAACGACAGTGGTTGGAACTAGCATCTAGAAGATAAGGGGAGATTAATACGACCGCTGAGATTATAACTAGCATCTAGAAGAGAAGGGGAGATTATTCGATTCTATCTTCATTATCACAAGATGAGCTAACTAGGTCGCAAAGCTGCACTCTCAAGAGCCGAAATGTTCCTTTTACCTGGGTTATAAATGCAATTCTTGGAGTTGAAGTTTTTCCGATGAGGAGGATTACAGGCCAGTTTGGAATTTAGATGATCCTGCGAGTTTTGAGCAAACTGCCCTGAGAGCTCAGAATGCTTTTGACCCGACCGCTGTGTGGGTTGAAAATCGGTTTAACTACGGGAACTGTATTAGAGGTTTAAGGGCAATTAAAAGATTTATTAGCCATAATATCTACCCCTCTAGTAAACATACTGCTTATGGAAAGGAAGATGTTTGTATCGCTTGGGCGATGATAAATGATGTTAAAGTGGATGTTGGAAAGGTCATGTTTAAAAGAATTTTCGAGAGTATTGTCATCGCCAGACCAGGGAGTCATATGTATTTCCCTTGTTTTATTTCAGATTTATGTCGTAGGGTGGGAGTACCAGTCCTGCCCAATGACAAGTTATCTCTGGCTGATGCAAATCTGATTGGACCGAGTTTGACTAGTCTTCCAGATGGTAGTATTAGCTCTGTGATTAGGAGACGTCAACCTCAACCAGCTCCACCAGTCTTCACATCTTCTTCTTTTCCATCTTTTTCGAGTCAGCCTCAACAAACTCCTTTCTCCAACACTATCACCTATGATATGTTTCAATCTTTAGTGTCAGACGTTGCACGTGGTCAAGCCAACATGGCTTTATATGCTGAAAGTAATATGCAGTGGTGTGATGATATTCGTAGAGGTTTAAGGAGAAACGAGCAGTTGCTTCGTAATCCTACTTTTGATGATCCTGCCTATCCACCTTGTCAGTCAGATCCTTATACCTTACCAGAGTGGGTAACACCTATTCCACCACCTTCGAGCTTTCATCCATCGTCATATCCTTTTGGAAGCCAATCTAGTGGAACAGGTGTATTTTTGACAGGTGTTCAGAGACCAGCGATGTCTAGTTGGGGAGGATTCACTGAGTTTGCACACATCACGACGGGCATGAGTTCGATGGGTCTTGATAGTTCATCAGACCACGACTATGATTCACCGCCACTTTCTTCTCAATGCGTTTCGAGTTCAAGCTTTCATGTCGATCCTGAGGAAGGCTATGAAGAAGATTGAATTTCATACCTTTGTTTGATTAAACATTTTTACTGCACATTTCATTTTATTCGACATTTGTCATTTAGATATTGATTTGTTTTCATTTTCGTTTAGTTTGATTTTATAGTCGTTTTATCGAAATTTGGTTTACATTCTAAATCGTTTTAGTTTTTATAAAAACTATATAAAAAAAACCCAAAAATAATTTTTGTATCATTAATACGTCATTTTATAAAAATATAATGTGTCGTTTTATCCGTTTGTATCAAGTTAGATTAACCTTTATGCAATATCTTCAAGGAAGTAGGTAGTAATAGGCACGTGAAGTAAAAAAAACCAAAATACAATTTGACTTTCACCTCTGTCCTCAGTAAAAGCTGGATGAGGCCGGACCGGTCCGGCCTAGACTCGGCCCGAGCCGTGAAGAGAAATGGCGTGAGTCATTTTTTGAGTCTGTCTCGTGCATCCACGTATGTATAATTTTCTATCTATTTAAAGGAGGCCAGGGAATGAGGAAAATATACCAACTCTTTCACTGTCTATCTACTTTCAACTTTGTTTTTTTTATCAAGTTTTAAAAATGTCAAACAGATCATCTCCTTCTGTCAATTCTTACGAGCCTCAGACCCCGGATCATCCGGAATCTCAAGCTTCCAACGATAATATCGTTTTACACCATCGATTTGCGAATTCTCCAATACAGTTGGAGAAGGGTTTAAATGTTGATAAAATTGATCGATGGGGTAAAACGATGATTCGAGGGTTTGGCTGGAAAAAGTTCGTCAGTACACCGCGGGGAAGGATAAATGTCTCGATAGTTCGAGAATTTTATTCCGCCCTTATGACGACATCTATGGTCGATATCACTCAGATTGTCTCGGTGAGAGGAGTGGCTGTTCCCTTCTCTTCTTCTATTATCAACCAACTTTTCGCAATTCCACCGGTTACGATGCAGCATTTTGAGATAACATGGGGCTTACAAAATCCACACAATCATTTGAACCGAGTCCATGAATCTTTCCAATGTCTATTCCCACTTTTCGATACGAATCACGATATGTCAACAAGAGCTTTACTTCCACATCTAAAAGCGTGGAAGCATTTCATTAATTCTAGAGTTTATCCCACCTGGGATTTTGCGAGTCTTAATGAGAATGAAATGCTTCTACTTTATGCGTTGACATTCGGGGAATTTGTCGATTGGGGAATTCTGATTCAACGGACTGTGTTGGAGTTTGCTATCACGAGAGGCAGTAGGGGCAAACCTATGCCTAATTCTTGGTTGATATCGCGCCTGTGTACTCAGATGAGTGGAGTGGGAGAGCTGGAGACGGATGAGATTTTTCCGTCTAGAGATAGTCGAGTTGGATTGTTGCCGGTTGATACACCGGGATGTTCGTCTACAATCTAGATAGTTGTTGGTGGTTTGTTGATGATGTTTAAGTTTTAATAAGTCAATTTTAGTTAAATTTGAAGTTTTTTTTTTTTAGTTAAGTTTACGTTTTTCTTTTAAGTTTGTAATAATCTATCTTGTGTAATATAAATATGTCTCAGTTTTTTTTAAGTTTGTTTGTTATTTAATGATATAATTAGTATACGCTAAAAATAAAATCAGAATAATAACGATAATAGATAATTTTAATTTTATTTTCCAACCTACTTATTTAATACTCATTGAACATCGGGACGATGCCACTTCGTAAGTGGGGAGTAGAGTTAGGTTAGAAAATTCATTAAAATTTTCGAAAATAGTTATAAATTATAAAATTATCAAAATTTTTATTACTTATTTTCAATTTTTTAGTAGTTAATATATAAATATGAATAAGAAATGATATAATTTGGAAGAATAAGTTTTTAATTAAGTAACGTATATTAGATATATTATAATTATATTATATGTCTAATTTAGATTTTAATAAGATTTTAAGTTTATATAATTGAGTAATTAATATTAGATATTGTTTTCATGAAATTATATAAGTATGTTGATAATTATAAGTAAAATTTTTAGAATCATTTTCTTTTCAATATGAATTATGAGTTTGGAATTGACTAGGGATGTCGATTTTTAGCACCACAAAATATAACTATAATAAATAAGCCTACCTAAATAAATTTCCAATTTTGTTCCTACCTCAGCTTTGATTAGAGTGATCAAGACCTCACTCGAAATGGCTATTGTGATTAGCTAGAAATAACCAACCTTTAGCTAATTTTGGTCTACATTTCTTGAAATTCGCAAGTTTGTACGTCTTTATGAAAAAGAGATGAAGACATAAAAGCTAAGTTTTGGTATATCTTTGAGATTGGAAAAATTAGATGAGTATTAGTATATTCGATCTTACCTCATGACGACTTGCGTAGATAGTCGATTTTGGTAATAAGCTCGGATATATTAATATTCTAAATTAAGAACGAAGCACCATATTTACATGTAATTAATCAAATACCGTGTATCTTCCTTATCTCGTGATCGACAAATTAAAAGTAAAAGAACATATCGGTTGTAGCTACCAATGATTTGAGTGAGTAGGGTATTATCACGAAATGTCCTATATCACTACGAGGTTAGAAGCTCCCGATTGCCGATGATAGTAGTCCAAATAGGGTATTATCTCGAAATGTCCTATTCTTTGGGAATGGGCGTACCGAATGAAAAAGAAAAGTCGAATCATAAGATCTCAAGAATGATTACAAGTTTAAGGAAACCGGACTTGTAATTTTCGATCGAAAGAGTAGTACTCCGATCAATCTTGATGAAGCAATGCTTGTAAGTTTGATTTTCTACACACACTCACGCTCTTAGTTCTTAATCTTGAAAAAAAAAAAAAAAAGAGAGAAAATCTGAAAAAAAAAAAAGAGATGTTATTAATCGATGATTATTTTTTGATCAAGAATATGAAGATGTGAGTAAATGCGACTCACTCTTCTCTCTTTTGATTTCCTTTTTCCGATTAACCAACATCTTAAGCCTAAACTCTATAAGCCCATTTTGTCGACTACCGACCAAGTTTCGATTCCGAATTTCATAATAGTTGCGATTAAAAATAATTCGATATTTTATTTATACTTATTAAGTATTACATGTACAATTTCATCTAAATAATATTTAATGTTTAAGTTATTTAAGTTTATATACACTTTCTGTCTTCTTACGATTTTAAATTAGAATAAGTAATATATTTATAATATTGACAATATAAATTACATTAAAAATTATAATCTGATCAATTATATTATCTTTTATTATCGCTTTATTTTCGCTCGGGACGATCAAAATTTAAGTGGAAAGTAGTTGATATACTACTTTTATATGATTAAATATACGTTATATTATTATGTTTTATCAACGAATTCTATATAAAATATATGAAATTATGGTATAAATAGTATGAAATGTTAATCTTTATAATTTAGAGTAGTTAGTAGTAAAATTTAGTAATAATAGTAAAAAGTTATCATTTTGTACCGATTTTAGTAAATCGGAGTGTCGTGTCAGATTTACGTGGGTATTTGTGGTATTTTATTGCAGATTTATAAACCGAGACCCCGAGAATCGACATGTTGAAGTATAATTATATCTCTGGAAGGATTTAGAGAGTGTCACAATCTTAAGTGGTCAAGTGGTCAATCGAAGTGGTCAAGTGGCTAATCAATTTGGTTAAGTGGTAATCGAGAAATGTCTTCGACAAACGAATGGCTCATCAAAACGACGTTATCTGAAGAAGAGTCCTTCATGAAAGTTGTAGATTTTCCCGAGCGCTTTCCGATGCCGCTTGAATCATGATTTTTGGAGATCCAGAACTCGAAATATGAATTTTAGAAGTTTAATAATTATATATAATTATAATTATATATCACCGCACATGCTGGTTACTTAAGGAGGTGGAGATAATCATTACACCGGCCCGGTCCGGCCTACTACCGGCCCGGTCCGGCCAAGGAAGTTTCATCTATAAAAGGAGATCAATTGCAAACAGAAACGATGTACCAATATATATATAAACCATATCATATATATATATATATATCTTCTCCTCTTTGTTTTCTTTTTATTTAGTAGTTTGTAAATAGGCCTTACGCCAAAAATAATAATCTCGTAGTATCGTTGTAATGCTCGAGAAATTATCGGAAGTTCGGTGTTGTTGAAGTCGTTGTAATGTCCGGAAGAGTACAACTCTGATTCAGCATTTGTATCGGTAAATTTTCTTAAGTATTTATGTTTGTTTTTATCTTTTTTGTTGTTATAATGTTTTTAGGCTAACTCTAATAACTAGCCAAAGTTATGTAATCGTTTTATTTCGATCATTTCGGTAAAGGAATGCTGTCTAATTAAAATTGATTAAAATTGAGTTAATTGAATCTTTTTCTATTCTGTAACGTATTGATAATATTCGGATTGACGTAATTAACCAATATGAATCGCACCATATAACTTAACGATGAACTGACCAGAGAAGTTAGGATATGAGATAAAAGATAGAAAAACCGGAGGGTATAATTGGCCGTGCGAAAGCGTGACTACGGAATCATATTTCCTACCCGGGGGCAGATTTGTCTTGGGAAAGATAGATCTTATTAAAATTGTGCTCGAGATCATAATAATGTTAAAATCAACGGTTTAATTGAAACTAACACCGGAAAGTTAAATCGATCCGCCTGACAACCGGAGCCTTTTGAATAACATCGGCCGTCTGACAAACGGAATAACCTCTTTTATCCGGGGTAGATTTGTACTCGGTACCTATTCAGACTAACTGAGATTAGCATGGGGCAGTTGTGGAGATTGAACTGATGACAATGACATATGACAATTTCATACGCTCGTGTGAGGAGGAATTGTTAACCTCAGGAGTGCACCGTTTCATTTACTCAATTGGACCTAATATAAAAGGAAAGATCGAGCACATTCCGTCTACTGAAAAGATCGTATAAATTAATTATATAAACTTTGGCTAGTTCTATAAACTTATCTGTCTAGTTCTATAAATATATTGGTATCTATATATTTATATCTATATATATATTTTGCAATTTATGTACATCTATATATATTTATATATCTATATATATTATATTAGAATAACTTTTAAATTACGCATTTATTTTATGTTGAGTAGAATAGTAGTGATCTGTATTATAAAATTGCGGTTTAGATCGAGTTAATAACAGCTCTTTGGTGTTTAACCACACTTAGAAGAATTACCAAGTTCCCTGAGGATTCGACACTCTGACTCACCATACTAGCACTACAGTTTGACCCGATACACTGTCGGTTAAGGACTGGTTTAGCACTACGTAAGACCAAGCTGTCACATGTCCACCTAAGTATCTAGGTTCTCCAAATGTGACCTCAGCAGTTATTATGTCTGTAAATCCTGCTTATGATGAATGGATGGCTAAGGATGCGTTATTAACTGGTTGGTTGTTAGCCTCTATGACTGAACAAGCCCTTGTTGAGGTTGTTGGATGCACTACTTCGCATGAAATTTGGCAGACTTTGGAATTATTGTTTAATAACCAATGTGAAGCTCAGATGTTAGAGTATAAAGATGCTTTAACCAAAGCCGAGAAAGGGTCTAAGACTATGGTAGATTATCTGGCTCAAATGAAGACCTATTCTGACAAACTTAGTGCTGCTGGTTATCCTATTACACGCTCAGAACTTATTCTGGCTACCCTTGGAGGTTTGAGCAAGGAGTATGAATCTGTGATTGTTAATCTAACCTCTAGGATGGGAGCCTTGTCATGGCCTGAGGTACAAGCTCAGTTGATTACTCATGAGAGATTGCTTGCTAGATTCAATCCTACCATGAATCTGGATGTTTCACATCCTTCTGTTAATGCTGCTGTTAGAAACACTGCATCTGATTCTTATCAAGGTAGAGGAAGAGGAAACAATAACTATCAAAGTCAGAATAGAGGTAGAGGAGCAAATCAGAGAGGAAGGTCTAGAGGCAGAGGTAGATCAGGGTACAACAATAACAGTAATGCTAGACCTACCTGTCAACTGTGTAACAAGTCTGGACACACTGTGATAGAATGTTGGTACATGTTTGACACCAATTTCAACCCTCCTCAGAATCAGGGTGGTCAAGGTAATGGTCAATCTTCTGCTGCTGCCTATTTGGCTGGACCAGAAACCCTTGCTGATCCAAATTGGTATGATGATAGTGGTGCTACAAACCATATCACTTCAGATCTTGGCAAAATTCAGGTTGCTGTGAGACCTGCAGATCGTAGACGAGATGTGTTCCGGAGATTGGCTAAAAAAATGTGAGCTTCCCGGTAACGGAGCCAACTGATAGCGTGTTTATTATCTCAGGTGGTCAGCGGTGGTGTTATGGTGGATATCTGGCTATTTTTGAGGTGTTAATTATGGTGGCTCGTGGAGGAGCTATGCATGCAGGTGGTGGTGCCGTACTATTGAAGACGAGAGTGGGAGAATTCGGCTTTGCCTTATCTTTTATTCATCATAAAAAATGCCCCCCCTCTGGAAGGGTTACATATGGCCCTATTTATAGGGAAGTTGTTATACATTATCAGATAATTACGACAAAGGACATAGATGGTGCGGACACATAGCAAATGCCCGGTCCGCCGGCGAGGTAAGGCGGCTCCGATCTTGGGGCTTGTGCTTCATGCTAGCAAACTATCCCGATGGTGTCCGATCCCCCCTCTTACCGTTGGCGAGCAGCCGGTCCTATGAGTATCCAGTCGGTGCCGCAGTGATCGGAGCGACAGGTCCGAGCCGGAGGTAGGAATATCCCTATCAGTTAGGTTCTAATATATATGGGTCGTTGTGAGTACTTCAAAACACACCATACTTTGCTTAAACAAGTCCAAATCCATTACATGTGTTAGTTATCTTTACATGTGTTATATTTTGTATCCGTAAAACAGTAAAAGTGTATTTAGTTTAATCAATCAAAGAGATCGCTTAAATAGAAAATAACATCATATCACACTTTTTTTTTACTCGTGTGTATGTTGAAATGCATACACATGTGAATTATATTATGTAAAGCCTCAAAACTAGGGCGTAGTAGTGTTGAATCATAATAAATCTATGATTACTCAGGCTCGTCGTTTTCATTTGGGTAAAAATGGTGAATCTAAGTTACTAAATAAATTAAGTATTTTTCTTATATGTTTGATACCTTTTCTAAGAGCATTATCGCCTATATTCTACCTCAGTTTCTAAATGTAACCCTCATCTTCTCTCCCGATATATGACACATGAGTCATACACGCTGCATGTCTTTACTTCGATAAAAATGGTTAACTTAATAAGTTAGGGGGAATGAGGGAGAATAATAGAAATATTTCATCAATTGAGTAGAAGGACAGTCTTTTGAAACTTTTGCATAAAGGACAAAACTATTTATTCATTATTTAAATTCATTTGTTTTAAATGCATGCGCCGAAATTCACTCATTAAATTCACTAATTTTCAAAATTCATTGTCGAAATTCACTGATTTTCGGGATTCACTGATTTCGGGATTCACTGGGTAGATTCACTGATTTTCGGGATACACCGTTTGTCCTTCTCGCTATATAAAATATATAGCTGTCCTCTTACTTAAAAATATTCCAGATTGTGTCCTTATCCCCAATTTCCCAAATAAGTTATTACGTTTTTATCTTAAATTATTCTTCTCGTTTTCGACTCAATCTCAAAGTGATGCTTGTGTATTCATTCAGAAAAGGAAATTTTTTTTTACTGTGCATATTTTCCTTAACTAATGGCTTTTACATGTGCTTTCTATTCTGCAAATTTGACTATGATATATATAAAGGTATATTATGTACTCTTTCCGTTCCAAAATATTTGAGGCAGTTGCCAAAAACACGTTTATTGATTTAATGCTATTACTTTTCGGATGCAATGACTAAAAAAACCCCTATGATACCATTAATGCAGTTTTCTTTTTAACTTTCACCCTAGTATTAAATAAGGGTAAAGTATGAAAATTAGCAATAAATGTCGCTTTGGAAAATGTTTTGCCTCAGTTATTTTGGAACAAAAGTTTTGACAACTGACTTAGTTATTTTGAAACGGAGGGAGTGGTAAAATATTGGTACATTGTTCCTGGCAATTTTATGCCTTGCACGGAATAAAAGTCTTTAGTTTAATTTATGTTTAAAAAATTGAGCCACAATCGAAAAGGGCTTAACTGTTCCGATCATAAAGTCACGTATATACAACGAAGGTTCTATATTTTAACGGTCGAACGTGTTAAGATTCATGTGTACGTCTCTAATTATTTAGATACATGATAATGATTTAGGCACATAATTTTATACAGAAAAATACACAGAAAATATATTTTCTATGTACTTTTCTGTATAAAATTCAATGCCTAAATCATTATTTTTTAGATAAATCAACATCGAACTTCAAAGTATCCAAGGAACGATACGCAAGAGGAATAAACAAAATTTTTTTTTTTTGAAAGCTTAAAGAACGGAGGAATAATTGACTTTTGAAAATTAAGCGTAATCCATCCGTTTCAATTTATATGAGGCAATTGTCAAAATCACACATATTAATGATGTGAGTTACTGCATTAACTTTTATAATAAAATGACTAGAATGTCCTTGAATATAATTAATGTGGTCTTGCTTTTTATATCTTCTACCGTAATAAATAAAGGTAATCAAGAAAAAAGACAATAAATGTTACATTGAAAATTATAATGCATCATATAAAATAAAACAAAATATTTTGACAACTGTCACAGTTATTGTGGAACGAAAAGAAAGTAAAAAAGATACAAAATTTTAGGGAAGACTAATAATTGGAAAGTTGTCACGACCAAGCACGTACCTCACAGCAGAGTTTACCTTTGACCGAGTCAATAGCCTATTTTGCAGTGTGCACCTCCGGGTAAAATTAAGGGGGAATGAGGGAGAAGGACAGAAATATTTCATCAATTGAGTAGAAAGACAGTTTTTTGAAACTTTTGCATAAAGGACAAAACTATTTATTCATCGTCGAAATTCACTTGTGTTCAAATTAATTGACTAAATTCAATCGTCGAAATTCACTAATTTTCAAAATTCATCGTCGAAATTCATTAATTTTGGGATTCACCGTCGAATTCACTATCGAAATTCATTGATTTCGGGATTATTTGAGGAGATTCACCGATTTTAGGATTCACTGTCATTCTTCTCGCTATAAAAATACGCAATAGTTCTTCTCCCTATAAAAATATGTAGTTGTCATATTCTTAAAAATATTTCAGATTGTGTCCTTATCCCTAATTTTCCATAAAATTAAAGATGTTGGTTTAGAAAGGGGTATTTTTGGTCAATTGCTCTGGATAGAGCAGAAATGCTCTCGCAACGCTGGGATTCACTGGCACAGCATCATTCATTCTTTCACTCACAGCAAAAATGGTTAAAATGTTTCCTACCTGTTTTGACCATACTCTTCAAAACGTCTCCGTCCTGGATAAGCTTCCCCTTCTACCTGAATCTCTGGTTCGGAGTCAGATCAGGATGCGTTATCAGGCTATGTTGAAATTGCTGGGACTCACTGGCATAGCATCATTCATTCTTTCACTCACAGCAAAAATGGTTATAATGTTTCCTACCTGTTTTGACCATACTCTTCAAATCCACTCCGTTCAACTTCCTGTTTTGAAGTTGCTGGGACTCACTGTCATAGCATCATTCATTCTTTCACTCACAGCAAAAATGGTTCTGGTTCTTTACCGTTTGTATTGCAGTGATTATTATGATGTTCTAGATCGATGGATAAATAATTTTGACCATACTCTTCTGTTTCGGAGTCAGAACAGGAGGCATTATCAGGCTGAGTTGAGATTCTACAGGATGTTTTTATGGTGCATTCCCGATTGTGATGCAAACCTGCTTGCCGATATCAATTTCATTGCTACTTCCATTGCACAACTATTCAAAATTGAAGGAACAGGTTTGTTCGCTCTTACAGATTCTGAATATAATGAGTTGGTTACAAAATTGCAAGAAAAAAAAGCATCATGTAAAGCCGAAATGAAGAAGTATCGCCAGCATTTGATATTTTGTTCATTAAAAGCTGAGCCATTTACAAGTAACGAGACCATGGAATTTCTTGATTCTGTCCATGTTATTTTAAATGATCTTCTCAAAAGAGTGAGGGATGGGATTCCAACTGTGAAGAGTCGGATTGAGACCCTAGGAGAATTAGTGTTCCTACTTAGGAATTTGGTTTACTATACACCTTTGGGTGGAGAAAACTACGATGATGAATCGTTCTTTTCTCTAAGCGATTCTGATACAAATCCACAATCCAATTTGATTTTCCAATTCAATGTTCATGACTGGGCTAACAAGGCTGCTTGTTTTTCACTTTTGTATTGGCTAACAGCTGGAAGAGAAGATGAAACAGTCAGAGGTTTGTATATTGATTTGCAGCAGGAAGTTGACCCCTGCAATCCTGCGTTCATCAAGCTGTGTTTTGAAGTCATTAAAGTTCCAAAGATGAAACGTGTGGATACACTCCTCTTCGGTGAATTCGTCTCCAGGTTCATTGATTTCTTTCTCGAGAATCAGATGTTAATTTTAAATGATGATATTCCAATGGTTCGAGAGGGATTGATATTCATAATAACCTTCCTTGCTGATCCACCATCAAACATTGTGAATGATTCTGAGTTAATGCCTTTGGTTCGAGAACAAATTTATGCAGTTTTGGATCAGGCTTCAGACAACATGTGCTTTTTTTGTGAAACAAACATGGACTTGGCCAGAGGAAAGACCATTCTTGATGATTTTCTAAAGTCTATTGATGAAGTCAGGGGGGATATCGTAAACCTTTACGTCCACATTCCTCCTTCGTCGTGGTCTAATTTCCCTAGGATTGACAGGCTTGGATATTTTGAATGTCTGTTGGTATACCTTGACAACCTGAAGGAGACGATGAACACAAACAAGAAGCTTGTCCCTTTTTTAAAGCATCAGTTTTTCACAATTCAGGAAGAGCTATTGCCTCTAAGGTCGTTCCTGCAGGATACTTCGATGATGCAAAACGAGCACAACGGATTGAAAGTTATTTGGGAACAAATTATGAGTCTGTTATACCAAGCTGATTTTTCTATCAAATCGTCTTTCTTCATCGATAATGCTATTTGGTACAATTTGACTTGTCTATCTTTTGTCATTAGAAAGATCAAAGATATCCGATATAAGGTCATGAAGATTGAATTCGAGACTCAAACCGAAGGAAGTCACATCTCTCCGAGCCTTTGATGAGTTCTATTGATGTTCCCAAGCCACCAACATCCACTTCCATTGTTGAAGCTGTGGTTGGCTTTGAGAAAGAGATAGAAATACTAATGGATCGTCTCAAATGGGGAAGTGAACAACTGGACATTGTTTCAATTGTCGGAATGGGCGGGATTGGTAAGACTACTCTTGCCAAAAAGCTGTACAATGAACCGTCAGTCGGACATCACTTTCATAAACGTGCGCTCGTAGTGTTTCTCTCGGTGTACAAAAAAAGAATGTGCTACTAGACATCTTGAGTGATATATCTTCGATTGATGACTTAAATTCGTCAAATGAGTGATGATGATTTAGTTCATCGGCTATACCAACGTCTTAAAGGTTTTAGATACCTTATTGTTGTAGACGATATTTGGGATATCAATGTCTGGTATGATTTAAGAGCTTCATTTCCAGATGACCGTAAAGGAAGCAGAGTAATTTTCACTACTCGTATCAATAGCATTGCATTGATAGCGAACCCAGATTCTACTCCTTGTCTACTTCTATATCTATCTGTTGATGAAAGTTGGGAGTTGTTACAACAAAAGATATTCCATAAGGATCCTTGTCCTCCACATCTATTGGAGGTGGGAAAGTTTATTGCAAAGAATTGCAAAGGGCTACCACTAGCTATTGTGGTAATTGCAGGTCTCCTTGCAAGAACAGAAAGAAGCTTACTTCAGTGGAATGAAGTAGCAGACACTGTGAGTTCTTCTGCCTCCAGCGAAGGTTGTTATGATATCATAAAACTAAGTTACAAGCACTTGCCTGAAGCTTTAAAGTCTTGCTTTCTATATTTGGGAGCATTCAGTGAGGATTATATTCTTGATGCAAAAGCTTTGACATTGTTATGGGTTGCAGAAGGGTTTGTGTTGAAGTCCAGAAATAGCTGTTTACGTAAAATTGCTAAAAAGTACTTGAAGGATTTAGGTGATAGGAACCTTGTAACCGTCACTCAAAGAAGCCATAATGGTGGGATCAAAATTTTCCGTGTACACGATCTAATACGCGATTTCTGTAGAACTGAAGCTCAAGAAGAGCACTATATGTGTTATGTAAATGCACATAATGAAAACTTCCCCATGTCCACTGTGTTATATCAGCATCGCATATGCATCGAAGTTGAATGGAGATCTTTTGTTGATGCAAAACCTAGAGGTCCTACGGTTCACTCTCTGCTCTATTTTCCGGACTATGCTCTCCCTTTTTCCAAGGGTTATTGGGAAAAAACCTCTTTACAATCCTTTTTGCAGAATTTTAAACTCGTTCAGGTGTTGGATCTTTTAGAGATCAAAATTGATGAAGAGTTTCCTATAACAGTAACAAAACTAGTCCACCTTAGATACTTAGCACTTCGATTTTCTGGTTATTTATATGTACCACCGGACATAAGTAATCTTTGGAACCTCGAAACTTTGCTACTTTTGGGGTCTGAAATTTCGAGAATATGTCCTTCCCGAATTGGCGACTGGATAAAAAATTTTGGAGCACGGAAAATCATGTTACTTTCGAAAAATTTATATGAGGTAAGATTTGCAGAGGATATTTGGAAGATGAAAAGATTGAGGCATGTGGAAGTAGTAAGTGTGGCCTGTGTTAATTTAGATGATGTAACCAGAGTTTTCTCTCCACTGCCTGATTTAAAAACTTTTACTACATTGCTCATTCCTCCGGAAGAAGAAGAGGGAGAGGAGCTATTAAGAAGGCTATCAAATGTCACGAAATTCAGTTGCTATTGTATTGGATGGTGGGATCCACATCTTAAATGCAACCAGCTACCAAAACTTGAAATTCTCACGAAGCTCGAGTCATTAAGTATGTTTCACATTGGAGAAGCTCGGCTCCCGTTCATGTTTAGCTTCCCCTCAACGATCACAAAATTGACCCTGCAAATGTTCAAACTACCTTGGAGTGAGTTGTCTGCTATAATTGCGATGCTGCCATGTCTTGAAGCCCTGGTGCTACATGATGGTTCATTCAGTGGGAAAAGATGGAATGTGCAACAAGATGAGGAATTTCCAGACATTAAATCCCTGACACTCCAAGATCTGGATATTGAAGAGTGGAATGCATCAATTGATTCATTCCCTTCTCTAGAGAAACTCGTTGTATCTCGGTGCTCTAAACTCATCGAGATTCCTCCCTGTTTTAGTGATGTTGCTACTTTGAAGTATATTCAGGTTGATTATTGTGCAAAGAGTGTGGCTGATTCAGCAATTCAAATTCAGAAAGATCAGTTCGATTCGGGGAATGGGAGTTTTGAAGTTGACCTGTTTCGTATCAAAAATATAGTTTAGTGGGAAGGATGCAACAAAAAAGTACACGTTCATTCTCATTGCCTTCTACTGTTGTTTGCTATTATTGATTTGTGGTGAGAATCATACTTGTTTAAATGAAATGATTTGAATTTCATATTGTAAACTAAATTATTTGTTTTATATATAAGTTCCTTTCTCTGTCCATGATATTATTGTTATTTATTCTGGTGGTTATGTACTGTTTTCGTATGTATCTCTGTCGATTTGTGTGTTTGAATGAGTTTTGATCAGGATTCCTGGTTGTGGTGTAAAGCAAAATTATACCTGATCAAAAGCTAATTCAAAAGTCAAACTATGTACCTGCAGATCAATTGTACGTACAGGTACAGCCTTCCACAAATTATGTCGTAGTAATAGTTATCCTCTTGTGATCGATTGAGAATGATTGGTTGTGATGCTAGTTTTGATTGTTGTGGAGCTTTGCCTACTTGTATTGTATTGTTGCTTGCATTGGAGTAATTGCCTAGTGTTAGCATTTACACGTTTAACGGATACCGAACGGAGATGTTACACGTGGGATGAGGGTAGGTGAACCGGAAGGTAAAATCGACCTTTCGAGGCATTCGATTTCTTATCCGGGGATAGTTGGCTTTGCCATTGCATTCAAGTGCGTAGCATACCAAGTCATTAGGTTTAGGACACCTAAACCAAGGAGGAGGTAGAGAGCAATTCCATACACTCGTATGGGGGGGAATTGCTTGCTTAGGAATGCACCGTTTCACACTTTTGAACACGAATGGTAGGAAGATAGGAAGTCATTCCCATGGCATTACAAGAGGATAGCTAGGCTGCACATTATCTTGGTTAGTTTCTTTTATATTTTATCACTATTGTTAATTCAAGCACTTTATTTATACAATTGAATAAGCTTTCATCAAAATGCGACCTAGATCAAAGTAATATAGACTTTTTAGTGTGTAACCTCATAATTGTGTGTTCCCCGAGGAGACGACCTTGACTCACCAAACTAGACTATAGTCGACCCATCCATCAATGTGAAGCTTCTTCAAAAGCTTGCAAGACTCTGTCACAGCCACAACACCTGTATCTGTACAGTCCAAAACCTTCACTAAATGCAATGTCTCCAACTCAGAGCATTTAGAAAGAGCTGTAAGTCCAACATCGCTTACCTGCAGCCTCTCTACATGTAACTCAGCCAAATGATTTTCCTTCCTTTCGGAGACATTTAGCAAAAGCCTATCCCACTATGAATCTATTTTCGGAGCATCACGGTGACATTTGACCTCTAAAAAGTCGAATCTTACCCAAAGTGTGATGTCACGGTAGATTCACTGTGTTTTCACGCTCATATTAAAGCATGGCGGGGGGGGGTTGATAAAGAACAAGAAAAAATGTAGTCAAGTTGGAGCAAGATTGTAACTCAACAAGTCTTAGAATCAAGAAAATAATGCATTTGCATCAAAACACCTATTGGGAGAATAAAAAAACAACTCTGCCATGGAATGGAGTACGTTCTTCAAGACTAAATGATGGGCCCCGGCCTCAATCATTCCTCCTTTAAACCTTAAAAGCAATCAGTTTGATTGAAACTCATTCAAGATTAATTTTCTTTTAAGTCCTTTTTAAATTTTGGCATCAACCCTTCTGAATTTATCTCCTCTGTTGTTTGTAATGGTTGACCACATGTGTCTGTTTTCTTTAGTTTCTTGTTCTCTGTTTTTTAGCTCTTCCTTCGGTTATTGCTCTGTTTTAACAAAACCAACACAACAAAGTATGAACAATTTATAAACACGTGATCACTAACACACAAATTTTTATTTTTTGTTGTTGTTGTTGTTGTTGTTGTTGTTGCATGAACCATAAATGTATAACGCAACTGACAATGAGATGAGCGTGGTACATTTGTATACATTTCCTTGATGATGTAGTTGATAAGGCTTGAAAATATTGGACTGGACACATGTGCTAGCGCAACAAAAAATTTCTCTACCAACCTAGGCCTCCCGCATCACCTGAACCAGCTTCCGAAGCATCTGAGGCTCCCAAAGAGCTTATAGGGCTTCCAAATCCCCCCCCCAGTCTATCAAAGGCTTCCGGTTCATCGGTACATTCTCTCTCATGGATACTCTGCTACATCCTTAAACTGTTAAACATATCATAATTCTATGCATGCCCTAAATCACTTAAATAGACACCCAAATGCCCAGTGGGTCAGGTGTACACACTTCTCTAAACTAAAGAACTACGCAGGCTTGATACCTC
Organism: Gentiana macrophylla; assembly: GCA_026214975.1. Classification (NCBI taxonomy): domain Eukaryota; kingdom Viridiplantae; phylum Streptophyta; class Magnoliopsida; order Gentianales; family Gentianaceae; genus Gentiana; species Gentiana macrophylla. The sequence goes on along the minus strand of CM047809.1, from coordinate 125,808,474 downwards.
GGAGTCAGGGTACATAAACAGCTCTTAGACTAGTGTGCAACATCTTTGCAAGGTTTTCACCTAGTGTTATTCACTTTGCATATTTCTTATCTTGTTTTTATCTTGTCGACGTAATCTATTTTTTTAGAATATATATATATATATATAATTTTTTTTTTTTCTTTTCTTGAAAGCTTAATTAAAGGGGAGAGAATAATTGACTTTTGAAAAAATAAAAACAGAGAAGACTTTAGTAATTAATTGCAAAGTTGTCGCAACCACGCACGTCACAGAAGAGAGTTTACCTTGATTGAGTCAATACCCCACAAATAATAATAGTAATCAGATTGAAGAATCTATTCAATAATTTCTTGAAGTTGCTGGGAGTACTGCCACTATCACTGCATCGTTCATTTCTCTCAGCAAAAAATGGTGAAAATGTTTCCTACCTGTCTTGACGATACTCTTCAACACCTCTCCGTCCTGGAAAAGCTTCCCCCTCTGTCTCATATTCAGATTCAGAATCGTCGGATTCAGTATCGGAACATGAGGGTTCATCTGGCTAGCTTGAGATTCTTTCGGATGTTTTTATGGTGCATTCCTGATTGTGATGCAAATCTGCTTTCCGATTTGAATTTCATTGCTACTTCCATTCCAGAATTATACAAAATTGAAGATACTTATTCGTCCGCTCTTGCAGATTATAATTCGTTGCTTATAAAAGTTAATGAGAAGCTTACCAAGTGTTATGCCGAAGTCAAGAAGTATCGCTATCGCCAGCATTTGATATCGTCTTCATTAAAAGCTGAGCCTTTTACAGGTAACGAGACCATGGAATTTCTTGATTCTGTCCATGTTAATTTAAACGATCTTCTCAAATATATGAATAAAAGCATTATTCCAACTTTGAACAGTCAGATTGAACCCCTTGTAGATATGGTGTTCCTCCTCAGGAATTTGGTTTACTATACACCTATGGGTGAGGAAAACTACGGTATATATATATCGTTCCTTTCTCTAAGCGATTCTGACACAAATTCACAAACCAATTATTGGATTTTCCAATTCAATGTTCATGACTGGGCTAACATGGCAGCATGTTTTTTAATATTGCGTTGGCTAACTGGAAGGGAAGCTGATGAAGAAACTAGAGAAGGAATCAGACGTTTGTATATTGATTTGCAGCAGAATGTTAACCCCTGCAATCCTGCGTTCATCAAGCTCTGTTTTGAAGCCATTAAAGTTCCAAAGATGAAACGTGAGGATAGACTCCTCTTCGGGGAATTCATCTCCAGGTTTGTTGATTTCTTTCTAGAGAATCTGATGTTAATTTTAAATGATGATCTTCAAATGGTTCGAGAGGGATTGATATTCATAATAACCTTCCTTGCTGATCCACCATCAAACATTGTGAATCATTCTGAGTTGCCTTTCGTTCGAGAACAAATTTATGCAGTTTTGGATCAGGCTTCAGACACCATGTGCTTTTTTCGTGAAACAAACATGGACTTGGCCAGAGGAAAGACCATTCTTGATGATTTTCTAAAGTCTAATGATGAAGTCAGGGGGGATATCGTAAACCTTTACGTCCACATTCCTCCTTCGTCGTGGTCTACTTTCCCTAGGATTGACAAGCTTGGATATTTTGAATGTCTATTAGCATACCTTGAAAACCTCAAGGAGACGATGAACAACAACAGGAAGCTTGTCCCTTTTTTAAAGCATCAGTTTTTCACAATTCAGGAAGAGCTGTTGCCCCTAAGGTTGTTTCTGCAGGATACTTCGACGATGCAAAACGAGCACAACGGATTGAAAGATATTTGGGAGCAAATTATGAGTCTATTATACCAAGCAGAATTTGCTATAAAATCGTCTTTCTTCATCGAAGACGCTATTTGGTACAATTTGACTTGTCTATCTTTTGTCACTAGTAAGATCAAAGATATTCGATATAAAGTCATGAACATTGAATTTGAGACTCAAACCGAAGGAAGTCACATCTCCAGAACTGAATCTATCTTCCCTCTGATGAGTTCTACTGATGTGCCCAAGCCACCAACATCCACTTCCATTGTTGAAGCTGTGGTTGGCTTTAAGCAAGAGACAGAATTACTAATGGATCGTCTCGAAAGGGGAAGTGCACAACTAGACATCGTTTCAATTGTCGGAATGGGCGGGATTGGTAAGACTACTCTTGCCAAAAAACTGTACAATGAACCGTCAATCAAACATCACTTTCATAAACGTGCGTTATGCTGTGTTTCTCAAGTGTACAGAAAACGAAATGTGCTACTAGACATTTTGAGTGATTTATCTCTGATTGATGACGAAATTCGTCAAATGACTGATGAGGATTTACCACATAGGCTATACCAACATCTTAAAGGTTTTAGATACCTTATTGTCTTAGATGACATATGGGACATTAATGTCTGGTATGATTTGAAAGCTTCATTTCCAGATGACTATAATGGAAGCAGAGTAATTTTCACTACTCGTATCAATAGCATTTCATTGATAGCGAAACCAGATTCTACTCCTTGTCCGCTTCGATTTCTATCTAATGATGAAAGTTGGGAGCTGTTACAACAAAAGATATTCCATAAGGATCATTGTCCTCCACATCTATTGGAGGTAGGAAAGTTGATTGCGAAGAATTGCAAAGGGCTGCCACTAGCTATTGTGGTAATTGCAGGTCTCCTTCCAAAAACAGAAAGAAGCTTACTTCAGTGGAATAAAGTAGCAGACACTCTGAGTTCTTTTGCATCTAGCGAAGGGTGTAGAGACATTATAAAACTAAGTTACAAGTTGTTGCCTGAATCTTTAAAGTCTTGCTTTCTATATTTGGGAGCATTCCTTGAGGATGAAATTATTGAAGCAAAAAGGTTGACATTGTTATGGAATGCAGAAGGATTTGTGTTGAAGTCTGGAAGTAGCAGTTTACGTAAAATTGCTAAAAAGTACTTGAATGATTTAGGTGATAGGAACCTTGTAACCGTCACCAAAAGAAGTTGTAATGGTGGGATCAAAAGTTGCCGTGTACACGATCTAATACGTGATTTTTGTAGAACTGAAGCTCAAGAGGAGCACTATATGTGTTATATAAATGCACATAATAAGAACTTCCTGATGTCCAGTGTGTTATATCAGTATCGCATCAGCATCGAAGCTGAATGGAGATCTTTTGTTAATTCAAAACCTAGAGGTCCTACAGTCCACTCTCTGCTCTATTTTTCCGACTCTCCTTTATTTTTTTCCCAGGCTTATGTCGAAGTGAACTCTTTCCAATCCTTTTTGTGCAATTTTAAACTCGTTGAAGTGTTGGATCTTTTGGAGGTCGAAATTGATGGCGATTTTCCTATTACAGTAACAACACTATTCCATCTTAGATACTTAGCACTTCGATATCGTTGTATTTCTTACATTCCACCGGACATAAGTAATCTTTGGAACCTGGAAACTTTGGTACTTTGGGGATTTGAATTTTCGACAAGAGGACCTTCCTCAATTGTTGATTCGTTGGAAAATCTGAAAGTACGGGGAAGTGTATCATTACCAGTATCATTATACGAGGTAAGACTGCCAAACGATATTTGGAAGATGAAAAGATTGAGGCATGTGGAAGCATTACATGTGGTTTCTGTTGCTTTAGATGATGTAACCGGAGCTTTCTCTCTACTGTCTGATTTGGAAACTTTTAAATCATTGTCCATTCCTCCAGGAGAAGATGGAGATGAGCTATTAAGAAGACTACCAAATGTCCGGAAACTCAGTTGCTTTTGTAGTGGATGGTGGGATCCAGATCGTGAATGCAACCAGCTACCAAAACTAGAAATTATGATGAAGCTCGAGTCATTAAGTATGTTTCACACTGGAGTAGCTCGCCCCCCATTCATGTTTAGCTTTCCCTCGACGATCAGAAAATTAACCCTAAAAATGTTTTATCTACCTTGGGATAAGTTTTTTGGTATAATTGGGATGCTACCATGTCTTGAAGTAATGGTGCTAGCTGATCATTCATTCACTGGGAGAAGATGGGATGTGGAAAATGAGGAATTTCCAAACATTAAATCCCTGACACTGAAAGGTCTAGACATCCAAGAGTGGAATGCGTCAATTGATTCATTCCCTTTTCTTGAAAAACTCTTTGTTATTGGGTGCCATGAACTCGTGGAGATCCCTCCCTGTTTTAGTGAAGTTACCACTTTGAATTATATTAAGGTTCATTACTGTTGTAAGAGTGTAGCTGATTCAGCAATTCAAATTTGGAAAGATCAGTTCGATTCGGGGAATGAGAGTTTTGAAGTTGACCTAGCGATGGATCCAACATTTTTGTTCCGTCCGTAACTATTTTACAATGTAAATAATTTTTTTCACGGGGTCCGATACATTTTCCTATAGGTAAAACGTAGAGTATTATTATTTTTAGCGGGGTCCGCAGACACCGTATAGATGAATGTGCATCCGCCTCTGAGTTGACCTGGTCTGTATCTGAACATAGTTTAGTGGGAAGGATGCAACAAAAAGTAGACAGATTCATTCTCACAGCCTTGTACACAGAGTTGTATGCACATATTGATTTGTGGTAAGGATCATACTTGTTGTTTATATGAATTTATTTGAATTTCATCCTTGTTTATTAGAATATAAAAGAAAAACTATTTTAAACTTAATTGTTTGTTGTTGTATATACAAGTTCCTTTCTCCATGATATTATTGTTATTTATTCTGGTGGTTATGTACTGTTTTCGTATGGCAGAGATAGAATGTTCATTTTCGACTTCTATAAATTCGAATGATTCCCGAAACGTGATGTCATGGTAAATTTACTGTGAAGGATTGGGGAGTGATAAATAACAAGAAAAAATGTAGTGAAGTTGGAGCAACAAGACTGTAACTCTACCAATCTTAAAATCATGAAAAATTATGCAGTCACTCGTAATTATGTCTTTTTACACGCATGTCACTCGTTATATGTTATTAAGCATAATTCAGATATTGCGGCTTTATCATTTCTAGAAAATGCTGTCGAGATCTTTTACCGTTGTACCAAAGGGATAAATGGGGACTTATTTGATGTTTTACAGATGGTATACTCTAAATATCCTTATAAGCCTTTTAACTCTGTAACAATTACGCAGACAAGCACTATGGTTTGCTGCTGATCACTCTTTTTTATTTTTCTTCTCCTTTCTTTTCTTTATAAAGCATAATGGCTGATCTGATTTCTTTTCAACATATAGCCATATAGTGCTCAACTTAATCGAACATAGCTCGTCAGGTTAGTGATGATATGTCTATTTACAGGGGCTCAGAGGAAGACAACATGGGATGTCCTACTAGGAAAATAGATGCATCGAAGTTTGTTAGAGACATATATGAGCAGATTACACCACAAATAAATACAAGAGATGCGGAGACAAGAGCCCTATAATTCAAACAATGCTTATGTTAAAACACAGATGAGAAACTTGTTGGAAAATTTTGATGAATAAGAATTTGACAGAAATTGTAAAAGACTCCAAGACATGCAAAGTGTTATCTTCTAAGAGATTTTCGTCCCTCTCAAATGTCACTTAGGGAACAAACGAAAATCTCTCTCAGGATACAATGGAGGTGTTTGATTCAAACAATGACTTGTTTGAATCAAACCCGAGGACACTCAAGTTTTTGGTCTGATGATGCTTTCAAACTTGTGTAAAATTCGTATGCATACTATGCCTTTTATAGGCTGAAGGAAGCCCAATTCGAACTGATGTGTTCCTACACGAAAAGGTAAGGGTTATCACCATTCGCATGCAGAGGTGCATCAGTTCGAAATTCAGAATCTGAAAAGGAGCATGGATTCGAAAATGCATATCCCTTCATGAACTGATGCATGTATTGGTTTAGGTTTCGGGGGCGTTGCCTCTGAACCCCGTTTCGTTGCGATAACATTATTTCGTACGGCAACTCTTATGCAAACGATAATCAAAATATTTATTTATGAAAAAATATCTAACAATTTCTCCCTATCTTTTCAGAAAACATTTAATGTGTAAAAAAACCAAATGAATGAAGCGGCTGCATCACCTAATGTGATTGTCTACGTACCCTTTTGGGGATCAAGCCATCGTAGTTCATACAGACACGGACTAAGCATCATCGTAGGAAATCGTACATAAATGAAAGTAGCTTTTGGCTTTGAACTTCCACTTAGTGTAAATAACTCAAATATTCATCAGGGTGCTATGGTGAACGCATCTTGAACCAAGGACCCCATCGTGATGTAACCGGAGTTATCACACATACTATTCCGATAAAAGAGTGTCTCTTTATTCCAATGCATTAATGGCCAGTTATATCCCGAAATTCATGAGTGCTCTAGAGACGGTCTGTATCTCATAGAAAGCGACCTGACTTCCGCACTCACATAGGTAAGTCCATTCAAAGTGATATCACGTGTCACTTTCTTCAATAATATATAGGACTTATTAAGAACTATATTCAACCTTTACCATGCGGTATTTATTCACACTAGAGATTTTATGAATGAGATTTATTAAATACTTTAGTGGCTCCTTTAGTTAGACATTAACTTGTTTGTACCCTTTGACCTTTTGCTTATATTTCAAAACATAAGTAGGGTTCCCGTCGGCTAACTAATGTTACATAGACCTTAATCTCATTCCTCTCATTGTTTTGGCAATCATATCTAAAGAAAAATTGAATACTGTGAAAAATAATAGAAGACTGGAGTGATGTTTTATTAGAATGATTCATCAAATGTGCTTACTCCTTTATATAGGAGATAAAATGAGATAAAACTAAATTCAAAATAATTAAAAACTAAAGATAACTTTTTTATCTTATACTAATTTATTTAAACTATAACATTATCTATAGCAATCATATCTATCATTTTGGCATTCATCCATCAATTTGATTTTTCTTCTAATACCGTCCCTCAAGCGAGGCCGGGTTTGGAGAGTCGAGTTTGTCTTTGCACATTTTAGAGGCATCTCCACTCCAACGGGTCTTCCGGAGTCCATAGTTGTCTTTGTGTGATTTTGAGGGCATCTCCACCCTGCACCATGTCTTCGAGGTCCATAGTTGTGATTTTTGAGAGGCATCTCTACCCAGGATGGTCTTCCGAGGTCCATAGTATTGTTGTTTTGGATGGCATCTCCACCCAGATGGTCTTCCGAGAGTCCATAGTTGTGATTTTTGGAGGCATCTCCACCCTGGATGGTTTTCCGAGGTCCATAGTATTGTTGTTTTGGAGGCATCTCCACTCCGGCCAGACGCGTCTTTTTAATTTCTTCCGAGTCCATCGAATCCATTTTTGGATTTTATTATTATTATTATTATTATTTTTATTTATTTATTTTTTTTGCACCTCGGCCTCCAATGGCTTTTACTGCATGGGATCTTCATTTTTTTCCAATCTCACCTGAAAAATTGTCATAGAATAGATGCCAAAAAAAACAAATAGTAGCTATAGATAGGATATTTATTCAATGATAATAACAATATTTTAAAAAATATATGGACTATGCAAGATACTTGGTTTTTTTTTTTTTTTTTTTGGGTAGATGCTTGGTGTCTGAAGGCACACAACTAATATGGAAAATTTTGGATTTATTCAGATACGAATCGTTTGAAAAATTATGTAGATTTTGTAACTGGATGGGGTTTTGGATGTCGTGGGCATGGTATAATTTATGTTGATGCAGGAAAAAAGAATGAAAGGAATGGGCATGGTGTGGTTTCTCTGGTCGAGGGGCTTTGTCAAAGTGCATAGCAAGCTAGTACATTGACTATGAATGAGAGAACAGTAAACAGAAAATGACTCATGGTAATGAACGATTTTTTTATTTTTTAAATTAAGGATTCAAAGAAAAAATTGGATGATGACCAATTGATCGAGGATGCAAGTGCAGATTTCCAGTTGATCGAGGATGCGAATGCAGATTTAATGGGATGTAAAAAAATGGGATGCTTATGATGAAAAAAAAAAAGTTTGAAAGCGGAAGAAGATCGGGCGAGGGTTCACCATTGTTATGGCATTGGAACCCCCGCCTCCTGCTCTGATATCATAAAGAAAAATAGAATACTGTGAAAAATAATAGAAGACTGGAGTGATGTTTTATTAGAATGATTCATCAAATGTGCTTACTCCTTTATATAAGAGATAAAATGAGATAAAAATAAATTCAAAATAATAAACTAAATTCAAAATAATTAAAAACTAAAGATAACTTTTTTATCTTATACTAATTTATTTAAACTATAACATTATCTATAGCAATCATATCTATCATTTTGGCATTCATCCATCAATTTGATTTTTTTCTTCTAATAATATCTCTAGCCAGTCCCTTCGTCAAAGGATCTGCTAGGTTATTCTTTGACTCTACATAGTCAACAGAGATTACTCATTGTTTAAGTAATCCACGAAGAGATTGATGTCTCAGACTAAGATGTTGTTGCTTACCATTGTAAGTCTTACTTGCTACTGAATACAAAGTGGCTTTATTATCACAATGTATCACTACTGCTGGAGATGGTTTTTCCCACAAAGGAATATCAATCAATAAATTTCTCAACCATTCCGCTTCTTTACTTGCATCTGCTAATGCAATAAATTCTACTAACATAGTCGAATCCGAAACATAAGTTTGTTTCTTCGAACACCAAGATACAGTTGCACCTCCTAAGGTAAAAATCCATCCAGTGGTGGATTTAGAATTCGATTCTATGTTATTCCAACTTGCATCACTGTACCCTTCAAGTACAGCAGGAAACCCACATTATTGTAATCCGTAATCAATTGTTCCTTTCAAGTATCTCAAAAGTCTGGAAATTGCATTCCAATGCTCTTTTCTGGATTCTTGGTGAAACGACATAATATACCAACTACATATGCGATGATCGGGTCTTGTGCAATGCATAGCATACATAAGACTTTCTATCACACTTGCATATTGTAACTGGTCATAGCATCTACCGGTATTTTTAATTAACTTGATACTAGAATCCATGGGTGTATATGCAGGCTTATGGTCCATATGACCATACCTTTTAAGGATATTTTCAATATAATGAGATCGATTTAATGATATACATCCATCCTTTCTCATTATTTTGATCCCTAAGATCACGTTCGCTTCCCCCAAATCCTTCATATCAAAGTTAGCTTTCAATAATTGCTTGGTCTCCTTTATGGATTCCAAATTCGGACCAAAGATGAGCATATCATCCACTTATAGATAAACAATGATGCATGCACCATTCCTATATGTAGAGTAGATACATTTATCGCCTTCATTGACTCTGAATCCGTTTTCCAACATTGCTTTGTTAAACTTTTCATGCTATTGCATAGGGGCTTGATTGAGACCATAAAGAGATTTACCAATTTGCAAACCTTCTTTTCTTGTCTCGGTAAAACAAATCCCTCAGTACATTCCATAGATACTTCTTCATCTAAATCACCATTTAAAAAAGCCGTTTTCACCTCCATTTGGTGGACAACTAAATTGTGAATCGAGGCAAGAGATAGCAACACACGGATAGATGATATCCGTGCCGCGAAGGCATATGTATCAAAATAATCTATGCCATGGCGTTGTTTAAAGCCTTTAGCCACAAGGTGAGCATTTTATTTGTTAATGGATCCATCTGCATTTAACTTCTTCTTGAAGATCCATTTACAACCGATTGGTTTAGAACCACCAGGTAATCTACTAATTTCCATGTCTGATTTGACATGATCGATCTCATTTCATCATTGATTGCTTCTTTCCTAAAAAACAGCATCACGTGATGAAATGGCTTCTGAATATGTGACAGGATCACTATCATCATTCATCATTAACTTGGGTTGGTGTGCAATGTGATGGGAGTCAACTTGACGTGACTCCGCTACATTGTTTGGCCTCCGTTTACCACATTTTCAGCACATTTTGGATAATTTAGACCACTTCCGGGGTAATATTGTGAGTTCCTCTGACGGGGTAATTCCGTCATTTTGATAGTTTACCACCCCTTTTTGATGATATTGACCCCATTCCGAGCACGTTTACCCTTTGGAATGTTTTGGTTGTTTTGGTCATTGTGATGATGTAGGGTATTGATGTCTCGAGGACCCGAAGGCAATGGTTTACAATGAGAAACATAACCGGAGGCGAGAAAAGAGGTGGAAAAGGAGAAAAAGTGAAGAATTGGTGGCACGGGGTCCAAGCGCGCGTTCCAACCCTCAAACCGGCGTTCAGTCTCCAAGCTGGCGTTCCAACCCTCAAACCAGCGTTCGAGTTGCGAGTCATACGAGTTCGACTCTTCAAGCGGCTGGTTTAGCAATTACCTAGAAACGTGCGTTCGAGGCCATTCAAGCGCACGTTACATGTACGCTTGGAGCGTGCGTTCGGACCTCTTAAGCATACGTTCCATGCTGTAAACCGGCGTTTCGCCAAGACAAAAGCCCTAAGTGCCCGAGAACTTCAAGCGAGCGCGCGTTCCACACAAATGCTGGAACGGCGTTCGAACCAAAATCTGCGAGGATTTTCCCTCACCTATAAATACCCCCTTAGTCCATTTTGGGATTATTATTCATCTTCTTAGCCAAACTCTGCCCCCTTCATAGCTCGAATTTTGTAATAGCTTAGAATACTCCCTCTTAGTGTAAATCAACAACATCTTAGCTTAATCTTTCCATTTCTTAGCTTAGATTTTCATTTCTAACACTAAGAGACCACACTTTAATTACTTACATATTTTGTACTTTTTGGATCTCAACTCAAATTCTGCAATCTTATGGTATATTTCTCTTCTCTTTTACTTGTTATGGCTCTTATTTCTTGTTTTGTGCATGTTTTGATTAGTATAATGAGTAGCTAAACATCTTCATGCTTGAATCATGTGAAATTTGGTGAAATCACCCTTTGGGTGATGAAATTGGGAGTGGGTAGTGCTTTTTATTGTTGTATCTTGCGCATTTCATGTCTTAGAACTTGTTATAGCAATTTGGGCTAGATTGATCACCTAGGTCAAAAATCACACACATCACTCTTGAGAGTTGTTCGAGAGAGAGGGTGTGGGAAAAGGGTTCTAGGATCGTGATGTAGTCTCGTTTTAGTTGTTAAACCGAGCTCATCATGAGGTTACTCGTTTATACGTTTAAGCGGCTCGAGTGCAAAACATGACTTGTTAGGAGAGAGTTGTTGGACCTTAACATGGCATAAGGTGTTAGAAGAGAGTTGTTCAGACGCTAGCACCGGGTTTAGGAGTTCGCACCCGTGAGATAGAATGTGAGAGTTCGTTTGTTGTTGCACACTCCCGGTTTTGTCTACCTTAGGGTTGAGATTAGTCATATGGATCATGGTTCGGCTATGTCTCTTTATCATCTTTCAAATCTAGTAGTCTAATCTTCTTCCGTTCTTTTTATCTTTAGACTCGTTAGTATAGATCGCTTTAGTGTCGTTGTAGTTATAAACACTTTAAAAAAAAAAAAAAGATTGATCACTAGACTAAGCACTACGTTTACTTTGGTACTTGCAAGCACAATTCCTTTGGGTTCGACCTCGGACTCTGTAGCTATTCTAGCAATCGACCCGGTCCCTTTGCCGGTTAGAGAGCTTGTTTAGTCACCGTTGTCTTGAGTATTTTATAAATTTGTTTGGTGAAAAAAAACGCTCATCAAAATGGCGCCGTTGCCGGGAATTGTGTGCTATTTGTGATATCTTGTAAGTGAACCGAAGGCTTGGGCCTAGGTTTTATTTTCTTGTTTTCTTGTTGTTTGCTTTTTGTAGTGCATGACCCGGAGATCTCAAACACCACTCGAGCCATACATAGGCGGGATAGAAGCTTACGCAAGGCGTAGAAATAGTCAACGAAGAAGAGGTCGTCAAGTAGAGAGTCGATTCGGTCTTTGAAGAGAACAACTCGGGTGAGTTGGGAGAAGGATCCGACATGGCACAACAAGGTGGACAAGGTTTGGAAGGAAATTTGGTAAATGATAATGGAGTCCCAATTCAAAACCCGCCTCTTGTCAACAACAATGCACAAGGAGGTGGGAATGGACAAAGAAACAATGTTGTGAATGCAAATGGGCGATACCTCAAAATGTTCAACATGAGGCTCAAAGGAATCAAATGGATCCCGCTCTTATGCAACAATTCAATGCATGGATGTTGAACCAGTTTCAACAAAACCAAAACCAAGCTCACAATCAAGGTGCAAGCGCGATGCCAAATTGGTTTAACGGTCAACAAGAGCAAAATCAAAGCGGCTTGACTTGTAGAGATTTTGTGCTAGCTCCACGGCAAACATGGGGCATAGTCAATCCGAATGCCACCGGTAGCCGCCAACAACTTGGAATTGAATAGGAACATCATACATTTGTTGGGAGACAACGCTATATTCAAGGAAACGCTTTAGAAAATCCTCACTTATTCATTGATCACTTTCTCCAAATAGTGAACTCGGCGAAGATCAATGGAGTGAGTGATGAGGCACTCAAACTTATGCTTTTCCGTTAAGCCTTGAAAGAGCAAGCTAAGAGGTGGTATGATTCGTTGCCTAATGACTCTTTACACACATGGGAGGAAGTGGTAAAGACTTTTCTACTCAAATATTACCCCCGTCGAAGACCATGGATATGAAAGAAGCTATAATGTCGTTCAATGCATATGAAGGAGAAGAGCTTCATGAGTCATGGGATCGGTTTAAGGCTTTATTGAGAGAGTGCCGGGTGCATGGGTTGAGATCATATGAGGTAGTTCATGCTTTCTTCCGGGGTTTGGATCAAGTTCATCAAAGTCGTTGCATGCTTCATGCAATGGAGATATTATGAGTATGGTACCGAAGTAGCTATGAACCAAATTGAGAAGATTTCCGAGACCTCGAGGCAATATATATCGTCAAGTAGAAAGGGGACAAGAAGCAAGAAGCCGGTTTGGTTGAAGTGAAAGAAGTTGAAGCAAATGATCAATATCATGCTCAAGTACAAGCGATGGAACAACGATTAGGGAGATTGAAAAAAGGAGAATGAGCGCTAAGCTTTGCCAAATTTGTAGCGGACCACACTCGGCAAAGGATTGTAGGATGACAACCAAAGCCCAAAACATGGCCTATCCTCAATCCTCGACTCAAGGGCAACCTAGCACTCTTTCTCAAGATAACATGAATGAGTTGGCTAAGCGGATGATGAGTATTTGCTCGATGGAGCAATGGAATCTGAGGCCTCAATATCAAAATCAATCTCAAAGCCCTATCAAGGCCAATATATGGGTGAGCAACAAGGTGGGCAACCATATGAAGAATCCCAAGATGTGAACTATGTGGGACAAGGTCAAGGAGGAAACTATGTAAATCAAGGTGATGGTTCTTGGAGGCATAACAATAATCAAGGTTGGAATCGGAATCAAAGCCAAGGCCAAAACCAAGGTTATAGACAAAATCAAAATCAAAGTCAATCTTCACAAGGGCAAGTCTATCAACCTCCACACCAAAGGCAACAACAAGGAGGGTACAATCAACAAGGTTCCAACAATTATCAACACCCTCCTCCTTTGGCTCCTATACCTCAAAAGAGTTCAACCGATGTCATCTTGGAACAAATGAACAAAAACTTTGCGGAGATTAAGAAAGACATGGTTGAGATGAACTACAAACATGGTTCCGCCATCAAAAATCTTGAGACTCAATTTGGTCAAGTGGTGGAACATGTTCGGTTGAAGAAGCGGTTTACCGAGTAACACGAAAAAATCCGAGAAGTGTAAGCGCCATCTTAACCCGAAGTGGCAAAGTGTTGAGAACTAATGGAGAAAAGAAAGTCTTGTGGGAGGACAAGGCTAGAAAAGCACCTATTGAGTCGGAGCGGGAGCTATGGATGGTGATATAGATGGGATTGAAGATGATGAGGATCATGAGGAATATGTCAAGAAGAAAGAAGTTGAAAGGAAAGAAGCTCAAGCTCGGGAGATTATGTGGTTATCGATGTGAAAGAAGAGAGTCAACTAGAAGAGAAGGAAAGAGCCAATGAAAGAGCCGTCTTCCCACGCTCAAAGGTAAGAAAGGTATGACCCCTCCTCCTTCTAAAGATTTTGATTTGAGTACTCTTCCATATCCCCCTAAGAATCATAGACAAAGTTGCTTGAATAAAGCACAAACTCGATTCATTGAAATTTTACGAAAAATTGATTTGAACATTCCTTTTCTTGAAGCACTTGCAAACATGCCCTCGTATTGTAAGTTTTTGAAAGAGTTACTAACTAAGAAGGGTAAGATGCAAGAAGTTGTGTGTTTAAATGAAGAGTGTTCCGCTATTTTTAATGGAAAGTCTAAGATTCCCCGAAAGTTAGGGACAAGGGTAGTTTTACTATCCCGGTTACTATTAGTGCGACTCATTTTCCTAGTGTCTTGTGTGATTTGGGGGCTAGTGTAAGCCTAATGCCCGTGCTATATATGAGAGACTTAACCTAGGAGAGTTGGAGCCAGCGGGGATGACCCTTCAAATGGCGGATAGGTCTATTAGGGAGCCTATGGGAGTGATAGAGGATGTCATAGTGAAAGTGGATAAGTTTGCCTTCCCGGTAGATTTTGTGGTGCTAGACATGGAGATGGACTCCAAAACACCTTTGTTGTTAGGGCGTCCCTTTTTAAATACCGGGAGGACTTTGATAGATGTTGCGGCGGTGAGATAATCTTGAGAGTTGGAGATGAAAAGTCGCGGTCAATGTCTATAAAGCCATGAAACATCCTAAGGAGAGCACCGAGGACTGTTTTCTATTGATGCTATATATCCTTGCGTTTGAACATGTTGACATGCGGGAATATAAAGATAAATCCGATGAAGGCATGGAGAGAGTAAATCACGGAACATGATGAGGAAGAGGAATTGGAAGAGGAAGCAAAGAGCCGAGAAAAGATGGCTTTCGTGGGTGAAAGGTGGACCGAGAAGATTGATCTTGGGCTTGAAGGAGAGCTAGAAAAGCCATCAATGGAGGACCCACGAAAGATTTGAAAATGAAGCCACTTCCACCTCATTTGAAGTATGTTTTTCTTGAAAATAATGATTTACTTCCTTTGATTATTTCTTCTACACTAACGGCTGCGGGAAGATGAGTTAGTGAAGATGCTTAAAGCACAAGCGTGCTTTCGGGTGGAAGATGTGCGACCTAAAGGGTATTAGTCCCACCATTTGCCAACACAAGATTATTACGGAAGATGGAGCAAAGCCGGTAAGGCAACCACAAAGAAGACTCAATCCACACCTCAAGAGGTTGTGAGAAAGGGCGTGGTCACAATGTTGAAGCTAGGGATTATCTATGCCATCTCGGATAGCAAGTGGGTGAGTCCCACCCAAGTGGTGCCGAAGAAGGAGGTATGACCGTGGAGATCAATGACAAAGGTGAGGAGGTACCTAAGCGTTTGGTAAGTGGTCATAGAATTTGCATTGATTATCGTAAGCTAAATGACCAAACCCGTAAAGATCACTTCCCCCTCCCCTTTATTGATCAAATGTTGGAAAGATTGAGTGGCCATGCCTTTTATTGTTTTCTTGATGGGTTTAGTGGGTATTACCAAATACATGTGGCTTTAGAGGACCAAGAAAAGACTACCTATACTTGCCCCTATGGTACTTTTGCTTTCCGTAGGATGCCTTTTGGGTTGTGTAATGCACCCGCGACATTCCAACGGTGCATGGTGGCCATATTTGCGGATATGATAGAAAAGTTTTTAGAAGTCTTTATGGATGATTTTAGCGTGTTTGGTGATTCCTTTGAACAATGTCTAGATAATCTTGAAAAGGTGTTGGGAAGATGTGAGGAGACAAACTTGGTGCTCAATTGGGAGAAGTGTCATTTGATGGTTACGGAAGGGATAGTCTTAGGGCATAAGATATCTAGTAAGGGTATAGAGGTAGACAAGGCTAAGGTTGAAGCGATAGCTAAGCTTCCTATGCCCACCAACCTAAAGACTCTTAGGGGTTTTCTAGGCCATGTGGGGTTTTATCGTAGGTTCATCAAGGATTTCTCGAAAATAGCCCGTCCTCTTACTCTTCTTCTTGGAAAAGACGTCCCGTTTGATTTTGACAAAGCGTGTGTTGAAGCCTTTTTGATGCTCAAGCAATTGCTCATAACCGCTCCCATCTTAGTTGCTCCGAAATGGGATCAAGAATTTGAGCTCATGTGTGATGCGAGTGACACCGCGGTTGGTGCGGTCCTCGGTCAAAAGATCGATAAAATCTTCAAGCCCATTGCTTATGCAAGTCACACCTTGAATCCGGCCCATGAATTACACCACCACCGAAAAAGAGCTTTTAGCGGTCGTCGTCTTTGCGTTTGATAAGTTTCGGTCTCATCTCGTAGGTTCTCGGGTAGTTGTCCACACGGATCATGCCGCTTTGCGTTATCTCTTTGCCAAGCAAGGCGCCAAGCCCGCCTCACGAGGTGGATCTTGCTCTTCTTGCAAGAGTTCGATCTAGAGATCCGTGATAGGAAGGGTTGTGAGAATGTCGTAGCCGACCACCTAAGTCGTATGGAGCTTAGTGAGGAGTTGATTAAGGCACAAAGGGAGATAAATGATTCTTTTCCTCACGAGCAACTCTATGCACTTGACACCCTTTTTCCGGCTAAAAAAGGAAACTTTCTAAAAGTCGGTAAGGAAGGTAGTCCTTGGTTCGCTCCTTTTGTCAACTACCACGAGTGCGGTTTTGTAGATCCCGACCTTGACTCGAACCAAAGGCGCAAATTCCTCAGTGAAGTTGATAAGTATGTGTGGGAAAATCCTTGCTTATATAGGTTGTGTTTGGATGGCATTTTGAGGAGGTGCATCCCAGAAAGTGAAATTTTGAGCGCTCTTTCGTTTTGTCACGACAAAGAGGCCGGAGGCCATTTCTCGGGGCAAATAACCGCTTTGAAAGTATTGCAAAGTGGGTGTATTAGCCCACTCTATTTGAGGCGCACATGCTTATGTGAAATCTTGCGATGCTTGTCAAAGGTCGGTCGTATATCTAGAAGGAGTGAGATGCCTCAGAAACCGATCATAGTGTGTGAGATTTTTGACGTGTGGGGCATTGATTTCATGGGCCCTTATCCCTCTTCGTGTGGTAACAAGTATATCCTAGTCGCATGTGATTATGTATCCAAATGGGTGAAGCCTTAGCTTCACCCACCAATGATAGGAATGTTGTTATCCGGTTTCTTAGAAAAAACATCTTTTGTCGGTTTGGGGTGCCTCGTGCTATAATCAGTGATAATGGAAGCCATTTTGCTAACAAGCCGTTTGATAAACTTTTGGAGAAGTATGGAGTGAAACACAAGCTAGGTACCGCTTACCATCCCCAAGCGAGTGGTCAAGTTGAAGTCACGAATAGGGGTATTAGCGTATCTTGGAAAGGGCGGTGAACACGAGCGTCAAGAGTTGGTCTTTAAAGTTAGATGATGCTTTGTGGGCCCATAGGACAGCCTTTAAGACACCCCTAGGCATGTCACCTTACATGATAGTCTATGGTAAATCTTGTCATCTTCCCGTAGAAATCGAACACAAGGCTTATTGGGCCATCAAAATGCTAAACCTCGATGACACCTTAATTGGTGAGAAGCGTATGGCCCAATTGAATGAACTAGATGAGTCCGCCTTTGTGCTTATGACCTCTCCACGAAGTATAAAGAAAAGACTAAGTTACTCCATGATAAGTTGATCAAACCTCGTGTTTTCAATGAGGGTGGTGAAGTCTTATTCTACAATACTCGTTTGCATCTTTTCAAGGAAGTTGAAGTCTAGGTGGTCGGTCCTTACATAGTGTCTAAAGTTTATCCGTCCGGAGTTATTGAAATCACTCACCCCAAGTTTGGTCTTTGTGACCACAAGCGGCTTGAGATTGAAAAAGTATGAGAGACTACCCTTTGATGAAGCCTTGGAAATAGTGACCCTCGAAGACCCGTGCCATGTGATGAATCGTGTAAGTCTTGTCATGGACTATAAACCTTGACTCGTATAATCTTTGACCCATCATCCGTTCTTTCTATCCTTTCCTGCGCCCGTGCCAGCAGTATAACTGAAAAAGTTGGCACGTATAATCCATCTTGTCGAGCCAACGGCGTAAAACAAAGCGCTTAGTGGGAGGCAACCCACCTTTTGTGGTTTAAGTTGATTGGGTAAGAGTCAGAGTGGTCTAGGGTGGTTAGATGTGTGTGTGGAGTGATTTCCCTGTTTTCTGTTTTTCCCTGTTTTTGCCTTCAAGCGCACGTTCCCAATGTCCAAGCGTCGTTCCCCCTTCAAGCGTGCGTTCCCAGATTTTCCAAACGGCGTTTGAGCCTCTTTGAGTATCAAATCCTCGGTTCAAGCGCGACGTTTCGTTCAAACGCCCGATTCCATCTATCACGGCGCATGCGTTCCACTTCTCAAGCGTGCGTTTGAAACATGCAACGCATACGTTCAAGCTCTTCAAACCAGCGTTTGACCACTTTTCTATATATACCCCCTTCTTCCCAAACCGGCGTTCCACTTTCAAATTACGAAACCTAACCGCCGTTCGCCGCGCCCTTTCCTTTTTGCTTGAAAATCTTCGTTTCTAGCCCGTTTTGGCGATTTTTGTTGCAATCAACACCTCTTGATCCCTCTTTTGTTTTCTACACTCAAATCCGAACAACAATCCACTAAATTACGATTCGATCGGTGCTTGGGTGAATTTTTCACCATAGTCGAATTTCGCAATTTCGTTTGTTTGGGGCTCGTTAGTCACTCCACAGCGCTCACGTAGGCTAATCTAAGCATAAGGCAGGTACTATTTGGTTTACATTTCCGTTTTGAGTAGGGTTTGATTTTTTTGATTTTTTTCAAATTTTTCCCTACCCCTTTTGTGAATTGTCATTGATTTTGTACCTTGTTTCTTGTTTGTTTGATGTGTTCTTGGCCTTGTGATGTGTGGTGGTTGGCGTTGTGGTTGTTTGTGGGTTGTTTGTTTTGAAATCCCGTATTGGATGATAATCGGGTCGGTTTGCCTTGTGTTGGTTGTGGTGTCGTTGCTCTTGATATAGGAAGATGGCGGGAGGTAAGCGGAAGGAGATAGGGGATAAAGGGAAGGGAAAATGCTGTTGTTGGTAAGAGCCAATCTAAGAAGCAAAAAACAGCAGTTCGAACTAGGCGGTGGTATTAGAATCGAGTGAGCCAGGAGAGGTTTAAGTCACGAACCCTAGAGCTATTAAATTTGGGCGACTTAGAGATGAGGCGTCGGATGATGATTTGAGCCCGATCTTGAAGGTCGAAATTCTAGCGGTGATAGTGATGATAGCGGTGAGAGGCTGCGGAGTTTGTGATGAGGCACCCTGTCCCGTGTCACACCCAGGGTCGCTCGTCCCCAGTTTCTCAACCGGTTTCTCAACCCCACACCTCCACCTACCCAACCTATTCCTCGGACTTCCACCGAGCCGCAACCCCAAGTAGCCACGCCTCATCGACCCTCTTCCCCTTACGACATGCGTTTCTCCACGCCCAAGCTTTGAGCAATTACGAGGAGTTCGTGGTTGATAAAAGATGTGCTTTGAAGAGGGCTAGATTTGAAGGTGGTACCGAAATCGTTTGTGGATAATCGAGGAGTAGGGGTTGGAATAACCTTATCTTGGAACCCGAGGGCAACTGAACTTGTCGATAGTCCGGGAATGGTATGCCAACTTTCTTGTGGTGACTTAGAGAGAGAATTTGTTTGGGTGCGTGGAGTGAATGTCCCGTGGTCGGTCGCGGCGATTAATGGTTTTATAGGACACCGACTATCGTGGGCGATCATTATGATGAGTGGTTTCGAGGACAAGAATAGATGGGGTAATGCGAGGACCCCTTGGAGGCGGATGAGGATAGAAATCAACCCGAGTTGCGGTGGATGTCAAAAGGGGTAACACGCGCGCGATCAGTTGTTGGCGGCGACTTGGCCCGGCATTTGGAAAGTCAAGGCTAAGTTCTCCCGAGAATCGTCTACTACCTAAGGACAACATCACACATTTTCACATTAAGGATCTACGGTTGTTATCGCCTTGCATTATAAGTTGAAAGTAGGCGTGGGGAGGGCGATTTTTGCGGAGTTTCGGGAGAACCGAGAAAAACAAGCGTCGATTGATTATGTGCCCCCTACTTGATTTACGGGTTGTGTCGTGATGCACGAGTTGGTGAGTATCTGAGATGATCAGTTAGAAAGAGCAAAGTTTTGCCTATCATGCCTAAGTCGTTCAATGCTCGTTACGCTTCTCGGCCTTCCAATCGGCTCATCCACACGGTCCTCCAACCTTTCACCCCTACCTCACTACTTCCACCACCACTGCTATGCCACCACCACCCCCTCACCACTATCACCACCACCACCATTCCGCCACCTCCTAGTTGGACCTTCCACCTCCTCCACCACTTTACCTCCACCCACACCTACCATACCTTTCACCGGAGGGCCGTGGTGGCGAGAAGCGAGGGGTGTTGATAGCCACAAGCGGCGAGATTGGATGGGCGATCTGCGGATCATGATGAATGGGCTGCTTTGAAGAACGAAGGCGATAGCTCAAGCTCAGCGAGTCCATCTTCCGCCTGAGCCTTGAATACTCTGACCTTCCAGTACACACACGGAGATAGAAGCCGATCTGCGGCGGATTACCGAGAGCTGCTAGAGGATGAGTCCGATGAGAAGTCGAGGTTGATATAAGTGAGCAGATGATTTCGGTGGATGTGAGACGAGAGAGCGAGGGCCTGGCGGCGATCTGGTCGAGAGGCAGTGGGGGCGAGTGCTGCTTTGAGACTACGGCTGAAGTGCGATTCTTTGTGGCGCACCATCTTCAAGCCTACGAGATCCTCAGGTTTGATGTCTGAGGCGAGCGGCTAGCTTGTTTTTCATTGTTTACGCTTTTCTTTTGAGAGTGCGACTTATTTTGGCTAATCTGTTTTTCATTTATTTGTGGGTACTTTTGGTGATTCACTTTGAGGCGAGTTGACTTTTGATTTCGACTTTTTGTTTGTTTTACATTCTTCACTTTTGATCGCACATGTAATCATTGTTCATTACGAGGCTGTTTGACCGTGCATGTTTTTTCTCCCTTTGATTCGCATGCGTGGATGTTACGAGTTTTATTGTTATATTGTATCCGTCCATTGCATATCCCATTTCCCCTCGGCATGCTTTGATATCGTTTGAGGCATAAACTTCGTTTTCTTACGCACCCGTTTGCCTATTGCTTGATCTTTATACGTGGACTTTTCCGTGCTGCGCTTTCTTTGTTTCTTTTGTTCTCGCTTTAGGTTTGGGATGGACTTATACGAGGGTGTCACGAGTTTGAGTATCGAGTTGCGCCTTTACTGCCGGTTTTGGTCAAGCGGCTAAGTCTTTTACTCTTTTTTATCTCTCACACACCGAGGGCGGTGTTTCGTTTAAGTGTGGGGTGGGGAGACTTAGCCGTTTTCTTGGTATTGATTGTTAAATGTGCTATAAATGTGGTATACTTGGCCTATGATCGGGCTCGAGTCGATTTTTGGGTAATTTTTTAAAAATTTTCAAGGGTCTTAACACCGTGTTGTATGTGTTATTTTCACATTTGAGGGGTGATCACCTTAGTCGGGACCCCGAACATATGCATTGCGGTTTGATATTATCTTGAGAATGGAGTTTATTATTTCACGAAGCTACACTTTGTGCACAATTTGATTTCTACCACCTTTCATATCATGAGTCTCGAGACGAAATGTCATAGGTTTACCTAAGTAGGACATGGGATGACGGTTTTGGCGTCCTTTTGACCCTACCATAGCCAAATAAGCCTTAACCCGAATATTTACCCTTCGTAGCCCCTCTCAGCCTTGATAGAATGGTCTGACCACCATTCACTTATAGCCGTTTCGTTACTTAGTGAGAAACCTACCAGAGCCTTAAATATGGTCACATATCCTTCATTTTAACCTACGAGTGGACTAGTCCTTGGTTGGAGCACACTTGCTAAAACAAGTGTGGGTGGGGAAATATGATGTTTTGATTGGGTTGTTGTTTCTTGTTTTGAGCTATAAGGTGTTGAGGAGCTCGTTTGGGCTTAGTGTTCGATTTTGGGCCAAGGAAAGAACCTTCTTCTTCTCTAAAAAAAAAAAAAAAAAAAAAAAAAAAAAAAAAAATCAAACAAAGTTCAAAATACATTAGCTCTCGTTGAATAAAAGTTGATGTTTATAGAAATAAAGGGTTGGAGTCAAAAGTGTTGAGCTCAAAAGTTGCTTTTATGATGTTAGAGTTGGGATAGTGAGATAGGTGCTAGTGTGCTCGGACTCACCTTATGAAACTTGAAACATAGTCGAGATTGGCAATGAGTTCGGATGTATTAGTAACCTATGGTTCCCAAAATGTCAAAGTTGATCAAAAAGGAGTTTTGGGTGGTTTGCAAGATAAAGATGAGTTGGTACTTGGTTGATTAGGTTCACTCGTACTTCTTTTCTCCAGTTCCCAAAATACCCCTTTCGACTAACGAAATCACCCTAGCCTAACGTTATAACCGCTCAAGTCACGCTTGATCGTGTCCAAACTTAGTAAACCAGTTAGTGGAGAGGCTCGTGATTATGAAAGCGGTTGGTAAACCTTTTTGGTTGGGATTCAAGCCCCAACAATCTTTTTGAGTACTTGGTTCTAGCTTTGCACCACACACACTCCATTTTCTTGATAATGTTGCGCCAATGTGTATATGTTCGTGTTTCTTACTTTGTGGTTACCTTGAGAATGTGAGTAGTATCACTACATCATAAAGTTGAATCCACTTGGTTTGTTTTAAAGCGCCCATTTTACTCGAGGGCGAGCAAAGGCTAAGTGTGGGGTGGTTGATGGGAGTCAACAGCGTGACTCCGCTACATTGTTTGGCCTCCGTTTACCACATTTTCAGCACATTTTTGGATAATTTAGACCACTTTCGGGGTAATATTGTGAGTTCCTCGCACGGGGGGTAATTCCGTCATTTTGATAGTTTACCACCCCTTTTTTGATGATATTGACCCCATTCCGAGCATGTTTACCCTTTGGAATGTTTTGGTTGTTTTGGTCATTGTGATGATGTAGGGTATTGATGTCTCGAGGACCCGAAGGCAATGGTTTACAATGAGAAACATAACCGGCGAGAAAAGAGGTGGAAAAGGAGAAAAAGTGAAGAATTGGTGGCACACGGGGTCCAAGCGCGCGTTCAACCCTCAAACCGGCGTTCGAGTCTCAAGCTGGCGTTCCAACCCTCGAACCGGCGTTCGAGTTGCGAGTCATACTGAGTTCGGCTCCTTCAAGCGCTGGTTTAGCAATTACCTAGAAACGTGCGTTCGAGGCCATTCAAGCGCCGCGTTACATGCCTTGGAGCGTGCGTTCGGACCTCTTAAGCGCACGTTCCATGCACGTAAACCGGCGTTTCGCAAGACAAAAGCCCTAAGCTGCCCAGAACTTCAAGCGAGCATACGTTCCACTCAAATGCGGAACGGCGTTCGAACCAAAATCTGCAGGATTTTCCCTCCACCTATAAACCCCCCTTAGTCCATTTTGGGATTATTATTCATCTTCTTAGCCAAACTCTACCCCTTCATAGCTCGAATTTTGTAATAGCTTAGAATACTCCCTCTTAGTGTAAATCAACAACATCTTAGCTTAATCTTTCCATTTCTTAGCTTAGATTTTCATTTTAACACTAAGAGACCACCTTTTAATTACTACATATTTTGTACTTTTGGATCTCAACTCAATTACTGCAATCTTATGGTATATTTCTCTTCTCTTTTACTTGTTATGGCTCTTATTTCTTGTTTTGTGCATGTTTTGATTAGTATAATGAGTAGCTAAACATCTTCATGCTTGAATCATGTGAAATTTGGTGAAATCACCCTTTGGGTGATGAAATTGGGAGTGGGTAGTGCTTTTTATTGTTGTATCTTGCGCATTTCATGTCTTAGAACTTGTTATAGCAATTTGGGCTAGATTGATCACCTGAGTCAAAAATCACACACATCACTCTTGAGAGTTGTTGAGAGAGAGAGGGTGTGGGAAAAGGGTTCTAGGATCGTGATGTAGTCTCGTTTTAGTTGTTAAACCGAGGCTCATCATGAGGTTACTCGTTTATACGTTTAAGCGGCTCGAGTGCAAAACATGACTTGTTAGGAGAGAGTTGTTCGGACCTTAACATGGCATAAGGTGTTAGAAGAGAGTTGTTGAGGCCGCTAGCACCGGGTTTAGGAGTTCGCACCCGTGAGATAGAATGTGAGAGTTCGTTTGTTGTTGCACACTCCGGTTTTGTCTACCTTAGGGTTGAGATTAGTCATATGGATCATGGTTCGGCTATGTCTCTTTATCATCTTTCAAATCTAGTAGTCTAATCTTCTTCCGTTCTTTTTATCTTTAGACTCGTTAGTATAGATCGCTTTAGTGTCGTTGTAGTTATAAACACTTTAAAAAAAAGATTGATCACTAGACTAAGCACTACGTTTACTTTGGTACTTGCAAGCACAATTCCTTTGGGTTCGACCTCGGACTCCTGTAGCTATTCTAGCAATCGACCCGGTCCACTGCCGGTTAGAGAGCTTGTTTAGTCACCGTTGTCTTGAGTATTTTATAAATTTGTTTGGTGAAAAAAAAAACGCTCATCACAATGTTATTTACATCACCTTCAAGTAAATATGTCACAAATTCAGGACCAAAGGATTTTTCTGTCCTTTGTCTTTTACTTCTCCTTGGTTCCCAATCAGATTGTGGTTTCGTCGATGTATCATCAAGTGATTCATCATGAACTCTCTTGGAAACGTTAGGAATACCATTATTTCCAGATTGCACAGAAAACGACTTATATAAATGTTCAAAAAAGTCTGCATCATTTGAATCGATAATTTCGAAAGATTCTAATTTTAGGGCCACCAACCCTCTTCAACTCCAATCGAGTTGGCTTCTTCCACAACAGCAACAAAGTTGTGATCATTGTTACCATATACAACATTCACATGGTCTTTGTTTGCTTTTCCATTCTTCGCCTTCTCGTCTCTTATTCGAACTCGGCATTCTCGGGCGGTATGACCAGGTTTTTTTGCAATAAAAGCAATCACTCTTGAACTTTTCTTGGAGGATTCTGCATGATCCTTCTTAGGTCTAGAGTTTTAGCGCTTATTGTTCCCTGATTGGCGGCCTTGAACCATGTTGGCTTTTTCTGCCTCATGTTTAGAATTTCCCCTCTTTCTAGAGTCTTCCTCAATACGCAAGTGACGCATGAGGGATTCCAGGGTATGCTTGGTTTCATCATGTTTTAGTTTCTTTTTATAACCATTCTAAATGTTGGCAGTTTAGCAATAATTGCTCCAACTTGGAATGGTTCAAGCAAGTTAATCTCAGCATTTTCCGGATTAGCAACAATAGATTGTAATTCATGAACAGATTAGCAAATTAAGTGTAACTCTTATGCATTTGCAACCGCAGTTTATTTAATCAATAGGTTGCCCACTCCACGTTGGGTACTGTCTTCCCATATCAAATGTTGTTTGATCACTCCCCTATATTATACTGTGGTGAATGATGTATTGTATATTATGTAAAAGTATTACAATGGTGGGTATATATATATACACCATACAAGGGTACAACGGTGAAGATGTCTAAATCGTCACGGGTGTCCTTGCGGTGTATGGATGGTGGATATCTGGCTGTATTTGAGGTGTGGTGTTACTCCGGCGGGTGGTGGTACGGAGAGAGTTAGAATGGAGAGAGCTTTGGCTTGCAAGTATAGTGTGTATTTTATATATCTCATCCTTTTTAGTTTACAATGACCACCCCTTTTATAGAGGTGGATAACTTAGGGAATAAGTAATCTATTAGATATTTTACTAATAGCTAGGTCTTACTTAGATACTAAGCAAGACGAAATATCTAAGCTACAAGTGGGGAAAAGATCTGGATCAATCGGCAGCCATCTCTCTGAGGTCGCAAGGAGCAAGCCCTCTCTGGCCTCGCCCCCCTGGCGACCCTTCTTGACTTGCCTGGATGAGATTCACAGGATCTTTGCACTTGCCTGGGACCGCAAATGCCTTGGTCGCGGCGAGGTGAGACACAGTGGCCGCCCCTTTTGCGATCTCTCTTGTCATGCCGGAGGATGGCCGCAGTGGGTTGTCCCTTACTGTTGAGGTGGTGGAATTATTTATACCCATCAATGGCCCCCTACTCCGTGCTTTAATGACATTCCCTGAGGATATGAAGGATGGAGTAATTATCGACACCTTTTATGACCTCATCGTCGGATGCGACTTGTTCTCTAAGGGCCGTGCTTTCAAAGCAAGCGACCTCAAGGTAACTTTGGGCCCGTTTTTGCGACCTTGTCGTCTGATGCGACTTGTTCTCTAAGGGCCGTGCTTTCAAAGCAAGCGACCTCAAGGTAACTTTGGGCCCGTTTTTGCGACCTTGTCGTCTGATGCGACTTGTTCTCTAAGGGCCGTGCTTTCAAAGCAAGCGACCTCGGGGTAACTTTGGGCCCGCTTTTGCGACCTTGTCGTCGATGCGACTTGTTCTCTAAGGGCCGTGCTTTCAAAGCAAGCGACCTCGAGGGGTAACTTTGGGCCCGTTTTGCGACCTTGTCGTCGATGCGACTTGTTCTCTAAGGGCGTGCTTTCAAAGCGACCTTGTAAATCGATGCGACTTGTTCTCTAAGGGCCGTGCTTTCAAAGCAAGCGACCTCGAGGGTAACTTTGGGCCCGTTTTGCGACCTTGTCGTCGTGCGATGCGACTTGTTCTCTAAGGGCCGTGCTTTCAAAGCAAGCGACCTCAAGGTAACTTTGGGCCCGTTTTGCGACCTTGTCGTCGATGCGACTTGTTCTCTAAGGGGCGTGCTTTCAAAGCAAGCGACCTCAAGGTAACTTTGGGCCTGTTTTTTGCGGCGAGGCTGTCAATCGCGGCTGACGTCAGCCCTCCAGGTCTTTTTCTGCGGAGTGATGCGGCCGTTCAAAGAATCGCCTAGGTAGGTGTCGTGGAGTGCGATGGGGCGCGCACCGTATTCCAAAACTGACAACTGCCGTCCTAATCTGAACCGTTGGATGAAGCGTTCCCAACCGTTCGATCGTGGCCCCCTTGCCTATATAAAGCTTTCGCTTCTCACCCTTCACACTTTTAGCGCTTCTTACTTTCTCCGTTGTTTTAGATTTCTCTAGTTCTTGGCAGAACTTTGAAGGTTCAACGGTGTTCCTGCGGTGGTTCTAGGATTTTACGGCGGTTCTTTTGAAGATTCCGGCCACCTCCTTGAGTATTTCCCAGCTTTTACGCGGTTTTCCAATCTTTCTCAAAGAAATCGTAAGAAATCCTTTCGTTAACTCGTTTACTCATCCATTCCCTGCCTTGTTTTTCCATACATATCAATTTTGTCATTCTTTTTGCTACGGAGATGCAACATTGCCTTGTTTCCGATTAAAAACGGGATTTTTCTGGGAGAGATTCATAGCTTTCCTGGGAAAATTGGGGTTTCACCCGCTCCCCTGCCATCCTCTGTAATCTTATTTGCGATCTCTCTTGCAAAAATGGAGGAGGCGGTATTGAAGTGGGTGCGATCACCTTCCTGGGCTAATTTATTATTATACCAGGTCTGAAAGCTCCACCTTTTTCCTCCCCTTGTTTTTGCGGGATGTCGGGAATGACTATTACGCGGCGACTCACGGAAAAGGAGATTTACGATTATGCTGAGGATGACCCCATACTATCTGCTGCCTCAGTTGGCGATCTGTTGGACGAGGTTGAAGTGGAAAGTAGTCGCGCAGATATTGGCGAGATTACCGCTGATGAGGCCGCTCATATGGATGTCGACCCTTTTGAGTTGGAGGCCTTCGTCTCTGCCCGAAATCCGCCGCGTAGAGTGAGCCTTAAGGAGAAGGCGCGGGCTCAAAAGTCTCCAACAGTTCGTGGGGCTGAAGAAATCGCTTTCCCGACCGAAGGACAAACTGCGGTCCCGAGTACTAGCGGCGCTCCCGACCATGACGAAGCTTATGTTCAGGACGCCGCGGTTCATGAGTTAATGGGGTCAGTGAGGACGAAAAAGCGGAATTGCCCGGAAGGATATCTGGATGCTGCTAAAAAGCGAAGAAAAGGAAAATTTGCGAGCCAAACCATGCGGTTGGTGAGGCGGCTGCGGCCGATACCCACCGAAGAGCTCTCGCCCTAACAATCCGAAGCTATGCGAGAGTTTGCGATCGTGGCGGCGTATGAGAAGGGCGTTGATAAGAAATGGTCCCGATCGTGCAAGAGTAGCGATCTCAACGGGACCATTAATAGCATATTCGGAATCGACACCGGTGTGTATCGGTTTTCTTTTTCGATTATGGGAAGGAGTCCGATAAATTTAAACCCGGGACCATAAGGATTATGTAGTGCGCGCGTCGCTCCGAGGACACCCTTATCCTCCATTTCCATCATTTGTGTGCGGGTCGAGACCGCCTTTCGATCCTTTCTTTGTGAAGATCGTAAGAAGATGGAGGCGCTCCCTCCGATTTTGCCGTCGGGGCTATTATCCGATTGATGGCCTTCATCGTTATGTGCCGGATTCGAAGATCGAGCCGAGCGTTAACTACTTTGGGGCAATTTTATTCCTTACGTGGGGACGTCTATTCTCGGGCCAGTCTCTCGAGGTCATGAGACTCCCAGCTCGCTTCCGCTTCCCAATAAGTTTCACAAATGGAGGCGTGGTGCGAAGATGAGTCGCGTAGGTGGCCTTTTCTAGGCGAGAAGTCCGTGGAGGCAAATCCACGCTTTTAATCTTTGACCCAGTGAGTGAGCGGCGCTACGTAAAAGGGGATGACATTAATTCGATCGGACGGGCGGCGTCATCTCGGAGAAATGTTTCTGGGTTGAACTTGATCCGCCGAGCCTTTGGTGTGCATGGCGGGCCTGGTGGGCGGAGGGAATGCCGTGCCCATGGTACGAATGGTCTCCGAGCTGCGATCCGGATTTGGATTGGGGTTGTCATATCAACAAATGTTTCCTCTCGAGTGTCCGGAATGTGGGGCGATCCTATACTTAGGCCGCTTTGTAACTTTCTTTGTCCACTTGTATTTATTTGTAAATGCTCATTTTGTTTTCTGGGTTCTAAACCGCTCTCTTTTTGTAGGTATGGATCCAAACGCCGTAGGGCTCACGAAACAAGCTTAATGCGGAGGCGGACAAAGCGACCAAAGCTCGGCGGGAGGCTCAAGAAAACTCAGGGATGGTGCCCCGAATCAGACGCTCGATTGTCGAAGAGACACATAATCCGAAGCTGCGACCTCTTCCGCCTTGTTGCGACTTCCTTCTGCCGTTGTTGCGGGCCCAGTCGGTGGTGCCTCAAAAAGACTCATCCCCTACTAAAGAGTCGCACGGCACAAGCGACCTCAACCAGAGAAGGCGAAGGATGATCGCCAACCCAAACAGTCCGCTCCACCCAGCGCATCTTGAAGAGGTTGAAACTCCCGTGGAGAAAAGCGCACCCGCTGAGACGCTGCCACAAAGGACTTTGCCCCGAGGTTACTCTGGGAAAGAGGCCCTATGGTTGGATCCGAGCTTTACCCAGGATCTTGACCTATCCAAAGCTCGCCGGGTTGGTGAAGCAATTGCTGATGTGATTCCTCTTGGGCCGATCCCTCTCGGTTATCCTGATCATGTTCAAGTGGAGATTGGCCGGGGCATATTAGCCCGCTTTGCGGCTCAAGACGACTCTCCGCCTCAAGATGAGATTCTTTGAAATCGAGATTTGAGCGGCGAGTTTGGGATTGCAGCTTCTCTGGTAAGACCAGTTTTTTTTTTTTTTTTTTTTTGCTAATCATCCCCTGCTTTCCACACTCGGTGCTCGTTTAAACAGGTACTTTGAGGTCTTGAGAGGCGCGATCGAGGTGAGGAAAGTGACGACGCAGGTGGGAGCGACCGATAAGCGAGGGTTACCGCTAAAAGAAAGCTAAACACGCGGTGGCGAGGTGGAGAAGATGAAAGCAATCATGGAGGAGCACTCTAGATTGGATCTTTGAGATCAATGAGAAAGTTGCATCTTTGACAAAGGATTATGCGGGGGCGCAGGAGAGATCGCCGCGTTGAGGTTAAGCTTTGCCGAGGCGGAGACGGCCGCCAAAGAGGTTTCTTGAGAAAGCTATTGAGGAAGGCGCGAAGAAAGCAATTTGAGGTTGTCGAGGAGGCCAAGTCTGCAGGGCCGTCATTGCCTACAAGAATTCGGATGACTTCTTCGACCTTATAGAGAATAGCTTTGACCAGGGCTTTAGTCACCTAGCTCACCAGATCTGGGCTGATCGAGGCGGGGCACATCACTCTGGAGGATATCTTTGCGGTGGGTGAACACGCATCAAGGTCATCCCAATTTAGTGGCCTTTCACCCGAAATCCCTTACGCAAGCGAGCTCATTACCTCGATTCGATCGAAGCGACTTAAACGTGGCGAGCCTGTTTGGGATCCCGCTCTCGTTAATCCTGTAAATTTTGAGAGGCGTTGAAGAAGCCGCGCCCTCCGAGCAAGGCGACGAGTTTATCAGCACCCCGCCTACCCCTCATGCTCTCTAGATTTCTTGGCTTTTCCTGCGAGCTCCTTGAAAATTTGATTTGTAACTTTGACTATTTGCTTTGTGATTTGAGTGGACCTTGATTTGTAATATTTTGATAATTTACTTTCGCATTTTTCAATTTATAAAGCGTGGCTTTTCCCGCCTCGATTCGATCTCGCGGCCTTTCGCGAGGTCGTGATGAGTTATTTTATTTTCTGTGCTTTCTTGATTTGTGCGAGGATGCCCAATAATTTGGCGGCGTCGACCGTCATGAAACGTCGTCGTCTCGTTCTAACCATAGTCGCTACGCGACGCTAATTTTTCAAAGTTTTTGGCCTTATTGAGAGCGGTGCTTTTGCCGTAAGATAGAGCTCATTAGAGCAGCCTTTGATCGTATGTCATTAACGCAGAGTTATGACCACTAATGACTAGGTGTCGCTTTATGCGTAGCCATAAATTTCGGTCTCTTTATGGTCCGCGCGCTCCTGTTGCCTTGGTTTTCGGTCGATTTGCATATCCGCCCTAGGATCCGATTAATCCCAACCGTTGATTATACCCCTTCTCTGGTATAAAAGGGGTTATTTTGGAACTCACTTTACCTCTTGCCTCATACTGAGTTTGCTTTCTTTCTCCCTCAATCGTTTATTATCCTCTTTACCATTTATCCCCCGACTCTATGTCTCATCCAGGGGAAAGCAGCCAGGTTCGGATATTCAAAGCTCGTCCCATCCGGGATGTTTCCCCTTTTTTCACCACTGCCTCCCCGTATCAAGGATTATTTACGGGATTACTTTGAGTGGCGTGATATTATGAGGAGAGGGGCTTAAATGAACAACGAATAGAAGACGGCTCCATGCGCGCGTTCGCTCTCTGGGTGGTGGGAATTTATTTTTGAGCCTCTCGGAGGCGGTTAATGTTACCATGATACGGGAATTTTATTCCGTGTTGTCTCGAGGTAGCCTCTGGCGGGACCGTGGAGCAGCATTTCTCTCCGGGTGTGTCCCGTTATCTTTACTCGGAGAGAATTAACCAAGTTTTTAACATACCCGCCATAAATCCCTCCTCCCATTATGAGATCGCCTGGGACCTTGCGGATGAGGAAAATAGGCGGTCGTCTAGGTATTGCAATGTAATATTTGTTCCCGAGAATCGGCGGGTTTGGTCTTTAGGAGGATCTGCGTCCGACCTCTCTCGCAGCGACCGTGAGTGGAAGAAGTTTATAAATTCTCGCTCTTATCTCTCGCCGATCTTGATGTTGTTAGTGAGAGGCGCTCCTTTCGCACGCCATTCGCGACCATCAGTGGATATAGACTGGGAGTGTTTATCCATCGCGAGGCACTAAGATATGCGTGCTTTCGGCGGTTCAAGGTCGCCGTGGTGCGGTCGCCGCATGCCTTTTGCATCGATAGCCAAATTATGTGATGGCGCGTGGTCCCTTCCATACTCTCGATCGATATGTTTGAAAAAACTTATCCGGTGGAGCCCTTTGCAAGCGTGGTGTCGTTTTGGACCTCACACATGTGATCGGAGGAAGATAACCATCCTGCAGAGTTGATGGAAGTTTGTCCAGCTTGATCGATATGTTTGAAAAACTTTTTTTTTTTTTTTTTTTTGATGATAGCTTAAAAGACAAGAATGTAAATACAATTTGGAAGAAACGACTTTATTTGAATTGGCTCGTTACATATAGTATTTTTTAGATTATGCATGCCATGGCCTATTATACTCGCGGCCCCCTTGTCACTTAGCATGTACGTCCCCTTTTTGATAACTCGCGAAATCCGTAGGGGGCCCTCCCAGTTTTCCGATAGATTTCCTTTTTTCGCTTCGTGGCCCGTGGCTTGTCTTTTTTGTAGAACGTAATCCCCGACGGCGAAGTGATGATTGTGAATACGTGTGTCGTGATGACGCTTTGCCGCCTGTTTATAATTGACTAGACGACTGTATGCCTGGATGCGCCGCTCCTCTACTAGGTCGAGCTCGAGTTTACGCGCCGCTGTGTTATTGACCTCGCTGTAAAAAACGACCCTAGGGCTTGGTAAGGCCATTTCCACAGGCGCCATAGCCTCAGATCCATATGTTAAAGCAAAAGGAGTTTCCCTCATTATGATTTTTCGCGACGTCTGAGTGCCCATAGAGCGCTGGAAGGTGATCCGCCGGTGGCCCGCTTTCACCACCAGGCTCTTTTTCAACACACTTAGGACTCGTTTGTTGGCATTTTCGGCTTGCCCGTTCCTCATGCGCGGGTAGCACACGGATGATTGCCAATATTTAACATTGTTCTCCTCACGAGAATCTGTCGAATTCGTCTCGAATTGAGGTCCATGATCGGAAACCATCACTCTTGGAACACCAAATCTTGTCCATATTTGATCGAGCAAAAGTATGTTATGTCCTGGTATTGGTTTTACTAAGGCCTTAGCCTCGACCCATTTAGTAAAATAATCCACCGCGGCGACCACGTACTACGCAAGAACTGGCGATCCTTCTTCAAAGGTCCGATGAGGTCGATTGCCCACATGTCGAAGGCCAGGCGGCTACCACTATGCTTTGTTCGATTGAGGTAGCCCAGGGATATTTGCGAACCTCGGCAAGTGTCACATGCGCTGGTATGAGCTTTGGCGTCTTCATCTAATTTCGGCCAATAATATCCGGCTAGAAGTACCTTCTGCGCTAGTGTTCGATTGGAGAAATGGCCGCCGCACATTCCCTCATGTAGCTCTGTTAGGATTCCCGTTACCTCCTCAGTCGTCGACGATCATCGCGTGAAGGGGTTTCGAGAATGAATGACGGTAAAGCACGTCGTCCATAATCGTATATCTTGCGGCCCTTCTTACTAAGGCCTTAGCTTTGCAAGGGTCGCTCGGAAGCTCTCCCAACTCAATATAAGACTTCATGATGTCGACCCAACAAGTGTTACTAGGTTGGAAATCCATGATCTCGTCCTGGGAGATGGCGGGTTCCGATAGGTGTTCGACCATGATGCTAGGATCGCACGACGCGTCTTCGCTGGTTAATTTGGATAAGTAGTCTGCCCTATGATTGTCCTCTCGAGGATGTTTTGAATTGACAATATGTGAAGTCGCCTTGAGTCTTTTGACGAGGTTAATATACCTTTGTAAAATTTCGCATAATGAATGCCAAATGACCCATTGATTTGATTCACCACCAACCGTGAATCGCAAAATACTTGTATACTTTCGGACTTTCATGGCTTTGGCGAGTTTCAACCCAAAGAATGACGGCCTCAGATTTCCGCCTGGTTGTTAGAGGCGGTGAAATCAAATCTCGAGCCTCGCTCAATTTCTTCGATGTGCCCGGCTCTAACAGATTATTCCCGCGCCACATCCTTTGTGATTAAGCGGAGCCATCAACGTAGAGAGCCGCCAATGGTGACTTGGCACGATAGGCTCGCCCCTCTGTGGTGACCCTATCTTGGTCGCGTTCGGAGCGAGCCGCTCTTTCACCTCTTCGTTGAAGCTTGTTTCGCTTATGAAATGGGAGAGCCTGGGCCTTTACTGCCTTCGGGCTCATATCGGATATCGAACTCGATGAAGCTCGATGGCCCATCGAGCAATCGACCAGACAGTCCGGTTTGTGAAGAAGTCGTCTTAGCGATGCATTTGATAATACTACGATGGTGTGCGATGAAAAGTAAGCCCTTAATTTGCAGGCGGCTATAACAACACAATAAGCCAACTTTTCTATATTAAAATAACGACTTTCAACGGGCTTAGAGCTTTGGAAACATAAAAAGCAAGCTTCGCGAGCCTTCCTCCTCTTTTACAAGTGTCGCGCTACGCCCTATCTCGAGGCTGCCAAATATAAAAACAGAGTATCCCGAGCCTCGGGTTTGGTTAGCAATGGGCGGTCTTGACAAGTATTCTTTGAGGTCTTTAAATGCCAGGAGCATTCATTTGTCCAAGAGAAGGTACCACCCTTTCGAGAATTTTGAAGAAAAGCGGACTTCTTTCTGCAGATTTGAGACAAACCTACCCAAAGCGTGATCTGCCGTTGAGTTGTGCTTCTTTAATCTTGGTAGGCTCGCTCATGTTGACCAGGGCCTCGATTTTTTCGGGATTTGCCTCGATCCCCTTTGACTTACCATAAAGCCAGAAATTTCCTGCTGGACCCCAAAAGTGCATTTTTGTAGGTTTAGTTTCATCAGTGATTCTTTACGTTTGCAAAGGTTTTGAAGGTCCTCAGGGTGATCTTGGCGACTTGATTTCACGACCATGTCATCAATGTAGGCCTCATGTTCTTGCTATCTGCGTGCTAAAAACTCATTTACCATTCTCACGATAGGTTGAGCTGCGTTCTTTAGGCCAAACGGCATCATCTCATAGTAATATAGCCGCCCGCGGCGTACGAAGGCCGTCGGCTCTTATCTTCATCGGCCATTTGACTGGTGGTAGCCGGAATAGGCGTCGAAAGCTTAAGGTTTCAAAACCCGCGATCCCATCCACCATTTTATCGATTCGAGGAAGCGCGATAGGGTCCTTTGGGCAAGCTTTGTTTAGATCGGTGAAGTCGACGCACATCCGCCACTTGCCGTGTGTGTTTTTCACCATTACTACATTTGCCGGCCGGTGGGATATTGAAGCTCTTTGATTATGCCTGCTTGCTAAAAGTTTCTCGACCTCAATTTTATTGCGACCTCGCTTTCTACATGAGAATTGACGCGCCTTTGTTGTATTGGCCTGAAGTTGGGATCGACACTCAAGTTATGCAAGGCGACCTCCGATTCCACACCTCTCATATCGATTACCTCGAGGCGAAT
The DNA here is from genome assembly GCA_026214975.1 of Gentiana macrophylla. Taxonomy (NCBI): domain Eukaryota; kingdom Viridiplantae; phylum Streptophyta; class Magnoliopsida; order Gentianales; family Gentianaceae; genus Gentiana; species Gentiana macrophylla. The sequence continues at coordinate 125,773,218 of CM047809.1, read as the reverse complement.
GCGTCCAAGTTTGCTTTCGAAGCTCGATCAGTTCCTCCTTTCTTCCTCGGTAGTCCTCGATCCTATTTTTATCTTTTGATCGGGATATTTGTCGTTTATTATAACCTCGATCAACTCGTCTTGGCGGTGAAGTCGGGCTCGTCCCGAACTTGCAATGTTTCTACCTCTATGGCCTTCTCCGAGATTTCTTTCATCATAGCAATCGATCCGTAGCCGTGTTAAGACCATCCGGTCGGGTCGCTTTAGAGTCGACGTGTTTTTGGTCATATAGTCGAGGAAAGCTCAGGTCGGTGATGGCGACCCCAACTTCTTCCCCTACGTGAAATTTGACTGTTGGTGAGAGCGGACGCCACCATTTGGAACTTCTTCATATTTGGATTCCCAAAATCATGTTGTAGTAAAGAAGCGGTCGATTACCAAGAAAGTTATTATCTCCGTTCTCTGAGGGCTCATAGTCGCCCAAAATGATATTGAGGTCGATCGTGCCTTTGACCCGTCTTGTGTGTCGTTGGTAAAACCCGAGGACCCTAAGGTAGGGTTTTAACTTGGCCTCCCGAATCCGATCTGTTTTAAGCAATCGGAAATAGATGACATCGCGGCCGCCCCTGTGGTCGACCATTACTCGGTTGGACGCCGTGCTTGTCGTTCACCCCACCTTTAGAATGAGGGTATCTCATGAAGGCCACTTGATTGTTGTCATTTCGCTTTTGTGAATATGATTCCTTCTCATTCTCTCCCAACACAATCTGCTTTTGAAGCCGCGGGTATTGATTTGATTTATCCGAGATTTGAGTTGATGGTTCTTTGGGAATATTCCCGTGGATGACTGAACCTCTCTCGATAGACGCGAGGTTGGCGTCCACGGCCCGGGAGTGTTGTTCCTCGCGTTTATATTTATTAGTGGTCCTCACGGATCGGCCTTTCTATCTCGCGCCTCGGGGTG